>CM040243.1:235174660-235774660 GCA_022545495.1 Chrysanthemum lavandulifolium | reverse complement strand
GCTAATTCACCGTAATCCCTTTAAAATGGAACTTTTGAAATGCATCCCATGTTTAGAAAATGGGAAGAAATCCTTAGAGAAAACATCATTAGCCTAGTTGGAAACAAAGATCATCCAAACGCATGCCTTGTGCAAATGATCTATTGTCTTATCCACCAAAGGCCATTTAATCTTGCCTATTATATGGTAAGGAGAATGGTGGGGTATTCAAAGCTTCCAACATGGTACTCCCATATGGTATGCTCCTAACACGACTTTGTAAGCACGTTAGTGCATTGCAACCATCCCTATCAACGATGACCATTACCTTCCGATCACGTCATGGTACCCTTACCAAACAACCATCTAAACGGTTCATGGTCAATGGAGAGAAACCCAAGCCCTCTCGGACTCCTCGGCCGGAGAAGAAGAAGAAGAAGATAAGGAGGACATCGACCCGTATCCAACATTAAATTGGACATTCTTGAATACCACGAACAACTTCCAACCATTCCAAACGAGACCGCGGAATACAAACAAATAAGAGGCATGATTCAAAACCTCGCACAATCTCACTAAGCCGTCAAAAGAAAGAGGAAGAATTGACGAAAGAGACAATAGGAATGTGTTTATTTTTTTATCTTATGTTTGAATGATTTCTTTTAGCATTGTTGGTTTATGGTATTTTGGATATTATTTCGGTGCTATATGATGGCTTGCTTGTTCCTAATTGCTTGTTTTATAGATTTAATAGTGTAGAAAATCGCACATCATTTTTGGTTTCGTGTTGCTTCGATCTGCAGATGCCGGATCCCTAGGATTAGCTGGCGGATCCTTCTCTTGAAGGAACCGTGGGATCCGTGACATCGGATCAACAATGCAAGATTCAAGACATCAAAGCGCTTTCTAGATAACATCACATTAGCTTGGCATATGATTTTAGAACCCAACTAAATCCACGTCAAGGATGAGAAAGGCTAGACTCACTAAAGGCTTACTTACGATCTTAGTCTCGATTCTATCATCACATCTAATACTCACCATACTTCCGCTTCAACTAACTCACAAAATAAGTTTCATCTCTCAAAACACTTAGGAAAGCAAGCTAAACAATTTTAGGAAATTGTTTTAGTCTTTATATCTCAAGGTAAGACAAAAATTAGTTTTTCAATTCTTGAAATTTTTGAGAATTTTTCTTAATATCACCTCAAGCTAAAACCTGATCACTAGGATCATTTATTATGACTTGTCACCCTCATAACTCTTAGTGTTATCCTTGGACATCCATTGGTAGTCTTCTTGTCCCTTCCTTCTTCCATAAAAAGCAATCATGTGCACAAACACTTATTACTCATGATCATTCAAGTACCTCTCTTCCTAAAACACTTAGGAGAGTGAAACACCCAAAACAAGATAGGCTTTAGCCTCTAGAAACCCCATTTCAAATGTCATAATCACGAGAGCCGGATCCCTAGGAATAGCCTAGACGGATCCTCCAAGGAGGAACCGTGGGATCCGGTGTGATGATATGTCTAACATTGCTAACCCAAACACTCCATCTCATCTTAAATGAGTTCCTAGATCGTTGAAACTCTAAATTTCAACCTTGTGCATGTCAATCATCACATTTCCAAGAACATTAGTGGATTAAGTCTTAAAGGCAACTACCAAGCTCTTCCCTTATAAGCCATAGAACACCTTAGTCATCAAACACTAAACATCATTGCTTATGGTTGAGATTTCCAACACTAGAGACTTTAAAATTGAGTCATAACCTCGAAACCCATTAATAATAATGATCTCACCTAAACTCATCGATAGCCGGATCCTCGGTCTTTAACCAGCGGATCCTCTCGAGAGGATCCGCGGATCCGTAGTTGCAGAGAGCATGAACCACTCCATGTTTGAATTCAAATCACCTTTAGGTCTCCAACCACCTTTAGCATTCATTGATTATCCTCATAGAACTTATCAAAACCTTAAAAGCATGCTTAACCTTTCAAATGGCCAAGAATTTAATTTTCTAATTCATATCATCCTTTATAAACCAAACAACCTTAGAGTTAAGGTACCACTCTCAAATCACATCTCATAATCAACAACTAAAAGAGTTCTTACTAGCATCATCACTATGACTAAGGCTCCTAGTGCTAACTCATCCACTCAAGAACCACCCAAGAAACTTGCTAGAATCATGCATGAAGTTTCCTCAACCAAATCACCTTCGGGTAAATCCACCAAAACTAGGATCTCTTCCACACTAAGAAAACCAATCAAACTTGTTCACAAGAAGAGTGCTTCCACTAGGACTTCATCACTTAAATCTACTAAACCCTCCACAACTCAACCTACCTCACTAGTACCTAGAGCCACCAAAAAGTCATTTGAAGATCTTCAACCCACTTCACTTGAACCTCCACTTCAAGACCATGACTATGAGTGCGACCATTGCAAACATGTTGAGAGAATGAAACATGAATTAGATGTATTAATACATGAGCTTCAAGCTCAAACTGAGAATGCTTAGGAAACCTTTCTCATCCTTGATCTCCAATAAGCTTTTAGTCAAATCTTAAGTTTGGAGTAACTTATTAGCATTAATAGCATCTATTTGGCTAGTTCATTCTCTTAGTTTTTAGAGATTTGGTTGTGTATCTCTTTGTTTTATTGAATGAATACTTTTATGCCATGACTATTATGTGTGTTGTGCTTGTTATATTGTACTTTTATCTCATTCCCTCAAGTTGCACTCCTTGACATTTCTTCATCTTTCAAGAAACTGGAACAGATAGCCGGATCCTTCTCGATAACTAGACGGATCCCTCCTTGAAGGGAACCGTGGGATCCGTGGGTATGTAAGCACAAATTTCTACTAACTTGAGTCTCTTTGCGTGAAATTATGCACTATACTCTTGTTTTTCTAACCTTTACTTTGTAGATTTTCAAAATAACACATGAAGATTTTGACACCATAAAAGCTAGGGGGAGCTTTGTGTCAAACAATATTGCAAAATCATTTGCAACTTAATCCAATTTTGGATTACACTTCATGTTACCCCATTGCAACTTTGCAATATTCGAGGGGGAGCACGTTTTCGTCACTTAGACGAACCATTTGCAAACTTAATTGCAAACACAAGTAGCTTATTTTACATTATGTTCTTGACGCCCTTTTTCAAAGGGATGGACTCGTCAAGGGGGAGTTAAGACGAGTACCATTCCCGTCACTTGCTCTCATTACATCTTTTATAATTTTTCTTATAAAAATTGTGTTAGTTTCTTCAAACACTTTTTGTTTCGACAAAAAGGGGGAGAAGAAAGTAAAACTACAAATTCAAACATTTACAATTTTAGCTTTTCCTTAAAATAATTTTATGTTTTGTCATCAACAAAAGGGGAGATTGTTAATACAAATAAGTCGTAAAACGTTTATTTATATTTTACGATCTTCTAATGTTTTGTCGATAACAAAAGTAAAATCATATTAACGAAACAAATAAAATACGTAAATGGTTTGAACTAATAGTTTTCTAACACACTTACGTTTTCATATAAAACACTATAACAAGATTAAGTGATTTTATATCTTAGATACACATGTACAACAACTAGTGTTTACATATTGGCTTAACAAGTTTAAGTAACTCTATGAGTTAGATACATATGTACAACAACTAGTGTTTACATATTGGGTTAATACATACTTATATTAAGTACACTAAAATGGGTAAAAACAAGTATATACCAAAATGGGTAAAAGCAAGTATATACTAAATAGATAAAACTAGCAAATGGTTTTGACCCATAACCCATGGTTTTATATATACCACTTACACAAGTTCAATGTATCCTTAAGGTACATTGTATCTAGATTGAAAACCATGGATCAACCCATAACCCATGACCCATGACCCATAACCCAAAATACCCATGGGCAAAGAGGAGCGGACCACGGATCCCTAGCTTTGTGCTAGCCGGATCCCAGTGGAAGGGATCCGTGGGATCCGGGAAACAAGAGTGAATTTCCTCTATAAATAGAGAGCCATTTCTTCCTTTCTATTCATCCCTTTACACACATACTTCCCCAAGTATTCTAACCTCTAACCTCGGATCCAAGAGATCTATGTAGTCTTTGTCTTTTGTTTTTGTGTGATCTTCTAGGTTCCTCTTAAAGGAAAGATCACCACTTCTTGAAGACGTGCAAGCTCAAGTCCATGAGTTGCCATGCTTCGTCATCATCAAGACAACGAAGGTTCTCTTGTTGATAGATCTACCTTTCTCCATAAATGTTGGGTTGAAGGCATTAGTGAAGAATGCCGAAAGTGTCAAGATGAAAGCATTAGTGAAAGGTGCTCATCATCCGTGTCAAAGCATTAGTGAAGAATGCTAAAGGTGTCAAGACGAAGGCATTAGTGAAGGGTGCCAAACGTTGTGTCAAAGGCATTAGTGAAGGATGCCGATGAATCAAATCAAGTAGCATTTGGGAAGAATGCTTAGGTCGATAATCGATGAGGTGCATCGTTATACATATAAGTATTTGTTTATTTACAAGGATGGTGATATCCTTGATGGTGTTGTAACAAGGAGTAGATCTCCTTGAGATTAGGTGTTGTGTCGTGAAGGTGTAGTTCACCTAAGGTGTGAAAGAACTAGGTACTTAGCCTAGTACCTAATAAAGGGTAGGCGACGTTGTGATAGGATTAGTTCTCCTAAGGTGTGAAAGAACTCGGTGGTTAGCCTAGCACAGTATAAAGGGTAGGCGACGTTGTGTTAGGTGTGGTTCGCCTTGGTGTGAAAGAACTCGGTATTTAGCTTTGTACTGGGAAAAGGTTAAGCGACGTTGTGAAGGCTTCTCCGCCATAAGGAGTTGGTGTAGTGTTTACGAACTCTCGAGTAGGTGACTCGGGAGTGGAGTAGGGCAAGGAAGGTGTCCTTGTAGCCGAACCACTATAAATACTTGTGTCGTGGTGATGTGCTTCTTACTCTTTATCTTTCATTTACACGCTTATATATCTATCTATCAACGTCCAACATAAACAACCAAATAGATTGACATAAGTCGATCTAAATATTTAAAAGGAAGTTTTAAATTGGTAAAACTATTCAACCCCCTTCTAGTTTTCCACATTATTTTCTTAATTTCTACACTAGTTTTTTTGGAGGCTGTCAAAGGCAACATAGGAACAAAGTTATTGCTCAATTTTCATGGAGTAACTAAGATCTGGGCGTATGGCAGAGTGCTTCACCATCCAAACTTGTCATAAGGGTAAAAAGGGGAGAATATATATTGCTCACGGAGGACTTGGTATTACGATTGGACAACCATGACAAGGTATTTATATGCTGAAGGCCAATAGTCTGTCACATTCAAGGCAATTCGATAAATACCACGACAAGTCATGTGAAACGTCAGAGCCGCTGAGCAGGTTCTAATCTAAAACCCCTGTGATTGGGTCATTGAGGTTATGGTAGTTGGTTGCAAGAATACATGATTACAAGATAACAGTTGTTGTACGAAGCAAAACACACGGTAATCAATAGTTAAATACGGTGATATTCTTGTTCTTATTTGCAATCTCACCAAAGAAAAACGGAAAGTTCCTAAATTTTAACTAAAATTGCAGAAACAAGCCTGGATCATAAAATCTGAGGGCATGCCATAAACGTCCCATTGCCGGGCATTTTACAACTGTTACAACAAAGAACAGACGAAAATAACTAATGCGATTCTCATATTACCGCTTTAAATATAAGCTTACAAATACAATACCAAAGGCCACATCCACTCCAAGGATGCAGAGTTACCCTTCAATTTTACTGCAAACAACATTTCAATGAGATATAAGTTTAAAATAACCAAAGGGCATACCAACATGCCCTTTACCCCAAAAAAAATAATAATAACCAAAGGGCATACCAACATGCCCATTTACTATATTAGTGGAATCATCCACCGAAAAGATTAATTTATCGCTAAAATTTTTAAAATTGAAAATCACTAACCTCTTCATCATCTGCACCAGATTTGGTGATCTCCATCTTTTGGTCTTCTACAAAGGCAAGAACATGTTAGAACACACATATCAAACCTGTAAATGAACTGTTACAAAATCAAATAATTGACATGTGTTTTACCTCCATCTTCTGGAATATCAGAAGTCCACAAAGTGAGGTTATCCCTCAGGAGCTGCATAATCAAAGTGCTGTCTTTGTATGACTCCTCGCTCAAGGAGTCGAGCTCTGAGATAGCTTCATCAAAAGCTTGTTTCGCCAAGTGGCAGGCTCTGATAAAACAACATTTAAATGGGACACGATTTAGCACAGATTATATTAATATAAAGTACAGCAACAGGATTGATATAAGTTTTATTTTACCTTTCAGGAGAGTTCATGATCTCATAATAGAAAACTGAGAAGTTCAAAGCCAAACCCAATCGGATAGGATGCGTAGGAGATAAATCCTCTGCAGCAGTAGAGGCCAACTGCGAGAAACATAACTCAACGGGTCACGATACTATATCTAAACCTTCTTAAACAACTCAGGAGTTTTTGCAGCCTTGAAAAACATAATGTCATTTAATTTATATCTCACTACTTGTGTGAACGATAACAAGGACCCTCGTGGTAATAGTAAAATTATTGAACAGAAAAGCTGTTTACTTGATAAGCCTTCAGCGACTGATCAGCTGCCTCTTTCTTGTCATTACCAGACTTGAACTCTGCAAGATACCTAAAGTAATCTCCCTTCCTGCATTCAGTCACAAACCATCACAATATATTTAGAATCCGGAAAACATAAAGGTCATCCTAGAGTAGCCCTACTTGAAAAAGGTTCGGTTTGACATCTGAAATCTTTTTCAATTATGTTTAGGCAGCTATGAGTATTCGCAGATCAAGTTGCTAAAACACAAACACCACAGACAATCATAAAGGCACAAAGAATCAGCAACCACCAACGAATAAGACAAGAATGTTCTTTTGTACCTTTTTTTGTTCTAAAAGTCGGTTATACGTAATACTCACATCTTATAGTAGAAAACAGTGGATTCTCCAGCTGATGAAGATGGAATCAGATGCTCATCAATAACAGTCATGATATCACCACAAATGTCAGACAACTCGGTTTCCACCTTCTGCCTATATTCCTTAATCCGCTTTACATTAACTTCATTGCCTCTTGACTCCTCTTTTTGCTCAATGGAAGATAATATCCTCCACGATGCCCTACGTGAACCCACCACATTCTTGTATCCAACTGACAACAAGTTTCTTTCCTCAACAGTCAATTCGATATCCAACTTTGCTACTTTCTTCATGGCATCAACCATCTCTAAACAAAATAATCAATTGCCATAAAATCAATCGTCACATCAATTAATAACATATAACATCCGAACATTCCATTATTTTAAACGATGACTTAACATAGTCGTTCGTAATAAATATTCATCCTTTAATAGGCTTGTAAGGAAAACAATCCTTCATTTAATACCTCAACTAATATCTGATTATCCCCTACATGCCTAATTAGCATATGTGACTGCTACATCAAGTGCCATTAGCCATTTTAGTTAAAACGAATCCTCATTTAATGCCTTAACATAATATCAGCTACGTACATAGCAATTCATCTAACTTAACTAGCGCATATAAGTGTGTCCGTATATACCTTACTAAATACTACCATTAGCTTGGTTTCAACATCGTTCAACGCTCGATATACTAAGATCAACCTTACTATTTTAGTACCTTAAACATCTTCATTTCTAGCAACAAAAAACATCATGATTCCAAATTTAACTACTTATTTTTTTAGCAAAATGACAATTTTACCCTTAACTAATTAATTATTGTCTTCTTTAAAGTTTTTAAAAATAATTTCAAGCAAGGATAATATGGTAAACTCGATCAAATATCCCTATCTATTTTTAGTAGTGTACATATTTTCTTCCACAAAGCAATTGTATTATTAAAAAAATTCAAAAAACTTATATTGGATTAGCAAAAAACAACAAAACTAAATCTAATTTCTGTTACCATAAATTTTAAAAATAATAAAATTTACAACACCCAAATTACACTAATTAACATCTCAAATCAATAGCATATACAAACATCATTAAAATACATCTAAATCTAAATATTAAAGAATGATGTAAATAAAAATAAAAAGGGGGATCTAATTTAAATACCATCATAACGTTCAGCTTGTTCAGCAAGCTTAGCAATATAGATGAAATTTTCACGTTCAGCAGCCATTGTTATTGATACCGATCTCAAACCTTTCAATTGGTTTACTTTTTTGTCAAAGGTTTTGTGTGTGAGAGAGTGTGTGTGATTGATTTGAAATATATTGAGTGGAAATGTTTATTTTTGGTAACTAAAGTTTGGCTTTTTTCATTTATGGCATGACGAAAATAGGGATTTTAAGTTAGACACTTAAGCAAGTATTATATGGTGCGTTTAATTGAAAGAAAACATTTTTGTTTTTTATAAAATATTTTGTAGAAAATAGTTTAGCATATTTTTTATAAAACACAAAATATACATTTTCTAACTTAACAATGAAAATTATAAAACATATTTTTTGTGTTTTCCTCGTTTCTCTTGTAGCTCTTTTTTTTTTTTTTTTGATTAATTGTTTATTTTTCTAGCAGTAAACTTTTTGTGCTATTTAAGTTATTTCTGATTATTTGCTTATTATTTGGTAATTGGGTAAGAATTTGCTTATTTAAATATTTTTATTTCCGATTAAAAGACCTTTTAAATTGACTTGGTTCGTTTTTCATCAAGTGATTATTCTTCTAAAATATATTGCATTTTTTACAAAATAAGCAAATCTGAACACAATCTATTAAAGTAGTTACTTTTCAAACACCTTACTAAGGTGGTGTTTGTTTTAGAGAGTCGAATCGAATCAGGCTGGCACGTCTGAATCAATCGATGCGTAAATGTCTGAATCGACGCGTCGAACGAAGAAAAAAACGCATGTTTGAACAGGATTTTTTTTTTTTTTTTTTTTGTTATTTTGTGTCTACAAGAAGCGTTCGGACGCGTTAAGACACCCTCTCGGTCTTGGATTCAGACATTTTTTCCGTTCGACGTCACGAGCGGAAAAAAGCAACGATGCGAGCAGCAAAATGTCGACCGATTCGAGACATTTCGCTTGCTCGAGGCTGTTAAGAGGCAAAAAAAACAAACAGAACCTAAGTATTTATTTTAAATAGAAGCATAAGGAAAAAAGATAACAATCCCAAATATTTGAAGGTTTCATCTTTGAAAGCATCACATCTATACTACATATAATGCACGAAGTCACCTCACTCTTAATTTTAAGACGTAAAAGACAAGAAGCATAATGTACACCACTTTAATGCACATACTAAAAAGACAAAACATCACTTTAATGCTATTAATGTAGTCAAGATATTTAATATAGTCAATTAATTAACTGGTCAAAAAATACAATTAATGCAGTTATTAAAACACAACTTACATAAAAAATACAAATTATCAAGCGTATTGTACAACCAACTTAAACACAATTCCTGTATTAAATGTTACTAATACAAATAATAAATCACATTATAGAAATATCAAGCCCGAGCAGAATGAGGCAAATGATTTCGAGCACAGGCAGGCGGAGCCAACACAAAATATATTGCATTTCATGTGACGTATTTGGGCCTGGCTATTTGGGATTTGGGCCTTAGTATTTGAATTTTCTCTTAAAAAATAATATAAAATTATAAATACATAAATCGATAAATATTTTTCTTGCTTAAGCGCCTTAAGAAAGCGAGAAGGTCATGAGGCTCAGAGGCTTGAGGCGCATACTGTCCAGTGTGCCTCGCCACGCCTTTAGAACATTGGAAAAAACATATGACCTTCAAGTTCAATGACGGTGACTACCGACTATGCATTAAAAATACAGTTAGATAGTAGCGAGTTAGATATCAGCGTTTAATAATATGTATTAAATTTAGTTAGATAGCAGTGAGTTGGATATTGCCGTCCAGTTATCTATTTATAACCAGATATATTATTTACATATAAGGTCTGAGTTATTAAAATATTCGTTTCTTAGTACAGTTATAGTGAATTTGGTTTCAGTAGTTTTGAATTTGTGTTCCGCAATCTAATACGCAAACACAACTTTTTTCATATATGCTTGAACAGTCAACAATGGTGAAATTGTGGTTTTCTGTAAATGTATATCTTTTAGAAACTCGTAGTAGGTATTGTTGTGTTTGTGATAACTATAAGGATAGGACTTAACAATGAATGAATCAAGAGGTTTTGTGACAATCAATGCGTTTAACTTGTGAGATGATAAAACATTGAAAATGTACAACTTAGAGCATTCATTATGGTGAACCTATTAAAAGGTTTATAAAATTGTCACGTCTTATAATGTCATTAATTCATAAAATTTTTTATATTATAAACCTATTCTTACTATGTAATAAAGCTTTTGAAGTTTGTAAATTGTTCAATTTATAATACATTTTTTGGACTTCTTCAAAATCCTAAACCTCTTCATGTCACCTAGGCATGAACTGGTTTCTCACTATGATACAAAAATTTTTGGACATCTTTATAATTTTTTTAAACTTATTATTAAACATCCATAATGGATGCTCTTATAAATTGAACCACATAAGCCGTACTTTGGTTGCCAAACTATAATTGTCACAATGTATGAAGTGATATATAAAACAAAGTGTTGTGCAAAAAGTTAACAGATAAAAAGTTAAGGGGACTATAATGGAACTCCGATCAATGATGTTGTTGATCAAAAGTGCAAGTGGATTGAAAACGACAAAAAGGACCCACAGATCGTAGACATTAGTGTATGGCCACCACTGATGGTGCGCCACGTAGGACACACTTGGCACGTGCTATTCTGTGTTAGTTGCAACTTGATCTCTGATGCTCATACTATTTACATTTAGACCATCAACTTTCAATGTTAGACATTTAAGTCCCCCTATTCAAAAACTTGGACAGTAAAACAAGAGTTAAGATCATTTACGTACCAAACATATTTTTACATAGAAAAATGATACATGAACTTAAATTTAGGCCTAAACTTAAACCTAAAACCACTTGGCATCATCCTGATGATTTGTAAAATAAGTGGGTTACATGCTGCACCATCGGGATCTCGACAACTGGTTTAGCCCAAGTTTAAGCTGGATTTAAGTCGATGATCATTTCCTTACTACGTAGAAATGATGATGCGACACTAAACTTAGGACTAAACTTAGACCTAAAACCACTTGGCATCATTCTGATGGGTTGTAAAGTAAAGTGGGTTCTGTCTGCAGCAATCAGGATGCTGACACTTGGTTTTAGGTTTAAGTTTAGGCCTAAGTTTAGGTCAATGTATTATTTCCCTTTTATATATCAAGAGATCAATCTCTACCACCCATCTTTATTAGATCTAATGGATGACATTAATCACAACAATTTAAAAAACCCACTTTCATCTTTTTTTTTTCTTCAAATATTAACATTTTCCAAACTGTTAATCGTTAAGCGAAACAAAATATATAATTACGAGGAGCATTTAATTAACTTTTTATAGATAGACACTTTGATATACCTTCGACAACTTTTTACGGATTTTTCACTTTTTTTTTGTTTTTTTCCGTTACTAAAATTTGAATAAAAAAATCACATGTAATTAAACACTAATTTGAATATTCCAATAATATCATTTGTAATATTAATATTAAATCACATATGATATGTAACATCATATGTGATTTAACACTAATATCACATGTGGTATTATACTATTGTTAAATATTCAAATTAATGTTTATTAACATGTGATTTATTATACAAATTTCAGTAATGAAAAAAATATAAAAAAAGGTAAAAAAGCAAAAAAATTTGTAAAAAGTATATCAAAGTGCTCATTTATCAAAAGATAATTAAATGCTCGTTGCGATAGTACAATTATTTTCGCTTAACGATTACCGATTTAAGAGATATTTAAATTATGTGAAATATTAAAATGTTTTTAATCTCAAATTTTGATTTCTTTTAAGATGAAGCGTAAGGATGAGTATTTTGATATATAAAATAGTTTTGTATGTAAATTAATTCTCCTTCTAAAACAATGTAATTTCGATACTTATACTTCTTTTACTAGGGTGAGCAAAACAAACCGAAAAAACCGAAACCCAAACCCGAAAAAACCGACCGAAACTAAAATCGATGGTTCGGTTTACTTTTCGAAACCGAAAAATGCGGTTCGGTTTGGTTTCATTCAAAACCAAACCAAAAACCGAACCGAACCAAACCGGTTCTATTATATAATAATATCTTATTAATATAATATTATTAAATAACTAAATAAATCAAATTTATAGATTCATATTCATTTTGTGATTGGATTTATAATATGTTTATCTTAACGTTTATATTTATATGTGTGTTTGTCGTGTCGCGTGTTTTGTGTGAATATATCAATAAGTATTCGATAATGATTATATACTACGTGTATATTCACTTGTATTTGTATGTCTTATTTATATGTTTGTAATTGTAGAATTATGCAATAAACATTATTATGCTTAGATTGAAAAAAAGTGAAGAAAAATAACTAATTTTATACGTGAAACAAGTTTGTTGGTATAATTTAGCTATACTCAAATATTAACGGTTAGAAATCGGAAAACCGAACCGAAACCGATAACAAACCGAACCGCCAAAAACCGAACGGTTTCGGTTTTGGGTTCTGCAAAAACCGAACATTGTGGTTCGATTTCGGTTTTAGCCAAAAACCGACCCAAACCGAACCGTGCACACCCCTACTTTTTACTAGCAAGCTAGTTTTAAATGAAAAAACTAATTTTCTTTATATGAAGTGACATAGTGACGAGGCCAGTTATTTTATACGGTCGGAATAGATCGTATTGGCATGAGTACAATTCTTTTTTTTTTATTAGGTTAAAAATAACTAATTAAGAGTCAAATATAACTTTATATACTTTAGCTCGGAAGAGCATATATGTATAACCATTGACCTTGAAAATGCTTACTCATATGCTTCTTGGTAAGGTGATTTGGTTCGTTAATATTTGATTACACTTAAAAACTAAAATTTTATATTTGTACGATCTATTATGCTTCTCCTATCATTAGAAAAAAATGGTTCTAAAAATTTCACACTGATTTTCAAGTTTTTCATGTATCAACTATTTAGAATGTATTTTGCGTTTAAGTTGAAAGAGTGTGACCCATGTTGTTATGTTGTAGCAACATTAAGATACATTTTCACCGCAAATTAGGTTTTACCGGATTTAAGTTTTGTGGAACTATAAATTCACGTCATGTGAATTAGTCGGAAAAAAAGTTAAAACATGATTACACGAATGCACCTTTGCTTATGCTACTAACACAAAGAAAAGGGTGTCATTGTGATTTAACTTATAGATTAAGGACTATAGTGACAATTATTCTGATACCTGAAAACATAAATATTCCAAAGGACGTGCGTCCTGATCCTGCATCAACGTCAAACACCGAAAAAAATATGATAGAAAACAAGTTGAAATAAATCAATAAAACCGTCCATATATTTTAGGGCAAATTACACAAAAATGTACTAAACTTATATCCAATTTCAATCTAAGTTACCTCACTTTTTTTCCCCCAATTTAGTGTATCAAACTTTTTTTTAGTTGCAATATTAGACGATTGATAGGTTACCAGGTCGCCACCGCCATACTTCATCTTCTCCGATCAAATTCCGCCAACTTCCTGGCTAGTTTTTCTTTTAATCACATTTTTAAAATCTCACATGTTTAATCTAAAGCAATTATAACTTATAAAAAGTAACACACTAACACCCCTTCCTTGAATTATATCAAACACCGCCATGGTATATTGTATAAACTTCGAACATCATTATGACATATAAGCATCAAATAAAATTCCGTACTGCCTGTTGTTTCAATATTAGTGGCTTAACTGAAGCTAAAAGTTTGGATTGCTTTGGTTAACAATCTTCTACAAGTGAAATCAGATGTGTTGAACTTGAAACGAGTTGGATTCCTTTCACTTTGTCACATGTCACTGGAAAAACAAAATATTTCATTAGCATATGCAACTATGCAAATATTCTATATACTTAAAAGTAGTTTTGAACTCCTAAGTTGTGATTACTCAAAACTGTAGATTTTAGCATGTTCCAAACTATCACTGCCTCTCCACTTTTGTACATTAACCTTGGTGTGGTTTTTGGTGTAAACCCGTTAATGCTTGTCAAATTACATCGAGTTTTAAAAATATTTTAGCTTCGGTACCATGTTAGATTATATTGCTTATTTTACAAGTCTATCATAGTTTCGTTATCACAACACCGATTGTTTATTTTATAAGTCCTCGTAGTTTCATTATCACAACACCGAGCAAGCGGTATGAGCCAATGGGAGGGTGAAATTTGGCCGGAAGTTAACAAAGTTGGCGGGAATTTGGTGGGAGAAGATGAAGCGAGTGGTGGTGGCGCAGTAGCTTATAAATCGTCTAACATTGCAACTAAAAAAAAGTTGGGTACATTAAATTGAGAAAAATAAAGTAGAGTATCTTAAATTAAAATTGGATATAAGTTGGATACATTTTTGTGAATATTCAATTTCGTTAAATTAATTAGTTTTAAGAAATTATAAAGCGATATATTATGACGGTGGTCTAAAAAGATTATTCTCCAAATCATTGAATTAAACATGGTGACCATTGCCACAAACTCACAAAGGTTTGGACAGACGAGATTATTCATTTTGAAAAGTTAGCGTGACTTATAATATAGATTGACAACACTCGACTTGATAAAGTTTAAATTTCTCATTATATAATCAAATAATTAATGTTGTATAAGCCTTCTTGAGTATCCCTAGGGACAGGGGTAGGATTGTTTAATCTTATTTTTTGGCTTATAACTTTGTAAGCTTGACTAGTATTTTATAAACTTTATTCTTTGGGGTTTATTTTTCGATTTGTGAGCTTAATATGACTTAATTATGAAAATAAGCCCATAGGCTAGAAAATAAGCTTAGGAGACTTACTAAGTATAAATTAATCGTAAGTCAAATAAGCTGATAACCCAAATATAAAAAACTTGTTTACTTTTGACTTAATGGATTGGTAACGGTAGAAAAAGCAGACAAACTTTTGGAAAAACAAGCATGATTGATGCATATATCCTTTCACAAAATGATTACATTGATACCTTAATAAAGTCATTGCACTCCATGAGACCATGACCTTAACCAAAAAGTGGTCTTGTGAAATGTCACTGGGTTACTTTACTTGTTCTTTACACCTCATTTCGCTTGGCTGCTATCTTGGTATTGTGAAAACTTTAGCAACTTATGCAATAAGAGCTCTAGGTGTGGCGAAGAGGGTTTACGTTTTCATCACCGCCACGTCAGCGCCATCTCATCATAACAAACATCCACAACTAACCCCCTCATTCATAACAAACCTCAACCTCTTCATTTGGGGCACACCACTACAATTTTTTTTTAATTTTTAAATAAACTATATTTATTTATTAAAATAAAAATACAAAATAATATATTTAAAAAGAAGTTATGAATAAATAAAATAAAAAAAAAGGAAAGAAAGAAAAAAAGGAATGTAAAACGTTACCTATTTGCCCAGACCTCACCACATTACTTTTATTCACCACATTACTTTTATTATTCATTTAAAAAAAAAAAAAAAAAAAAAAAAAAAAACGTCTTCTTCCTCCTCCCTTCACACACAGTACAAACACACACTACAATTACAAACACACAATACAAACACACACTACAATTACAAACACACACTAAAATGAATAAACTCACATTTGGGCCCACACTTGTCGGATCTTTGGTTCGTTGTCACCACGAAGAAATTTGTCGACCATGACGCTACGACGGCCGCCAGTAGGAGACGACGGCGAGGGCAATTGCCACACCTAAAGCTCTAACAAACGAGAAAAAAATGTTAACTTGCTGCATTAAAAAAAAGTAACATACTTTTAGTGGTGATCGCGATCACTACCGTCAGCTCAACATCACATCAGTTTTTCAACACAATCTGAATCGGTCAAAAACTGAATCGGTCAAATGTTTGATTAAAAAAAATGAGTACTGAATGATAAGTAAATGCGCTGACCGATTATGGAGATGGAGTATGCAAAATGATTCAGTAAGTTACACATTTTCCAATTACCCCACGTCACCTTGGCCTTTCAATAAATTCACATCACCTAACACATGGTCTTCTATCCAATTTATTCATTTTAAAAAACAATAAATAATCATCAGTTATAATTAGCATATTGTATACTTTTTATATGTTGAAAATAACATTGAATTAGTTCGATCATATATATTCGTTGGTTAAATTTTACGAAGTGAATTTGGTATAATGGTCTTTCTTTTATCCGATTAATTCATGAAGTTCGAGTCTGTTAGTATATGAATACAAATCGATTTATGTTGTTTTATATATTCGTAATTTATATTGTTTTATGATCGTTCGATAAGACTATTTAAATTTTTTGTTTATTCAACATTACTTTCTTTGTATTATATTTTTATTTGAGTTAATAACTTTTTTATCAAGCGGTATATTTTGTTCAATACAAAATCGGATAGAAGGTTAAATTGGTAATTTCGAACAACTCTGATTCTTTCATTCGAACAAATATCAAACAATCATTTTCACCGAATTAGGTTCATTCAGATTTTGACTCATTCGTAGGTTTGATTCATTCAGTATTAAATCATATTTTTATCAACAGTACATAGTGTAATAAGATAACCAACTTCATCACCTAAACATACCATACTTAAACACAAATACACTTCAAAATACACTCATAGTTTAAAAAAAAAAAAAAAAAGTCTTTCATTTGACCGGCCGACTTATGCTCCAAATGTGTGTAAAATGGTTGGTTGTGTTGGAGTGTTATAAGAGAGACGTGTCCAAGGAGCCGAACCGCACACATCCTTCAAAGCTTGTTACACACAGTCTTATAGTCTTATAGTTTTACAGATCGAAACAAGATATTACAAATATTATTCATAGAAATGCTTGGTAAGACTAGATGTAATGATGACATTCATCAATCACCAACTCAATGACACATCAACTACGTTCGCCTCAACCAACATCATTACCAACATATTGTAGTAGGACAACCAATATCACCACCAATCTATTTTTTTTTCATTTCTTTTATTTTAAATATCGAACATTATAATTTCATCAAATTGAAAAACATTACATTAATAAAATAAAATAAGAATGCTACATTAAAATTTAAAATATAATGAAATTACAAATTATTGTGCATTTGTTCGACGCTAAATATGTTCCACCAAATTAGCTCTAAACCATCTAAGGTTTAGATGAGTTTCCTCGTTGACTAAATCGCTAATAACTTGTAACGTGTCTTCATGTGTTCGTACAAGATCATCCTTACAATGTTGCTCCTCTGGATAAAAGTCGAGAGAAATTGCCTCATTTTTGTCTTTTCGAATCATATTAAATAATATGATACATGTGTGCACATATTAGTTATTTTCTTAATGTCCATCGGTCGTGCGAGATTTTTTTATAGCCCATTTTTTCTTTATTAAGCATATCGCTCATTCCACATATTTTCTTGTTACTTCATGCGCTTTCTTATACCTTATTCGCTTTGCATCATGCGCACTGATATGTTAATCGTAGTCTATAATATTTTACCAAGTTTTATATTTATATTTTCGAACTAACCTATAGACTAACAGTAACAGGTAATGTACCCAATCAGTCATAGCTATTGATTGGTAAGTACAAGTCATTCGCAAGGAGTGAATTGCCTTAAAACTAATCTAAAGGTATTATAACTAAATAAATTAACTATATAACCTAAACTAACGCAATATGATGGGGTTCACCCTGAGAAACTGGCACGAGTTTGGATTACTAATTAAACTACTAAAGCAAATAAACAATTAAACCAATTATACCAAGCAAACAAATAAAGGATAAGATCTAGATCAATATTAGGAATAACGTGCTAGCCAAGTTCATCCAACCAAATGATAGTGATATGTCTACTAGTGCAATGATTACTTACTTGTTTTTGTTGGTAACTCACGAATGTAAACTACGTGGGTCTTCTCCCTAAATCTGAGGCTAACAAGAGGTCAACTCTGTCACAGTTAACAAGCCCGCATAAAGTTCTTCAACTATTAATTATAATCTATCTAGTATTGACTAACTTACTTGACTTAATCGTGTAATTATCTAACCTATAGGCTCAGATGGTTTTCCTACACTCTACTATTACGATACGGATATTTAAGTTTATTAATTAATTCAAGTTAACACAATTACCGATAGTTAAGTTACAGAAATCAATTCATATACCAAAAGATCTAGAAAATAAATAAGAACACAATCAAACAACTAAACGAGTATTTAGCGATAAACATAAATAATATCCAACGAGAAGCAAGTAATCGATGTAAAACATATCAAAAGCAAGTGATATTTATAAATTGGATAACACCTAAGGGTGTTAGCCTATAATCTCAGTAACAAAGTACATAAACATAATCAAAGGAATAAAGTATGAATCATAGCGAATACAGTACGCTAACCGAATGATTAATCTAATTATTGAGGTTACAAAGAGTTCTCCTATGTAATCATTGCGTCTGCAGGACCTTCTTGGCTCTTAAATTCATCTGGAATTCGAGCTTGGTGGTAACAAGTGGTACCCAAATCGTAATTTAGGTTTTATATTTATAGTGCTAGGAATATGCACGATACGGCGTATCAGATGCCTCCAATACGGCGTATCGAGGTCTTTTAGCATGGGCTCAACGATTAAAATATTATGATAAGTGTATGAAGCCCCTTCCAATACGACGTATTGGACATATTGGATACAACGTATTGAAGCTCTTTCCGTTGTGGATGTTTTTTGAAGTCAAGGATTAGATACGCCGTATTACATATGATGAATACGGCGTATTGGCTTCAAAATAAGTGGACTATAATTGGTTTCTTCGTTTTAGCTCCAAATAACGTCCTTTTACTTAGCATCCACAAATTGTTCCAATATTACTGAGATTTATAAAAGTGAATGAGTAAGTACCAATTTTCATATAAATAATAAAAAAGAAGCAATATAAACGCGATAAATAATGCATATATTAGTACTTATTTGATGCCATCAAATATCTCTCCACTTGAATTTTACTTGTCCTCAAGTAGATGCTAGATTTTTACTTATGAGACATATCCCAAACAATAGTTCAAGAATAATCTTTAAGTATATTACTCAATCAAAAGTGCACAACCAAACACCTCACGGAATAAGAAATGAAAACACTCAAACTCAACTGATCTATGTGGTAACATTTAGTATTTTCTCAATTGCTCATTCGTGACGAGTATTCTATCATAAGCTTGGAAAGGATACACATCTCCACCACTAAAGTCTAGAAGTAACAAATCTAAAGAGGTAAATTGTGTTAAATGATGTAAGGCTTAGGGTGAAATCATCCTTTTAAAAGTAATCCTTACCAATAACCAAGGTTGCAAAAATCGTGAATCGGTAGTGAGGCGGTCGACCCCCCTGTAGCTTGTAATCGGTCTAGGCGGGATTAATCAGTGATTAATCGGATTGGCATTTTTGGCAAGTTTTGGGTATTTCTGGGTAGTTTTGGATATTCCTGAAAAGAATTTTCTTAAAAACATCTTGTAATAGATATAAATAGCGACTATAAGTGATTACATTTGTTCAGGGTTGCAAAAATAGTGAATCCGTGATTAATTGTATTGACATTTTTGGCAAGTTTTAGATATTTACGGCAAGTGTTGGTATTTTTGGCAAGATTTTCCTTGAAAAACATCTTGTAATAGATATATACAATGATTATAACTAATTTACGGCGAGTTTAGGGTATTTTCGGTAAGATTTTCATGTTTTCGGCAAGTTTGACCATCGTTAACCATCGTTGACCATGGTTGACCGATTTGTTTGAACGATTTACACAAATTGGAAAGGTCGGTGGCCCAGTAGCACCTAATCAGTGATTAATCGGCCTTGTAGACCTTTTTTTGCAACACTGCCAACAACAATATTTCAGAAAAGGCGACAAAGCTATAAATGCTCACCCAAATGAGGAGATATAAGGTGAAAAGGTTAGGTTTTATCCCATGTTCCAACCAGAGTCGGAGGGACCTACCCAGGGATATTCTACTAGATAGAGTAGAAGTCCGTAGGTCAAGCAGATGAATGAGAAAAATTGAATAATGTTGTCACAGTTATGAGTTGTCACTGGAACAATCACAACAAAGTGACAATGAGGACGACGTGGTACACATTGAAGGGGTTGAAGAATGAAAAAGAAATAATTTATGAAAGGGTTAAAAGAAATAAAAACCTTCCATACACTTAGGGTAGAAACTAGGTCAATACATATGCTATCAGTAATCACAAAGATGATTATAATATTAAAGATAGACATCATGGATCCAGTGATGCAATGCACAAACCTTCCCCAACCACTCAGGTTTCTCTCAAAAGATTCTTGTTTCATTTCCTATGGAGATAAACATGTAATCTATCAACCTCTCACTTCGAGAAGTGTTGATATTGAAAAGGTGACAGTTTGCTCCAGCCTCCACTCACTAAACCAAAATGTACAAATCAAGTCTAGAACCAATGAGATTCAAATATAAAATCTCCATAACCAATGAGATTCAAAGATAAAATCTCCATAGGACACATGCCAATTTACACTTGTTGTTCACAAATAAGAACACAAATTGTACTTAAGAGTCCATCATAGATCCTAGCAATCTTTCCAGAACTTTCATAGTGGTAATCACGTAGTGATCCACAATTATTGAACGAAAACGCCGCCAATGTCAACATCAAACAACATTGAAAGTGGGTCTCATAGTTAATCCTTTATGGATTAAGCATGGTGGAACTAGTAATGTATGTGAACTAGGATGTTCTCTTATGATGGTAACTAAGGGGTGTTAATCGGGTCGGGTTGGTCGGGTTCGGGTCAACTCGGGTCGGGTTAAAGTCAGCTCAAGGGTAAAAATAACATACCCAAAGCCGACCCTATTTGAACGCAGGTTAAACAGGTTCGGGTCTATTCGGGTCGGGTCAACCCGAATACGAATGGGATTGTCATAAGATGGGCTATTTGTTCTTATTTAAATACATAATTTATAAAAAAAATATATTAATTTATAAAAAAATATATTATTTTAAAAAAAAAAAAAATGCTTATTCGTCAAACGGTCAACCCGAACCCGAGTAATAAAACAATTTACCCGATACGATAAGGTTTTAAAAGGTACCTTTTGAGGGTCATTTAAGCCCTTATTTGATCACTTTTGTATCCGTTATTGCTTAATATCGTTCCTTTTCACTTTTAGGTCTCTTGAACATAAAATCTTTGGAATGGCACTTATTTGGACGAAAAGGCGCGATTATAATGAAGAAAATGGCCAAAGTCGAATTGAGACACTCAAAGTCATTGAAAACATAAGTGACGGCCGGTGTTAATTGTGACGCCGTCGGAGGATCTTTATGACGGACGAAGCCAAAACTCCCATTTTCAAGTGACGACGTCAAGTTATAAAAGAGTAGGCCATCCCAACTCGCACGGCCTAGATGTAATCCAGACCAGGCGGCCGGTCGAAGAGGACGACGTCACAAAACATAAGGTGACGTCGCATATGTAATATTATATATAGAATCCGAATTTTCAAAGATTTAGTGTGTAGTCTTTTGGAGTAAAAACCTAAACCGAACCAAGGTTGTCTTTGTACAAGATTTTAGGTTCCAAACCCTATCTTACACCAAGATAAGTGTTTTACTTCATTAATACAATTATGTCTTTGATTATTTGTGTGTATGCTTGCATGTTTTCCATGTCCCGCTAATTTACTTGTGTGTTTGCTTAGGGAATATGAAACTTAATTATTGAATATTGATTGGTTGTCTCTTATCTTAGTTGATTAATGATCTAGTAATGCGATAGGTCATTCGTTGTGTACTTAATGCTTGATTAAATCTTTGTGAACCTTAGAATATGACTCCTTGAGTAGTTGTAAGCTAAACCATCCAAAGAGTGCCTTAGAGTAAGAGTTTATTATCCCTAGTGGATTTTGTAGACGACAACCTTTGGTAAGTTCAAAGAGTTAGGGAGAAACGCATACCCTACAACCTTAGACACACAACGCAACTAGGAATAAGGACGTGACAATTCAACCACCAATAGGAGATAATTAAGGAGTAGTAAAACCTAAGTAAACACATCTTTAAACTATCATACGAGCACACATTAAATAGACATAGACTACATACACCTTAGATTAGATAATTAGATAAGTAGAGTAATCGGAGAAATACCAACCCCAAATTCAAACCCCGAGATTCGTACCTTTCCTTTCCTTAAAAAATATAAAAGATAAAAATAATCTTCCTCAACCACAACCTTAGCGTAGTAACTTCTCACTAGCATTCCTATTCCCCAGAGAACGATATCAATACCCATGGCTTACCCTAATACTACACTACAATGATTAGGTTCACTGCCTAGCGTGTTGAAAAACTTGCTCGACGAAAAGGAAGTTCCTTTGACCCCGAACGACGCGCGTAGCGTTATCAAGTTTTTTGCGCCGCTGCCGGGGAATAGATGTCACAATTCTCAATTTCCGGTCATTTCTCAAAATTACTATTTCATCGTTTATCATAAACTAGGTTTACGAGTATCAAATTCGCGTAACCTTAATGGTTTAGCTGCGAATTCACGAACATTTCATCAAGGACATTTCATATAGACTAGGTTTAGTCTACATTTCATTAGTATCATTGTCATCATAGTAGTTCATGCATGATTTTGCATTTTACATTAAACGCGTAATTTTCATATTAAATAGACGCTATCGCGTAATCATTTATTTTGAACATTTGATCCGATACTTCCAAAAATTATCCCGATATATTTTTATATTCATATTAAGATTATAAAAATAATGTTATGAGTTTATCGTGTTTTAAATTTATTTTTGTATATAAATTGTAATATTTATATAATTACGACGGTTTTCGTAAAACTACACGATAATTATTATTTCACTCAAATTTTGCAAGAAAAGTATTTTTATAATTTTTATGACTTCATTATATTTTAATTTGATCCGTTAAAATTTATCTTTAGCCAACGCTACCCTAAATACTCAAATGTGTATACAAGTTACTAAATTATTCTTAAAGGACAACACTTTTACTTCTACATATTTATATTTAACTACAACTAAATTCATCTAATCATTTTCTTCTTTATGAAGGTCGACCATCAAGAGTGACTCACACCATCCTTTGTATCAAAAATATCTAGATATCTTTTATACTTATATTGTTTTATATTATAACAACACATAGATCATAATAATCACTAAGTGTAAAACCAAACTCTCTTCTTCCTCTCTTGTACTACAACCGGCCATACATAGAGATCAAGAAGGAAACCTCAAAATTTTTTCAAGTCAAGTTATTTACACTCTAGACACACTCTTGATTAAGGTTGTGAAATAAAAACCTTGGGTGTTTAGGATTAATCCCTTGTTCATAAAACCTCATCAAGTAACTAGTAAGCATTTCATATTCATCATCATCTTTCATATTCATGTTGTGTTCATTTTATCATGTTTGAGTAAAGCATGCAATTTATATGGATGTTTATACCACTTAAATTGTTTTTAAGCACTATAAGTTTTTATAAGTTATCCTATAATTACTCCTTGAAATATATCACATTTGGTGATGTTTAGAAACCCATGACACCCTAAGAAAGTGTATGGTAGGATTAGAATAGCTTCGGAGTTGTTTTGAATTGGTTAGAATAGGTTTTGCGCGAGAAAAACTCATTTCGACAACTTTATTTAGAGGTCTGATCTTATTTTTAAATTCTGGAATTTTCGACAGTAAGTAAAAATTTTTGGCCTAGATATTTAGAAAATATACTTTAAAATAAAAACGTGGCCGCTTGAATGGGTTAAAACGGAGTTATAACGAAGAAGTTATGCTATTTTCAAGTTTGACGACGAAAAATATTTGTTTCAGAAAATTCAGCATGTAATCTCGACTTTTTACGAGTAAAAATGAGTCTTAAGCGTTATAAAATGTGTCGACTTATCAAAAATATATTAGTATATATTATCACGATTCGAGGACATATAAAATGTAGAAAACGGACTTGTAACGATTAAATTACACGTGTTTACACAAAGTTGCAGTAACTATATTATATAAGAAAACTAATATATTTCTATTAGACAAATATTACGCCACGAATGACCATGTTGAGGGTCGTTTTTAACATGGATGTACTACTTTTTATAACATGATGTCTTCTAGTAAAAGTGAGTACGCCTAGCCTATTTTCCAAAATGTCCGACCGTTCATTAAGCGGAGTTGTAATGAATAAAATATGGTTACTTAAACTTTGCCGAAAACCATCCTTCAACGATATTTTGGACACAAGTACCATACTTTACCCATATTTTTATCCATGATCGAGACCTCTAGGATGAAAACTTAAATGCTAAAACTTTGAGATAATGACACAAGCTTCCCAAAACCGTTGAGTTTGTTTCCTAACACTCGATGTGCACCATTTTACGACTAGTTTTTCAAGGCCGTTTATTCACTTTCATGAAATTTTCAATGACATTATTTTCTTTATTAAAAGTTATAATTTCATAATAAATCACTAAATGATTATCGTAGGATATCGTTTCAACGTAAATACTTGTAAAGTAATTTATAAATTGTCAAGACATTATAAGATTATTTTTCGACGATAAACTTTATATTTTAAAAAAGTGTACAAGTGGTATGGATATCATATGAGTTTGCATGCACGACATTGTTTCATGACTTATATTAGAGCATATCATTCATAATAGGTCGCGGTTAGAGAGTTGCGTCTCATTTCGTGCATCCACTGTCATCACAACTATTGCAACAGTGAGTAATCACATCCCTTTTACCGCTTTTACAATATTTTGGAGCGAAAATGCATGAACCATTCTTGAGCTAAATTGATTACTACTTTATTAACTCGTTTGACTAGAACTTTTGAACTCGAATCAAATCCTTGAACTTAATTACGAAATTATGCCTTATTTGAACTTATTGAACCGTACGTACTATGACCCAAAATTCTCGCCTTATTGGTGGAGTGTGCAAATTCTCCCTTGTTCGGAGTGTTCTTAATTGTATATAATAGTTGTATGATGTAATCGCTCGTACATTCGCATTGTTTGTCTCCTATTAGTAGGTAGTATGGATAGCGCTATTAGAGGTCGGCCAACCTCTCGTCCACTATGTTACGGGACGATATTATTTATTCTAGGGCTTTGCTCGGCATACATTATTATATACGTGGTACTATATTGTGAACTATTATGACCACTTATACTTGACTACTTGACACGCTATATTATGTGCAATGGGTTGTGAACACACAGGTTGCAAGTTTTGTATGGGCTAAACTTGAACCGAGTGGATTTACAATGCCTTTGCTTTGTGGACTATTTCGATGACCGAAACCTTTGACTCTCTCTCTTGCGAGTTTTCTTATTTTACTAAACGTATACTCACCAACTATTTTCATAGTTGACCCGCTTTTCTCTCATGCATTTCGTGTGATCGTTAGTAAGCTTTTCTACCGTGTCTTGCATAATGAAGTTTTCACTTATCACTACAAATCATTATGTAATAAAACATAATATTTTGGAATCAAAACTTTGTAATATATTTGCCGATGTCGGCTAAACCGGTATTGTAATGGTGTACTCTTTCTTTTAAATCTTAACGTTGGTATGTTCTATTATCTTGTGCTTATGTTCCCTTCCGTTACACTCGTGTTTCCGCCTCCCGTGGTGTGATGATTGGTATCGAGCCAAAGGTTATAGAGAATGCCGGTTTTTCAAAAATAAAAATCACAACTATAACCGAATAATTTTTTTTTATTTCACTAAACATTGAACATCATCCGAGTCAACTAGTCCTATCGTTGATCGTTAATCATAAATTATACATAGCCCGATCAACTATGTCTAATTTATGAAGAATCATGCAATGATAAGAATGGTAATTTTAAATCATGTTTAGTCGAGTCTTTAGAGTCTCGTCACCGAAATTGCATTGGTCGGGTGGGTATGCATAGCATGTTTTACGCTCACGCTACATTACCGTACCTTGTTTATACCTTCTCTTTCCATCTTCGACTTGTTAGAAATAGCATGTCTCGCTCTCGCCATATTTCGATCACTATAACACACATTTCCACCTGCTCGCACCTCATCCGACTTCGTCAGTATGTCGCTTACTCAACCCGATGTTTTGGTCCACCGCAGGATCATGGCCGCAAGAAACACACGCCAGAGGCAACAACCACGCCGACCTAAATAACAACGACAATCCAAACAACAACGTGCTGGAATAGCGGATCTACTCGCCCAAATTATGACGCACCTTGATGCTAGACAACCAACGCCGAGAAGGTACTTCAAAACGGTCAAGGATGCACTACAAAACTTTCATGACATGCAAGCCAATGGAATTTTATGGTACCGAGGTGCCATTGATCGCTAACCGGTTCGAGAATGTTGAGTCGAAACTTAGTATCACGAAATGTGTCAAGGAAACAAGGTTGAGTTCTCTCACCGGTCTACTGTGGTCGAGCATTGACCGGTGGAACAACCAACCGCAAACTAGAGGAAGAGGGCCGCAAATGCGCTATCTGGGAAGCATTTAAGAAACTACTAACCGATGAGTACCGCAGAAAAGATGAAGTGCGTGTCGGAAGCGTAATTTTGGAACCACTTGATGGTAGGAGTAGAAGTCGACAAGTACACGATCCGCTTCCACGAGTTAACTAGGATGGTTCCTCACATGGTTTCCACCGGAGAAGTTGATCGACCGATATATACGGGATTGATACCATAAATTAGGAGGATGTCACCGTCGAACCCAACCACTCGCAAGCCGCGGGCATGGCGTATCGCTTGACAAATGATGTGATCAGTCCGGAGAACTAACAAAAGCAAACGACAATGGACTAAGGCGGCGGGAAGATCGCCAGGAAGCCGAGACCGTGACCAAAGAAACAAGAAAGGCGAATAACCAGAACTATGGAGCGACCACTCGGAGCGCAAAGGATATACAGTCCACATCCTATGTGTACTCGATGTAACTATCATCACTCGTGAGATTGCCCAAAGTGCAACAAATGTCGACGGACGGTCACTTCGCATTTAAATTGCTCAAACAAGACCGGGAACCAAGGACAGAGAAAAGCATGTTATGAGTGTGGAAGTCGGATCACCTTCGAATACCATCCAAAGTTGAAAAGAACTCCCAACCAAGAAGGTAATCATCCAAACCCGCATTGGCAATAAGGTCCACCGAACCGAACATTGATGTTTCCCACGCGACGACGAGCATTCTATCCGGTATCGAGGAAGCCCGCAACGCATAACGGGTACATTATTTTGAACAACCACCTTCTTTCTGTACAACATGATTTTGAGTGCATAACTTGCTTCCAATTCTTACCACGCTCACGACATCGATTAATTTGAGACCTAACGATATCGACCTTAGTTGTAATTTATTTTGTTGATTTGATTTGATTTGTGTAAGCAATTCCAATATCGAGCTTAATCTTTCAAAAGACTTCATTCAAAAGACTTGTTTCCTAGCTTGATCTAGTGACGCTCTTGTTTGATGAGTTGCGAAAATCAAGCTAAGAGACAAGTTTACTCAAGTCGGTTTAGTTTAATCTCATGACAGTTCTTGTTTGATGAGTTGTGAGATTAAATTAGAATCGACTACCTAAAGGTCTTTTGAGAGCGACGCTCGATATTGGGTAAGTTTACCCTATCAAATCTAATCACGCACGCATTTAGTTGAATGGGGAACCCATACATGAGTATTGATATGATCATTTAGATTGTTCGATTTAGCATGAACTTTAGAACTCTTGTCGAGGTTCGGACTATAGTATCAATAATTGAATCACGAGGACGTAATTCCTCTGACATGGGAAGAATGTCACAATTCTCAATTTCCGGTCATTTCTCAAATTTACTATTTCATCGTTTATCGTAAACTAGGTTTACGAGTATCAAATTCGCGTAACCTTAATGGTTTAGCTGCGAATTCACGAACATTTCATCAAGGACATTTCATATAGACTAGGTTTAGTCTACATTTCATTAGTATCATTGTCATCATAGTAGTTCATGCATGATTTTGCATTTTACATTAAACGCGTAATTTTCATATTAAATAGACGCTATCGCGTAATCATTTATTTTGAATATTTGATCCGATACTTCCAAAAATTATCCCGATATATTTTTATATTCATATTAAGATTATAAAAATAATGTTATGAGTTTACTCCGTGTTTTAAATTTATTTTTGTATATAAATTGTAATATTTATATAATTACGACGGTTTTCGTAAAAACTACACGATAATTATTATTTCACTCAAATTTTGCAAGAAAAGTATTTTTATAATTTTTATGACTTCATTATATTTTAATTTGATCCGTTAAAATTTATTTTTAGCCAACGCTACCCTAAATACTCAAATGTGTATACAAGTTACTAAATTATTCTTAAAGGACAACACTTTTACTTCTACATATTTATATTTAACTACAACTAAATTCATCTAATCATTTTCTTCTTTATGAAGGTCGACCATCAAGAGTGACTCACACCATCCTTTGTATAAAAATATCTAGATATCTTTTATACTTATATTGTTTTATATTAGGCTAATAACCTATTAAAACACTATATTGTCATTAAATATCGATTCGACGGCGAATTAAAATAGCTCTTTTAGACATTAAACTTGACATTTTGTCTTCCTTTAAGTATTATGACCAAATTATGACAATTTTACCCTTCGAAAAATATTTCAAAAAAAAAAGAAATTCAAAAAAAATTTCAAAAATTTCGAAAAAAAAGTATTTCGAAAAAAATAATTCAAAAAAAAAATTTGGAAAAAAAATTTCGAAAAAAAAGTGTTTCGAAAAAAATTTAAAAAGGGTAAAATGGTCATAATTTGGTCATAATACTTAAAGGAGACAAAAATGTCAAGTTTAATGTCTAAAAGAGTTATTTTTAGTTCGCACACATTCGAATCGATATTCATGACAAGATATAGTGCTTTAAAAGGTTATTAACCCTTTATATTATAACAACACATAGATCATAATAATCACTAAGTGTAAAACCAAACTCTTCTTCCTCTCTTGTACTACAACCGCCATACATAGAGATCAAGAAGGAAACCTCAAAAATTTTCAAGTCAAGTTATTTACACTCTAGACACACTCTTGATTAAGGTTGTGAAATAAAACCTTGGGTGTTTAGGATTAATCCTTGTTCATAAAACCTCATCAAGTAACTAGTAAGCATTTCATATTCATCATCATCTTTCATATTCATGTTGTGTTCATTTTATCATGTTTGAGTAAAGCATGCAATTTATATGGATGTTTATACCACTTAAATTGTTTTAAGCACTATAAGTTTTATAAGTTATCCTATAATTACTCCTTGAAATATATCACATTTGGTGATGTTTAGGAACCCATGACACCCTAAGAAGGTGTATGGTAGGATTAAAATAGCTTCGGAGTTGTTTTGAATTGGTTAGAATAGGTTTTGCGAGAAAACTCATTTCGACAACTTTATTTAGAGGTCTGATCTTATTTTTAAATTCTGGAATTTTCAACAGAAGTAAAAATTTTTGGCCTAGATATTTAGAAAATATACTTTAAAACGAAAAACGTGGCGCTTGAATGGGTTAAACGGAGTTATAACGAAGAAGTTATGCTATTTTCAAGTTTGACGACTAAAAATATTTGTTTCGAAAATTCAAGATGTAATCTCGACTTTTTACGAGTAAAAATGAGTCTTAAGCGTTATAAATGTGTCGACTTATCAAAAATATATTAGTATATATTATCACGATTCCGAGGACATATAAAATGTAGAAAACGGACTTGTAACGATTAAATTACACGTGTTTACACAAAGTTGCCGAACTATATTATATAAGAAAACTAATATATTTCTATTAGACAAATATTACGCCACGAAGGACCATGTTGAGGGTCATTTTAACATGGATGTAGTACTTTTATAACATGATGTCTTCTAGTAAAAGTGAGTACGCCTAGCCTATTTTCCAAAATGTCCGACCGTTCGTTAAGCGGAGTTGTAATGAATAAAATATGGTTACTTAAACTTTGCCGAAAACCATCCTTAAACGATATTTTGGACACAAGTACCATACTTTACCCATATTTTTCTCCATGATCGAGACCTCTAGGATGAAAACTTAAATGCTAAAACTTTGAGATAATGACACAAGCTTCCCAAAACCGTTGAGTTTGTTTTCTAACACTGATGTGCACCATTTTACGACTAGTTTTTCAAGGCCGTTTATTCACTTTCATGAAATTTTCAATGACATTATTTTACTTATTTAAAAGTTATAATTTTATAATAAATCACTAAATGATTATCGAGGATATCGTTTCAACGTAAATACTTGTAAAGTAATTTATAAATTGTCAAGACATTATAAGATTATTTTTCGACGATAAACTTTATATTTTAAAAAGTGTACAAGTGGTATGGATATCATATGAGTTTGCATGCACGACATTGTTTCATGACTTATATTAGAGCATATCATTCATAATAGGTCGCGTTAGAGAGTTGCGCCTCATTTCGTGCATCCACTGTCATCACAACTATTGCAACAGTGAGTAATCACATCCCCTTTTACCGCTTTTACTATATTTTGGGGCTAAATGCATGAACCATTCTTGAGCTAAATTGATTACTACTTTATTAACTCGTTTGACTAGAACTTGTGAACTCGAATCAAATCCTTGAACTTAATTACGAAATTATGCCTTATTTGAACTTATTGAACCGCACGTACTATGACCCAAAATTCTCGCCTTATTGGTGGAGTGTGCAAATTCTCCCTTGTTCGGAGTGTTCTTAATTGTATATAATAGTTGTATGATGTAATGTTCGACATTCGCATTGTTAGTCTCCTATTAGTAGGTAGTATGGATAGCGCTATTAGAGGTCGGCCAACCTCTCGTCCACTATGTTACGGACGATATTATTTATTCTAGGGCTTTGCACGGCATACATTATTATATACGTGGTACTATATTGTGAACTATTATGACCACTTATACTTGACTACTTGACACGCTATATTATGTGCAATGGGTTGTGAACACACAGTTGCAAGTTTTGTATGGATGAACTTGAACCGAGTGGATTTACAATGCCTTTGCTTTGTGGACTATTTCAGATGACCAAACCTTTGACTCTCTCTTGCGAGTTTTCTTATTTTACTTAAACGTATACTCACCAACTATTTTCATAGTTGACCCGCTTTTCTCTCATGCATTTCGTGTGATCGTTAGTAAGCTTTTCTACCGTGTCTTGCATAATGAAGTTTTCACTTATCACTACAAATCGTTATGTAATAAAACATAATATTTTGGAATCAAAACTTTGTAATATATTTGCCGATGTCGGCTAAACCGGTATTGTAATGGTGTACTATTTCTTTTAAATCTTAACGTTGGTATGTTCTATTATCTTGTGCTTATGTTCCTTTCCGTTACACTGTGTTTCAGCCTCCCATGAGGTGTGATGATTGGTATCGAGCCAAAGGTTATAGAGAATGCCGATTTTCAAAATAAAAATCACAACTATAACCCGGAATAATTTTTTTTATTTCATTAAACATTGAACATCATCCGAGTCAACTAGTCCTATCGTTGCATCGTTAATCATAAATTATACATAGCCCGATCAACTATGTCTAATTTATGAAGAATCATGCAATGATAAGAATGGTAATTTTAAATCATGTTTAGTCGAGTCTTTAGAGTCCGGTCACCGAAATTGCATTGGTCGGGTGGGTATGCATAGCATGTTTTACGCTCACGCCTACATTACCGCACCTTTGTTTATACCTTCTCTTTTCCATCTTTCGACTTGTTAGACATAGCATGTCTCGCTCCTCGCCATATTTCGATCACTATAACACACATTACCACCGCTCGCACCTCATCCGACTTCGCTCGTATGTCATTTACTCAACCCGATGTTTTGGTCCACCGCAGATCATGGCCGCAAGAAACACACGCCGAGGAGGCAACAACCACGTTGACCTAAACAACAACGACAATCCAAACAACAACGCCGGAATAGCGGATCTACTCGCCCAAATTATGACGCACCTTGATGCTAGACTAACCAACGCCGGAGAAGGTACTTCAAACGCCGGTCAAGGATGCAGCTACAAAACTTTCATGACATGCAAGCCAATGGAATTTTATGGTACCGAGGGTGCCATTGACCGCTAACTCGGTTCGAGAATGTTGAGTCGAAACTTAGTATCACGAAATGTGTCAAGGAAACAAGGTTGAGTTCTCTCGTTGGTCTACTGTGGTCGAGCATTGACCGTGGAACAACCAACCGCAGACTAGAGGAAGAGGGGCGCAAATGCGTTATCTTGGGAAGCATTTAAGAAACTACTAACCGATGAGTACCGCAGAAAAGATGAAGTGCGTGTCGGAAGCGTAATTTTGGAACCACTGATGGTAGGAGTAGAAGTCGACAAGTACACGATCCGCTTCCACGAGTTAACTAGGATGGTTCCTCACATGGTTTCCACCGCGAGAAGTTGATCGACCGATATATATGGGGATTGATACCATAAATTAGAGGATGTCACCGTCGAACCCAACCACTCGCAAGTCACGTGGGCATGGCGATCGCTTGACAAATGATGTGATCGTGTCCGAGAACTAACAAAAGCAAACGACAATGGACGGAAGCGATGGAGGATCGCCAGGAAGCCGAGACTAGGACCAAAGAAACAAGAGGCGCGAATAACCAGAACTATGGAGCGACCACTCAGAGCGCAAAGGATATACAGTCCACATCCTATGTGTACTCGATGTAACTATCATCACTCGTGAGATTGCCCAAAGTGCAACAAATGTGGACGGACGGGTCACTTCGCACAAAATTGCTCAAACAAGACGGGAACCAAGGATGAGAAAAGCATGTTATGAGTGTGGAAGTTCGGATCACCTTCGAATACCGCCCAAAGTTGAAAAGAACTCCCAACCAAGAAGGTAATCATCCAAACCCGGCATTGGCAATAAGGTCCACCGTAACCGAACATTGATGTTTCCGCACGCGGACGAGCATTCTATCCGGTATCGAGGAAGCCCGCAACGCGTAACGGGTACATTCTTTTGAACAACCACCTTCTTTCTCAGACAACATGATTTTGAGTGCATAACTTGCTTCCAATTCTTACCACGCTCACGACATCGATTAATTTGAGACCCAACGATATCGACCTTAGTTGTAATTTATTTTGTTGATTTGATTTGATTTGTGTAAGCAATTCCAATATCGAGCTTAATCTTTCAAAAGACTTCATTCAAAAGACTTGTTTCCTAGCTTGATCTAGTGACGCTCTTGTTTGATGAGTTGCGAAAATCAAGCTAAGAGACAAGTTTACTCAAGTCGGTTTAGTTTAATCTCATGATAGTTCTTGTTTGATGAGTTGTGAGATTAAATTAGAATCGACTACCTAAAGGTCTTTGAGAGCTACGCTCGATATTGGGTAAGTTTACCCTATCAAATCTAATCACGGCACGCACTTAGTTGAATGGGGAACCTGTATACATGAGCATTGATATGATCATTTAGATTGTTCGACGAGCATGAACTTTTAGAACTCTTGTCGAGGTTCGGACTATAGTATCAATAATTGAATCACGAGGACGTGATTCCTCTGACATGGGAAGAATGTCACAATTCTCAATTTCCGATCATTTCTCAAATTTACTATTTCATCGCTTATCGTAAACTAGGTTTATGAGTATCAAATTCGCAGAACCTTAATGGTTTAGCCGCTAATTCACTAACATTTCATCAAGGACATTTCATATAGACTAGGTTTAGTCTACATTTCATTAGTATCATTGTCATCATAGTAGTTCATGCATGATTTTGCATTTTACATTAAACGCGTAATTTTCATATTAAATAGACGCTATCGCGTAATCATTTATTTTGAACATTTGATCCGACGCTTCTAAAAATTATCCCGATATATTTTTATACTCATATTAAGATTATAAAAATAGTATTATGAGTTTACTCCGTGTTTTAAATTTATTTTGTATATAAATTGTATATTTATATAATTACGACGGTTTTCGTAAAAACTACACGATAATTATTATTTCACAATTTTGCAAAAATGTATTTTTATAATTTTTATGACTTCAATATATTTTATTTTGATCCGTTAAAATTTATTTTTAGTTAACGCTACCCTAAATACTTAAATATGTATACAAGTTACTAAATTATTCTTAAAGGACAACACTTTTACTTCTACATATAAATATTTAACTAAAACTAAATTCAACTAATCATTTTCTTCTTTATTGTCGACCATCAAGAGTGACTCACACCATCCTTTGTATCAAAAATATCTAGCTTATATTTTATATACTGTATTATATTATAACAACACATAGATCATAATAATCAAAGTGTAAAATCAAACTCTTCTTCCTCTCTTGTACTACAACCGGCCATACATAGAGATCAAGAAGGAAACCTCAAAAAATTTTCAAGTCAAGTTATTTACACTCTAGACACACTCTTGATTAAGGTTGTGAAATAAAAACCTTGGGTGTTTAGGATTAATCCCTTGTTCATAAAACCTCATCAAGTAACTAGTAAGCATTTCATATTCATCATCATCTTTCATATTCATGTTGTGTTCATTTTATCATGTTTGAGTAAAGCATGCAATTTATATGGATGTTTATACCACTTAAATTGTTTTTAAGCACTATAAGTTTTTATAAGTTATCCTATAATTACTCCTTGAAATATATCACATTTGGTGATGTTTAGGAACCCATGACACCCTAAGAAGGTGTATGGTAGGATTAGAATAGCTTCGGAGTTGTTTTGAATTGGTTAGAATAGGTTTTGCGCGAGAAAAACTCATTTCGACAACTTTATTTAGAGGTCTGATCTTATTTTTAAATTCTGGAATTTTCGACAGTAAGTAAAAATTTTTGGCCTAGATATTTAGAAAATATACTTTAAAACGAAAACGTGGCCGCTTGAATGGGTTAAAACGGAGTTATAACGAAGAAGTTATGCTATTTTCAAGTTTGACGACGAAAAATATTTGTTTCAGAAAATTCAGATGTAATCTCGACTTTTACGAGTCAAAATGAGTCTTAAGCGTTATAAAATGTGTCGACTTATCAAAAATATATTAGTATATATTATCACGATTCCGAGGACATATAAAATGTAGAAAACGGACTTGTAACGATTAAATTACACGTGTTTACACAAAGTTGCCGTAACTATATTATATAAGAAAAACTAATATATTTCTATTAGACAAATATTACGGCCACGAAGGACCATGTTGAGGGTCGTTTTTAACATGGATGTAGTACTTTTTATAACATGATGTCTTCTAGTAAAAGTGAGTACGCCTAGCCTATTTTCCAAAATGTCCGACCGTTCGTTAAGCGGAGTTGTAATGAATAAAATATGGTTACTTAAACTTTGCCGAAAACCATCCTTAAACGATATTTTGGACACAAGTACCATACTTTACCCATATTTTTCTCCATGATCGAGACCTCTAGGATGAAAACTTAAATGCTAAAACTTTGAGATAATGACACAAGCTTCCCAAAACCGTTGAGTTTGTTTCCTAACACTCGATGTGCACCATTTTACGACTAGTTTTTCAAGGCCGTTTATTCACTTTCATGAAATTTTCAATGACATTATTTTACTATTTAAAAGTTATAATTTCATAATAAATCACTAAATGATTATCGAGGATATCGTTTCAACGTAAATACTTGTAAAGTAATTTATAAATTGTCAAGACATTATAAGATTATTTTTCGACGATAAACTTTATATTTTAAAAAAGTGTACAAGTGGTATGGATATCATATGAGTTTGCATGCACGACATTGTTTCATGACTTATATTAGAGCATATCATTCATAATAGGTCGCGGTTAGAGAGTTGCGCCTCATTTCGTGCATCCACTCATCATCACAACTATTGCAACATGTGAGTAATCACATCCCCTTTTACCGCTTTTACAATATTTTGGGGCGAAATGCATGAACCATTCTTGAGCTAAATTGATTACTACTTTATTAACTCGTTTGACTAGAACTTGTGAACTCGAATCAAATCCTTGAACTTAATTACTAAATTATGCCTTATTTGAACTTATTGAACCGCACGTACTATGACCCAAAATTCTCGCCTTATTGGTGGGTGTGCAAATTCTCCCTTGTTCGGAGTGTTCTTAATTGTATATAATAGTTGTATGATGTACCGCTCAGACATTCGCATTGTTAGTCTCCTATTAGTAGGTAGTATGGATAGCGCTATTAGAGGTCGGCCAACCTCTCGTCCACTATGTTACGGACGATATTATTTATTCTAGGGCTTTGCTCGGCATACATTATTATATACGTGGTACTATATTGTGAACTATTATGACCACTTATACTTGACTACTTGACACGCTATATTATGTGCAATGGGTTGTGAACACACAGTTGCAAGTTTTGTATGGGCGGAACTTGAACCGAGTGGATTTACAATGCCTTTGCTTTGTGGACTATTTCGATGACCGAAACCTTTGACTCTCTCTCTTGCGAGTTTTCTTATTTTACTAAACGTATACTCACCAACTATTTTCATAGTTGACCTGCTTTTCTCTCATGCATTTCGTGTGATCGTTAGTAAGCTTTTCTATCGTGTCTTGCATAATGAAGTTTTCACTTATCACTACAAATCGTTATGTAATAAAACATAATATTTTGGAATCAAAACTTTGTAATATATTTGCCGATGTCGGCTAAACTGGTATTGTAATGGTGTACTCTTTCTTTTAAATCTTAATGTTGGTATGTTCTATTATCTTGTGCTTATGTTCCCTTCCGTTACACCTCGTGTTTCCGCCTCCGGCGAGGGTGTGACAATAGAATAGCTAGTTAGTAGTCCACCTCGTTTAGGTTTTCTTTACTTGATTCCTATCAAGTAAAATTTTTTTTCTCATTCTTAGCTTTCTCTTAGTCTATCCCTTTTCTTCGTGACCTTTGTTCATAATCCCATCACTTTTCATCATGGAAGGTGATAACCACCCACCATTCATCAACCCACCACCAATTGACCCGCCAAGAGCCCGTACTCTTGGTGAATCAAGCCACTTAGGCTATAGGAACACCATTAAGCTTCCCGACCAAGCCCAAACTACGGCCTGCGATCCGACACCATCCGGTTGGTGCAAACGGATGTGCATTCCACGGACTTCGTTCAAGATCCAAATCAAGATCATCGAGGATTTCTCAAAATTGTCGATTCCATCGACCTTGATGCTACTACTCGGGAGACCACGCGCTGCGTCTCTTCCAATTCTCTCTACGGGACCAAGCTAGTAATTGGCTTGAGCGACTTCCCCGGCTCCATCTCAAGTTGGGATGATCTTACCTCTCGCTTCCTTGCTCAATTTTTCCCACCGGGAGAACCACTAAGCTTAGGAATGACATCTTGATGTTCCAACAACGTCAAGGTGAGTCTCTCTACGAAGCATGGACTCGATTCAAGGACTTACTTCATAAAGTCCTCATCACGGCATTGATCTTTGGCTCCAAGTCCAACGCTTCTATGATCATGTCAACTTCCCACTAAGCGATCCATTGACCAAGCGGCGGTGGAAAACTTAGTGATCTCACCGCGGAAGAATCATGGGGTATAATAGAGGACCTTGCCCTCTATGACAACGAAAGTTGGAATGACCCCGTGAGTCGCCCAAAACCGTTAAGGCAATCTCCTTGCCTCCCATTGACTCACAACCTTCCGACCGTAGGATGATCGAACTTGAAGATCAAGTAAAATTCCTAATGAGTTCCTACGAAAACCTAAGTCTTCACACCATGTGAACAAAGTTTCTTCCTCGTGTGAGCCGTTTGTGATCCTCATACGCGCACTAGCACCCGATCCCCGAACATGTTTACGCTGACTACGCATCCTCGCGTGTTAATGGAACAGGGGAAGATTCCTACAATACCGGACCTAGGAATTTCAATGAAACCCGAGAGGCATAGAAAGGCAAGCCCGACTTCTCTGGGACAAACCAAGGAATTCACTTCCAATGATTTTCATGGCCCCACCTAACGGTCCTAACCAACAAAACATCGAAGGGATGTTGCAAAACCTTGTTGCATCCCAAGAATCCCAAATAGCTAAGCTCTCGGACCGCTTTTAACCAACAACAAGTCGAAATGGATAGGAAGATAGACAACCTTTGAAAGCCATAACCAATAGTGATAGGAAGGTTAATGCTATCTCAATTCTCGAGCCTTCCGTGTAGAGATTAAGGACCCAAGTAAGCTAGCTAAGCACGCTCAATTCGTCAATACCATCGCCTTAGTGAAACCTAATGGAACAAGTGACGAAGAGGACCATACCTTGAGAATAATGAAACAACCGAGGAAGTAGATGAAGTAGATAATGACTATTTCAATAAGTTTCCTACGGAAGAAGAATTATCTCGCCACCCTACTTAGTGCGTGACCTCCGTCACATGTATGTTAGAAAAGCCCTAGAATCAAGTTTGGGAACCCTTGGAATCTTAACATACCATGTTGCATAGGACACCTTTTGTGGCAAATGCCTACATTGATCATAAGTCCCCAATCAACATAATGACTAGCACCTACTACAATTGGGTAATGAAGAAGCCTATTCCAACTAGGCAAGACCCCGATAATCCTAGGGTTAAGTGCAATTTTCTTGGTAGAGTTAAGGGATTGCCCGCTTATGTAGGTAGTTTCACGCTTCCTACGGACTTCATAATTGTGGATGATATTAGCACGGCCATAGACCCTAGCTTGTCCCAAGTTATTCTAGGAAAACCTTTCATAGAAAGCACCGGGATGACCTATGATCCCTCGTTAGGAGTAGTGCGATTCAAGGATGAGACCGATGACATAGCTTACCAAATGCCGTTTAAGATTGAGAAGTTTTCATCACTTTCTAATGATGAAAAGGAACTTAAACTGTCGGTCTATTATAGGAATGATGAGGATAGGGAAAAAGGAGTGGATTATGTTATGGTTAAGATTTTCGGATTCTATAAGAATTGCTTGAACCTAGGACCGGAATATAGGACCAATTGAGGAGAGGATGAACTCTTAGAGAAGTGCACCATGGGCATTTCTACAACATGGAATCTCCCAATAGAGACCGTCGAGAAGGAAGAAGGTGGCGGTAATGAAGTCACGTGGAGTACCGACTACGAGTCTAGCTACAAGACTCTTAAATAAAGAAAAGCGCTCAGTGGGAGGCAACCCATGCTTAATTGTTTGCTTGTTAGTGTCATATATCTTTTATTGATTGTTTATTCTCATGTTTAATTTTGTAAAATGCTTTATTTTGTTTTTAACCTCGCCTTAATTGCATATAAAGGTATTTTACATAAGGGATAAGTGTAGGGAGGATTACACGCGTTTTCAAGGAAACGTAAACATGAGAATAACAATTCATTAAAAGATATATTTGTGTGTTTGTTTGAGTCAAATGCTTGTATCGAGTCATAATGGATGTTTTGCGTAAATTTTTCCAGATTCTAAAGATATAAATTTTCCGAAAATGGCGGACCGCTTTTGTCGGGATAACCGACGACGTCAGATCGCAACCGACGGCGTCGGAAGGAGTAAAACAACAGATTACTTTTTCTCGTTTTCGAGCTACTTAAAAAAATTTGGAATTTTCCGTGTCTTAATTTTCCGTAAATTTTGTAAACATCAATTCCACAAGCATTATATCCTAGTTTAAATCGAGTCTTATATATATTATTACCACGATTTTACGAAGGTTTCGTTTGTTTTCTTCAAGTGTGCGGGTTTAATTTATCAAGAAGAAGTTACATAAGATTGGAAGGAGCTTTTCACGCATAAATTCTTCTTGGAAAGGATTTAACCACCACTTCACACACGGATCCTACCGAGCTAATCGGGAGTACTAGTTTCTTTCGCTTTTAATTACCTTCCAATTATCATAACTTTGATATTTTCGGGAACATTGGGGACAATGTTCAGCTTTAAGTGTGGAGGGAAAATAAAGCGGAACTTTGAAACTATGCTTATCCTTGATTATTTGCTTTGTCCAATTGTATTTGTGTAATAAACCATGAGAAAATGTCGGTTAAGGTAATTTTGGCACCAAATTTAAAATTTTTCATGATATATAGGAGTGGGCCATTAGTCTTAACAAAAGCGTCTCACGGATAGTAAGTTGCATGACTAGCACAAAACCCTTTACCACCTAAATTCCACCCAAAATGTGAGGATCGCCTTAGATTAGTAGGAATTAAAAGCATTCATCTTCAATGCTTAGAGTGTGAACCGTAGTATATTAGATTCTAGAACTTGTTTTGTGATGCATTCCGAGATCGCAAGTAAGACTACACTTGTGTAGTTAGGAATAACTAAATGATAAGAGGCATTAGGATAACCCTTGTTTGATACCGTAATATAATTACTTCTTCCACATCGGTTGAGTAATTCCCCACACTTTTATGTTGTACTCATCTTTAGTACACGATACCCTAGTTAACCCCTCGAGCCTATCCTTTTCGCGGTTCTCGTGATGTTTCGGTTTTCCGAATATCAATGAAGAGCATTGTTTACACCCCAACCTCAAATGTACACCCAAATCGCCTTTAGCCTACCCCGTATGCACTCACTTTTAGTGCATTATTGTTATCACCCTAAACCCTTAGCTCAATTATCGGTTGCTTGCATGAGTTGCTAAGTCGAGTCATATCCTTTGTATACGCTTTGGGATGATTGGGATTCATGGGAAAAGTTAAAGTTTATGAAATGACGGAAGGAACGTTAATTCAAATTCCATTTGTTTGCGTAATAATGTACCCCAAGTGTTTTGATCTTTTCAATTCGGTCAAATTAGTGTTAGAGTAATAAAACTCAAGTGTAGGGATGTGCCTATAAATCCCTATTATTTTGATGTTACTTGTAGAGGATGGTAGAGTAAAAGTGTATGAAAAAAAAATCGAAAAAAAGAAAAAAAAAAAAAACATACGGGCTACCATCCTACATCTATCCTTTAAATTTATGTTTGTTTATTTCAGTTAGCTAGAGTTTAGAGTGTCGAGTCTTGGCTTAGCAACGCCATTCTTCGATGCTTGTAACATAAGAGATTTTTGACCTACCACCACTATATAGCCTATCCCACCAAACCCTTTGTTTCCTACCGTAGCCTAACATTACAACCCTTTAAAGACCTCTTTGATAGTCTTTCCTAGGTGCTTACGCCAAAGCGATGGAGGTTTGATCTATTCTCAAGCCTATGATAATCTATGTACTAGGACCGGTTAATGAATGTTTATCTTCAATTTCCAATTTGTTATATTTCATATACACCGAGAGAGATGTGAGTATCCAAACACCCCATGTGAGGTGCTAGTATGTGATTTCCGTGCTTGTTATGACTTTTATGGGCTTATATGTGTTGTGGACCGTTTTGAACGAATGCTTCATGACCCATAACTTATAAATTAATTGGTTAAAGCACATTTGCTTGAGGACAAGCAAATACCAAGTGTAGGGATATTTGATAAGGTTTTAAAAGGTACCTTTTGAGGGTCGTTTAAGCCCTTATTTGATCACTTTGTATCCGTTATTGCTTAATATCGTTCCTTTTCACTTTTTAGGTCTCTTGAAGGCAAAATCTTTGGAATGGCACTTATTTGGACGAAAAGGCATGATTATCTGAAGAAAATGGCCAAAGTCGAATCGAGACACTCAAAGTCTGCTGAAAACATAAGGTGGCGGCGTCGGTGTTAATTGTGACGCCGTCGGAGGATCTTTGTGATGGGACGGATGCCAAAACTCCCATTTTCAAGTGACGACGTCAAGTTATAAAAGAGTAGGCCGTCGCAACTCGGGGCGACCTAGATGTAATCCGCACTGCGCCGAAAGTCAAGAGACGGCGTCACAAAACATAAGGTGGCCGCCGTCGCATATGTAATATTATATATAGAATCTGAATTTTTCAAGATTTAGTGTGTAGTCTTTGGAGTAAAAACCTAAAACCAACCAAAGGCTGTTTTGTACAAGATTTTAGGGTTCCAAACCCTATCTTACACCAAGATAAGTGTTTTACTTCATTAATACTATTATGTCTTTGATTATTTGTGTGTATGCTTGCATGTTTTCCATGTCCGCTAATTTACTTGTGTGTTTGCTTAGGAATATGAAACTTAATTATTGAATATTGATTGGTTGTCTCTTATCTTAGTTGATTAATGATCTAGTAATGCGATAGGTCATTCGTTGTGTACTTAATGCTTGATTAAATCTTTGTGAACCTTAGAATATGACTCCTTGAGTAGTTGTAAGCTAAACTATCCAAAGAGTGCCTTAGAGTAAGAGTTTATTATCCCTAGTGGGTTTTGTAGACGAGACCCTTTGGTAAGTTCAAAGAGTTAGGGAGAAACGACACCCTACAACCTTAGACACACAACGCAACTAGGAATAAGGACGTGACAATTCAACCACCAATAGGAGATAATTAAGGAGTAGTAAAACCTAAGTAAACACATCTTTAAACTATCATACGAGCACACATTAATTAGACATAGACTACATACACCTTAGATTAGATAATTAGATAAGTAGAGTAATCGGTAGAAATACCAACCCCCAAATTCAAACCCCGAGATTCAGACCTTTCCTTTCCTTAAAAATATAAAAGATAAAAATAATCTTCCTCAACCACAACCTTAGCGTAGTAACTTCTCACTAGCATTCCTATTCCCCAGAGAACGATATCAATACCCGTGGCTTACCCTAATACTACACTACAACGATTAGGTTCACTACCTAGGGTGTTGAAAAACTTGCTCGATGAAAAGGAAGTTCCTTTGACCCCGAACGACGCGTGTAGCGTTATCAATACCCGACCCTATTTAGTACTAAGGTAGACCCGAATAACCCGAATAATATTTTTGAACCGAAAAACCCGACCAGAATAGATTATTCGGGTTCGGTTCAGGTTCGGGTCGGGTGGGGTTTTTGACACCCCTAGTGGTAACTTTGCCTCAAACGGTCTACAGTTGTAAAGTGATACTTTATGTGACTCCAACTCACCAAGATTGTTGCTAGCTTTCTTGAGGGCATCCAATTCAGGTAATGCCAGGTGGAGAAATTCTAAAAAGGAATTACCTTGCACTTCGAGCTGAAAACCCTACTAAGGAGATTCCTTCTATGAATCGAGTACTGATGACAAAATTCTATACTTGGATTTATTCAAAGTATTGATATAGTCCTTAACCGGATTAGGAGGTTAATTCTACCCGCCTAAGGTGAATCGAATCAAGACATTCATCAGTAAAACAATCATAGTGAAAAATTATCTAAGAAAAGGTCCACGCTGATCGATTGGCCTAACTCCATTGCTATCTACCTTAATTGTGTAGGTGCCGATGATGAAAGCTGCTCTGGATACACCACCACCATATACATCAACATCTTTCAAGCTCCACATACTCATACTAATATGTTTCATCCTCAACAAGCTCAATTCAAGAAAGTTCAAGACAATGAGCTACATCAAAGTCAATATTCAAGAAGTCAAAGAACAATTTCAAGAATGAAGTGAGGAAGATATTAGTATAAAGATCAATGATCTACAAAGTAGTATGAGTTTTTTGGAGAGGACGCAAGAAAAAACACTTGAAGATGTTGATCGAATGCCAACAAGGACAAGAGATTTTACTCAAAGATCACAAAGCATGAAAGGAACGAAAGACAATGTAATTCTATTACAACACACAAGTTTCAAGCTCAACTTGCAGAATACCAAGTAATGAAGAAGCATCATTGAAGAATGACCACCCCTTAGGGGGAGATTGTTAGCTTGTAAAGTGATGGTCATTCTATGTTTAGGAACCTTGTATCATTGTAGTAACTTATATTAGTATCCGTAATGGGCTTATGGACTTAGTATGGACTATTTAAGCTAATATGTTCCTAGTTAAGATATGTGTGTATACATAAAAACACTAGTCCAAGTCCACTTCATTGAAAAAGCCCATCAAGCCCATGTAAGCCTCCTTATGATGTATAAGAGGCGTACATCTCTTCATTTGAAGAGTGTGAGTTCCATTTTGCAATACACTTATTACCTACTTTGCTCTCACCACCTCTCTCTCTAGATTTTATCCTAAACGTCTACTTTATCGTTGTTTGTGTGATTGATTCAATTATACTAGAGACCTAACAAACTTAATTACAAAACCTAGCCACGGATCCATGTATATTTACAGTCTTAATTTAACTACAAAGATAATTAGTATGCATGTACCTTTGATTTACTTGGTTTGATCTCGTGAGTTCTTGTACAAGGAAGCTACATGTATCCACCAATACTGATCACATTTGGAAATTGCTAGAAGGTTTTATCTCGTTGCGTGCAGGTGATCCCATATCACCCATTTGGGTCGATCGCCTAAGGGTTAGGAAACCATTAATGCGAAGTCAACTTTTGGTTGACTAAAGGATTCGTCCCTTGGGGTTTTGGCCGGTCGAACGAGAGAGGAGGGGAGAGGGGGAGTTAGGGCTTTCTTGTGTGTTAGTTTTTTATATGCTTAATAAAACCTTAATGGAGAGGCCTTATATTTATAGGCTCTTGTTTCCTTATATTTTTCTTCTCTCTTACATTTTTATGTATTTTTGTATTTTTTCAATTTTTTGTTTTTTTTTTTTTCAAAAGCAAAAATGTTGGAAATACTAATTAAGGTGTGAAATTTCACCAATTCACTAATTATAATAAATCCGGATAATAATCTATAACGCTCGGAACTCAGATGTTAAATAATAGTGAAAGAAGTAAAATAAACACGAAAACTCTACTTTCATATTCCCATTGCGATGTGCAATTCCTGACCTAACCATAGATAAGAAAACGTACACAAACACATGAAATACACACTTTACACATAAGTAACTAGCAACCAACCAAAGACTTAATCTTCAAGGTAGGCTAAGGCGTAAGGGTGTAACGAAACATATATTTAGTGGGTATAACAAACGAAAAGAATGGGTCAATAAGTTATAATAGGGGTATCTTACTCTAAAGATGAGAGTAACAAAAGGTTTTAAATGGGGGTTAACTAACCAGTGTAGTTAGTTAATATCACATAACAGATGTAAACGACAAAGGAAATTTGGGTGAATCCTAAAAATTGACCAAGTTTGATAAGTTACTCCATTTACACAGTAATGTTCTTTATGGTGGTTTCGAGTAGTATACCAAGCCAAATTCTAAAGTCTACTACAAATCATCGACACACTCATATTTTTATGGAATTTATGTATTGGGGAAAATGAAATAGGCTCAAATCCTCACAATAGGGAAAAAAAGGGTTATGTGTGTGGGTTATGCATCTAATGATTTACGAAAACATGCTAAAAAATTAAAATTTAAGCATAAAATTAGGCATATTTTGCAAAATAAGAACAAGTAAAGTTCTAATTCTCCTTCCCCCACTTGAGATGTACAATGCCCACGTTGTACAAATATAACTTTATATTCATGTAATATGAAGAATTAGAATATAAATACCCCTTGAAATTGCTCAGTATAACCCTCCAAGGTTAGAATCCGAGCAACTTTTTTTATTTGTGTGTTGAACGTCGTCTGGATGCCAGAATGACTACAACACACAGAAGAGTCCAGAAATATCCATACCACAACTTTTTGCTCACAACCTGTTACAATATACAAAAATCGCAGCAAACATATGTCGGGATAATCATCGGTTAGAAAAATAAAAACAATAGATACAGGTCAGACAGCGATACGGCGTATCGATGTTGTCCAATACGCCGTATTCAAACCTGTTTATAAAACAAACCAATACATGTCGGATTTCCAATATGCTGTATCCAGATTCTTGAATACGTCGTATTGAGGCATCTGATAATAAAGTTCCAGAATATAAAAAAAATTAAAAAATAAGTTCAAAAATTTTCCAGGTTAATGAATACGTCGTATCCCTTGAATTGGGTACGCCGTATTGATCATCTGGGCAGAACGACTCAAACAAAATTGAAATAACAATTCGGGTTGTCTTCCGGCAAGCACTTTTGCTTATTGCAGACTCTTTAAGTTAGACTCTCTTCAGTTCCTAGTCCATCTCTTGCACGCTCACATGTCTACGCGTAAACCTTTCAAAAATCTTCTCGTCCCTAATGTATTCGGGTCCCAAATTCAAGATAGCCTTGAAAAATTATTTCATCTTTTGATAAGGGTGCTTCCTTCAATCCAATATGTCTCGTGCATTAACTCTAAAGAATGGCCAAATCTTGTTGCACGCCTTGTTTGAAAGGTGTTTAAATCTTGGGTGCGAATGGGTCATTTGGTAAGGAACACTATTATTCCCAGTATGAAGGGTAATCAATCAATCAAACCTTTTCACTTCCGAACTAGCGATCGTACAAAATGGCTTTTCGAGTATAACATCCCCTATTTCTTCATCACGGTAAGCATCCATATTCTCCACAATGGCAAACACTATAACAATTAAAATAATTTCAACAAAAATAGGCATATTTATAAAAGCTCCTACTACATTTTTCCCTCTATAGTGAAGTTTTTATTCCATAATCAAATTATAAAAAGTTTTATACATCACATTTATTGGAAGAATAGGAAAAAAGTTATTAAAATATGTTTGTATCCTATCAAGCATGAGAATTGCAAATTATAAGCACAGTCAACATGGATCTTCCTATCATAGTCACTAAAACTAAGGTATTTATCTATCTCGTCTTTCACATCATCTTACCTAGTTTTTTCTATGTTTTTCTTAGGTCCTTCAATAATTTCTCCTTCCCAATCTCGGGATCTAAGTCTACCATCTCATGGTCATTAAGCATTAATGGTTCATTTGGATCTATCAATTCTAAGAAATCCTCATGTTCTAGGTCTTGTGATTTGTTTAAAGCTAGTGTTTCACCAATTAGCCTATCTTCTAAATCAAGCTCCATTTTGTTCAAGCAATCCTATCACACAAACAAACTTAGTGATCCCAATTGAATTATCGCTCTTAAACATTGCTTTTTCATTACCTACTCTTAAAGTAATTTTATTTTTAAACAAATCAATCTTAGCATGAGCCATAGACAAGAATGGTCTTCGTAGGATCAATAGAATTTTTACATCCTCGGGCATTTCTCTAATAATAAAGTCTACGGTAAAAACAAATCTATCAATTTTAACCAACACAATCTCTACTATTCCCTCGGGATGTTTAACACTTTTGTTAATACAAATAAATCGTAAAAACGTTTATTCATATTTACCGATCTCTTTGTGTTTTGTTGATAACAAATATAGTTATTATAAGTAAAATTATAAGGATACATGTTATTTTTCTAAAGCATTTACATATAGTCATTTAACATAAATTGTTGTAATAATTCATTTGTTGTAATAGTTTACTAGTTATAATACCTGTGCACGCACATAGTTTTGACAAAAAAAAATATTTTGTATCAACGCTAAATATTATGTTTTTAAAGGTAATTACATATAATTATATACTTATGCACGAGTTTTTCATTATTTTTATATCCATTAGAATTTTGTATAATCAAATTTTGTAAAAAAAAATTTGTTAGATAACTCAAGATTCAACTATATTTAGCTGATATAGATGTTGATGTTTCTATTTAAATTTCACTATTGATATAATGATGTACACAATATGCGAGTTTAGTTGCACATAATAAACGTTGATGAAGTTAAAATATACTCCTTAAAGTTTTTTTAAAATGTTTTTCTACATATCCTTATATAAATAAATAAAAGTTACATGAATAGTTGTTATAAGTAAAATCATGTTTTTTTCATATTACAGTAGCTAGTACTTACAATTTGATAATTATATTCTCGTTTTCAATAATTTAGCCGTATTTAATATTCAAATTCGTGTCCACATTTTTCATACTTTTAATATAAATAAATGAGTCCTTAGTAAAAAAATGACATTTATAATCTTATATATATATATATATATATATATATATATATATATATATATATATATATATATATATATATATATATATATATATGTTGGAGTTTTGAAACAACATATATATTGTATTTTTAAGTTATAAAGTATAGAGGGTGTAAAATATAAGGGAGTATTTGTTTAATTTCCAAAGTTATTAAAAAATATGGAAATTTATAATATTACACTTAACTCTATACAATTTTTAAAAATTTAACCACTAAAGTTTTATTAATTACCCACTCTTTTTTAAAGTTTTTATTTTCACAAATTTGACACCTATATTTTTACGTGTTTTTCTTCTCAGCCAAGTTTCTACACCAAATAAACTAAAGGTTGACCAAAATCAATTTAATTTTGACTTTTATTAACCAATCATGTAGCCTAATTTCGCTTACGTGGCAAAACCAACCTCTCCTATTGGTCCAATTTTTTTTTTCAATGAGAAGGGTTTTGCAAAAACACTCAGAAATGATGTAATTCTTTTATTATATAAAAGATTAGGATGGGTAAAATCCATAACCCATGACCCATACCCATGGAGCAAATCCATAACCCATGATCCAATGTCTAGATACATTGTATCTATTTGGATACCCATGACCCAAAGTCCATGACCCATGACCCATGATCCATGACCCATAACCCAAATAGGAGGAGCGTTTGGCGGATCCCCTAGTTTACACTGGACGGATCCCTCATGTAAGGGATCCGGGGAACAATAGAGGTTTTTTGCCTATAGATAGTGAGCCATTTCTTCATTGTAACTCACCCCTCTTCTTACAAACTTTCTTATATATTACTTCTCTCTTCTAATCTCAGATTTCTTGATCTATATAGTAGTTCTTCTCTCTTTTGTTGTGATTCTCATATAGGTCCTTCTCAAAGGCGGGATCACGAGATACTACAAGTCATCCAAGCAAGAGGTCCTTGATTGATTTGTTCCTCCACAAGATTTCTGTAGCAAGATTTTTATTTCATATTTCACATAGTTGTTGTGTTATAGTTGTGTTGGTTTAGTCCTCCGTGTTAAGGACTCGGTATTTAGCTTTGTACCGGAAAAAGTGTAAGCGACGTTGTGAGGCTTCTCCACCAATTTGAAGGAGCTTGTTGACATAGTGCTTGAACTCTCGAGTAGGTGACTTGGGGAGTGGAGCAAGGCAAGGAAGGTGTCCTTTTAGCCGAACCACTATAAATCGGTTGTGTCATTTCTATCCTTTACTCGGTTGAACACTTAACACACACATACGAATGAATAAGAAAGGTTATGCGTGGGTGAAATGATAAAATGAACAACCAACCCTCAGTGAGGGTTTACAAAGTATTTATAGGAAGGAACTAGGGCAACATGCAAGTTCCTTCCTTTCCTTTATGGGCTTGGGCCAAGGCTCATGGGCTTTCTACATAAGCCTTGGCATGATTACTAACATAAAAGCCATATTAAGCTAACTATTACATATTAATTACTAACACTTGAAATCTAGTTTAGGAGTGATTCCAACAATCTCCCCTAAGTGTTAGTGATTGATAATATAAACGTTGAAGGTCTTGATGTAATAGTAGCTTTGGCGTCTTGACATTCTTCTTTCTTGTGAGAAGAATTGCCTTGATTCGAACAATCTCCCAGTGTAGAAATTGTTTCCTTTGAAAAGTTACGCTTTGGCGTCATCATTTTCTTTGTTACGTGATCTTTGTTCTTTGTGATGGTAGTGATAGTATGTTGTTGTTATGCGCATCAGGTGCGCCCGTTGCTCCGGTGTCTCCCGTCTTTCTCCAACATGCTCACACGCTCTTTAACGTTGGATTCGATCTTGATGTAGTTCTCTTAGTCTTTAAACTTTGTAGATTCTTTGACTTTGACGAAGAATCATTCGACTTTGTGTTGCCTTTTGAGAGAACTTCAATTAGTGATGTTGTTGGTATGAGCATGTGAAGAATCGCACGATCGATCCGCTCGAGCTTCCATAAGAAGAAAACATAAGAAAGGTTAGTGATAAGCGGTTCCGGCACTTACAAGTTTGAACTTGAGAGTGTTAACGACATAGTGTGAAAACACAACTCTAATTCTCACAAAGGTTGTTCTGAGCTGGAGTCCCACAAGTGAGATAACGCGATGTGCGAAGTACACCTCTGATTCGGATGAGTCATTGAGGTACACGAAGCATCACCTCATGTTGTAGACCGTTTGAGACACACTAAGCGTAATCCACGGGGAGTTACGAAGTGACTGCTTTGTCGGGGTTGTTTGATGTTGACCACAGCGGGAGTTTCCATTCAATCGAGGATCACATGTGAACCTCTCATAAATGTTCTCGACAGTTGCTAAGATCGTGAAGGACACGATAATATATCACTTGCGTTCTTATTGTTGAGCGACAAGCGATGATTTGTCAAGTGTACCTAAGAGATCTTTTGATGAATCTCGTGGCTCTAGACTCAATAGTGCACTTTGGTTTTCTGGCGGAGACTAGGGAGAGGTCTCCTTCTTCAATACCGGCAATCTCTAAGAAAGCCGATAGTTTACGTAGGGTTCCTGTGAGAATGAAACAAGCTTTTGTTGGGAGAAACTTGAGTGGCTAAGAAGGTTTAGTGCATGCGTCCTTTGGGTCCATGGCGACTTTTATCTTCAATACCGGTGTCATCTAGTGACGACCCGGTAGCATATGAATTGAACCGATTATGCGCCTAAGTTGAATAATCGGAGGCTATTTCTTTTCACCCTTTTCTTTGCATTTCTTTTAATTCTTCAACTCCTTCTTTCTCTATTCTCATATTCTCCTTTTTATAATCATACCTAAGGACTTCTAAGTACTAACTATTTGTGATGTCCTTGGGTAGATCCCTCCGACTCTGGCGGATCATAGGACAGTTATTCTAACCTTAGTCACCTTATAACTCCATGACTAACCTATGTTGCCACAAAACCATTTTCTTGAAAATCTCTCAAAGTGTTTGTGAATGAAAAACATTTTGTACCTTTGTGAGAGTTTTATCTTTTAGCGAAATACTCCCCTCACACGTGCTTAAGTGTTTAGGCAATGCTGCGGTGAGAGAAAAGCGCACTTTTGAATTGATCGACTCAAGATAGACAATCCCCATGAGACACGGTTCGTTGCATAGTTAAAGAGGTACATTGGCGACTTTTAGGTGACAACTAACTCTAGTAACTACCTTGAAGGTGTGGACAAACCTCGAAAGGTTGTCAAACCCGTCAAAGTTCATGTCTATCAAGAGTTCCTCGAATAGGTACAATCTACTCGGATAAGTCTAGGAAGACAAATCTTTTCGATTTATGACAGTTTAGAGCTCGTCAATTCATGGGTTAAGTCTTATCACACGAAGATTCAATAGCAAATCAACATATTTCTTATCACATTAATTTTCTCCCCCTCAAAAATGGCATATAAATGTTATTTTTGATAACGTTTTGATATTAAATATGACCATTTCGAGTTTTGTGGGAAGATTTCCACGAAGAACATTTTTTTGAACAAAGATTTTAGCAAATACTCCCCCTCAACAAGTAATACTAACTTTTGAGGTTTTGAAAAACGTAAGGGGAAGTACTTGTTCTTTTGAGCAAAACTTTGAAAAATGAAAGTTTTGATAAGTTTTACTCAAAAGTAAAAGCTTTCGCTCCTTTTATAAGGATTGTGGTGGCAAGCGTACCACGGGGTCCTTTCATTACAAACGGGTTGTACATTGTGATGTGTGCACAAGCCATTGTCATTAAATAATCACACATCCAAATCAATATTGAAAATGAAACAGTTTAAGGGTACCGGAGATTCGGGTAGTCCGGCAATAACGCGAGGAATGCGGCGGGCGTTGATAGCTTGTGAGAGCAATCACGGGGCGACCACTCTGAAGCTCTCAATGTTACAGGCGGTCCCTACAGCACAACCTTTCATCGATCCGGTGATGATCCTCTTAACATCCCTTTTCTCCTTAGAATTCCATCTCTTCTTGACCCGATGCCTTCATGTATCTCCTTTAACCGATAAGCTAACCCATCACGACTTTCTTGATGTGTGATCTCCAACTTATGAAGATCTCTACACGCCATCAAGCGATTGCGATGTAGTTCACTCGGTAAACTTCTCCAAGCGGTTTCTTGATGAGAGTGTATTGTGGAAGATGGTTGATGTCGGGAAGTTCTAGGCGAGGTGCGGTGAAGTTGACACGTGTTTGATACGATTCAGCGGCAAGTTGCAAGTCTTCTACGTTCTGGATCACTATGCTTCGATGAAGATGAGCACGGACTTGATGTATTCACGTTGGATTTGATCGAGAATTGTCTCATTCTTCCCTGTACCTTGGCAAGGTACGGATCTTCAATGTCGTTGAGAGACAAATTACGAAAGTCCGCTTCACGAAATCATAGTCCCTTTCGTCTTGTCTTTTGACCACGATATTCTTGAGGAAAGTGTAATCCCATTTAGGCGAGAGAGCTACATGCTTAACAACAACGATCCCTTTATCCTTTGTACACTTCATGTTTAGACCTTGAAACTGGCGACTTTTGTAGTAGATTCTTGACGTTCCGCCAATGGTGAATCCATACATTGCATCGATGTCATCTTGTTCCACGTTGTTGGCAAACATGTGAGTAGCCTTTTCCTCGATGGCTATGCGGTTGGAGTATATGGCTGCAGGGAGCGGAAGTGTAAGTGATGTAGCGTATTTCTTTGAACCATCGCTACCGTGTAGAAGAAATTCGGTCATTGTTGAAGAAGTATCGGAATGGAATCTTAGGTTGATCTGGTTGGCCAATCGTTGGTAGAGGTGCGGTCGATCGGTGTAGTATGGAGCCTTGTCTTTTACGGTGAAGTCAATGTTTGCTTGAGGTTGAGCCAATCAATGTTGTTAGACATGGCTCGTGCTATGTTTTCAAGATGATATTCAACTTCAATAGCACTTTCGATTTGTCTTTGAGCGGTTGAAAAGCTTCATTCTTGATGCGTTTAACTCGACTTGGTCATCTTCTTCACGAAACTTTTCTTGAAGTAACTTAGCATGCTCCAATGTCGACCTTCTACCATATCTTGATCATCGGTTAGGGCGGGAGTAGCATCAACAAGTGTAGAGAACCGGTCATACTCGGTGTCATCTTCGTCTAGCCATGAGGCGACATCGACCTTAGGCGACTTCTTCTTCTTCTTTGGCCTAGATGAGGATGTTGGTTTCTTCTTTGAGCGGGAGAGGTGGGTTGTTGTTGGGGCTCGGGGACTTCCTCATCGTCACCACCGGTGTATTGAAATGATCACGGTTTTCTCATGCGGGGTGGTGACTCGAGTCTGAGGTTTGTCGTGAGAAGAGCGTGGAGGAGATCGTTGTTGAGATGGAGTCCTTTGGGGTGGAGGTGGCATGGAGGATGATTCACGGTTTTCTTGAGCGTTTAGGCTCTTTATCTTTATCTTTATCCTTATCTTCATCGTCTCTTGGGCGCTTAGGCCTTCGACTTGCTCCTTGCATGAAGTCTTGAGTTGATATTCGGTGGTGCCTCAAATAGTTTACTTTCATCGAGGTGAAAGTTGCGGATCGTTGAGACATTTGTAGCACCAACTTGAAATCAACTCGCATCGAAGCTGCGAGCTCCATTGGATTGATCGTCATTGTAACGGAGTGGATTGCATTGTTTGCTTGACCAATTTCATGAGATTTGGATAGAGGTATCGGTGAACATCTCCTTGTAACTCCGAGGAGCGAGTGTCGAGTAGGAACTTGTGAGTATAGCCCCTAATCATTTCGTTCGGTTCCCTTGGACATCACGTTGCATGAACTTGGATATACTCCCTTTCACTTGACATCTTGTCTATCTCGTCATGTAGAAGAATGATCTTGTCGACTAGTTGATTCAACTTCTTGTTGGTCGCGTCTTTCTTCTGACGACACCTTGTGACTTTGACAATCTTGGTTTTAGCCGGGATATCCAAGAGTCGGTTGGTTTCTTCTGATTTAGATGTGGATCGGTTGTGCCTTTGGATGGTGGTAGTGAAGAGTGAGAAGGCGAGTCGATGATGATGAGACATGAGGAGACTCGGGGTCTTCGGTGGCTCGGATGTTTCTTCCTTGGGCGTCTTTGGGCTATCAAGAAGAAAATCATCATAATCAAGATCTTGACATTTCGGTCTTAGCCGTTTCATCGACCTTAGTATCTTCACGGGAGTTTTCTCGGTCTTTTCCATGTCGGTTCCTCTATGTCAAAGTTGATGGAATCCTCAAGTTGCCTTTCTTTGTTGTTCGTGGGTGATGGTGGTACGGTTTCCTTATCGGGTTGATTAACGCGCCAGGTGGTGTGGCTTGAGTTCCACCACTTGACCCTCGGGGCCACGAGTTTGATCCTTCTGAATTCATCGGCAAGATATTTGAGTCGAGGTTCTTCAACTTCTTTTGATAGTCTTTTTCTTCATCAAATGGTTCTTCTTGAACTTTCCTTATCATGCTCAAGCACGGAGTTTTCCCTTTTCCTTTATCGACTTTTTGGTGGGAGGTTTTGCTCTTGTTTGTGTGTCATCGGTTGGAGTTTGAGTAGAAGACCTCTTCGCGATTCGATATTCTCGAGCTTTCATCCACTAGCTTTTGTTGCGGTTCGGGCTTGGGAATAGGAATAGGAATGGCTTCCTTAGAGGAACTTTCCTTTTGAGAGTATGTGACCTCTTGGAAACTTTCTCGACTCTCGGTGCTTGTAACACTCCTGCCTGCCTCTCTGGTTTTCCTAGTAGGTGTACGGAGGACTTTTCATCAAGAAAACCTACTTTGCCTTCATCAACCGCTACGGATACCTTTTGTATGAATGGAGTTGTTTGGTGCTTGAGTTAGAAGGTGATCGGCAACCTTGCACCTTGTTTCTTTGTTGTAGATTCCTTAAATCATTGTGAGTGTAGGCTCATACAACATGGAGTGATTGTTGGGGTCATTGGTTCTCGAGGGATATCAGGATTATACCTAGAGCTCTTTGGATCAACAGTTTGGTATATCGATATATGGGATCTTGGAGCCAAGCTTTTGAGGAAAGACATCATGTCGTCCCATATCGAGCTTCAACTTCAATATGTTTCATGTTGACCAAAGCCCAAAAGATCGTAGTTCCATGAGCTTGGGATGCTCATAACCACTATCACGTCGAAGCGGTTTGGTGATGATAATGTAGAGGGTTCTCCATGGTGAGGAATATTCTTAAGATCCACGTATGAATGCTTTGTGATTACTCACGAAGCTTCGTCATAACCAATGTCGATCATGAATTGCGAGAACGACCTCTTGATTGGTGTGGCATTGTATTCGGTTGGCTCGATGGCGGAATGAGAAGAACAACTCTTAAGTCTGCTTTGGTGTGATGGTGACTTGTTTGTGGTTGGCGTCACCGTCACGACATTTGACCTTTGATCTTTCGCATTGTATGCGAGGCGGTGAATGTAGATCTCAACCTGTAGCGAATTGGTGAGCATGTTACGATAAGGGTGATTCTTGAGAATGTCACAACTATTAAACAAGAAGACTACGGCGGTGAGACTATCAAAATCAACACGAAGGTTGTTCTTTCCATCTTCATCGGATAGCCATTAGGAAGATATCTTCAACGGTGAGAACGTTTGGTGCTTCCACGTTTTGCATTTGGCGTCCATGTCGTGATCGAAGATATTTAGCCAAAAGAACCAACATATCGAAAGACATTACGTTAGTCAACGGATGGTTTTATTGTCTAATTATTGAATGTGATATGTCGATGATTATTCTGAGTCCAATGTCACTTGTTAGTCCAATAGTCCAAAGGCGTCGTGATAAGTTTCGTGAGTTGATTAACTTCAAGTTTTAAAGTCTATGTTTTCACTTATTTTTCACAACTTATTAAACATTTAAGCTTATTAGTGACATTATTGGTTTCGTGGCGTTATGATTTATTTATTTACAAGTTTGCAGCGTAACAATTCATAATTAAGGTTAAAACTAGGCTTAGGCGTAGAAATGGCAAGCTTATGCGTAAGCAGGGAGTGATTATCGGCGTGGCGTAAGCTTATCGTGGGTTCTTGACTTCAGCGTAAGAAATATTACAGCGTGGGAAAGAGGGCCTTATGCGTGGAGCTTACGGCGTGGCGTATATGGAACCTTACGGCGTAAGGCTTACTCGTAAAGTCAACCTTATGCGTGGGGTTCTTGTTTACGCATATCCTTCACGAGGATCGCGTGGTCCCCAATGTAGAACCTTACGGCGTAAAGCGTTACGCGTAAGATTTCTCTTACGCATAACATGCTACGGCGTAAGGTGATCCTTATGCGTAGATGGCAAGTAACCTTGATTACGAGTTATACACGCGTTGAAACACGAAATAAATTCACCATAACACTAACATTATCATCTACATTCAATCCTTTTCGGATTTAATCACTAACACTCATTAGGCGGTTAAGCGTAGAAACATGTTACGCGTAAACCTAAACCCTAAGGCCTAATTTCTACGTGTAAGTTATCTAGCCATAGGAATTGCACCAAACTTGTTCTGTAAGGTCTAAGAAGCATAGTGAGTTGTTCTATCCAAGTTATAACATCAAAATCAAAGCCAATCAAAAATGCCCAATTCTTAAGAACATAAACCCTAATTTCCAATTTAAGGGAAATTCGTGTTTCTGGGTTGATTCCAAGCATGATTATGGTCAATTAACCTTGTAAACAACATCATATGACAATCTTTTTAACCAAAAAAACACTCAATATTGAAAATCCCCAAACTTACGCTTAAGAACCCTAAATTGAAAATCGTCCAATTCATGTTTCTGGGTGGATTTGAATGATGAAAACGTTTATAATATGAACATTTGAGCCTTTTAACATCATTTTATTAGTCCAAACACACCAATGAAGCATTTGTGTTCATAGCTTATCGTAGAACACAAATCTTCCTTAAACACAAAATTGAACCGTTGGATTCTCAAACAAATCAAAACCCATGTTTGTTTTATGTTAAAGATTGATAAAACACTTACAAATTTGAGATCAAAAACACGGATTTGTCGGATGAATTTTGGCGTAGGATTGGTTGGTGAAATAATAAATGTTGTGAATTAAATGTGGAAGATATTTGGTTAAAGGTGTTTTGTTAAAAGCACTTTGACATTTTTAGTCCCTCCACCTTTAACCATTTACATCCCATGTCCATAACTTCCATTTTGGTTACCAAGCGAGGATATTTGGAAAGAAATTTGACGACACTCCCCTCGACTTAAGAAATAATGAAATTTTATAAATTTTAGTCAGGAGTGTCGAAAACCAATGTGACCACCATTAATAAAGAAACAAGCGGGATGAGGTAACATGCAAGTACAAGGTTTTATGAAACCGAAAAATATTTGCTTTCTCCCCTCAACACTTGATCGAAAAAATCTTGAATTTTGAAAGATTAAAGTGTTGAGAAATTTGACGACACTCCCCTCGGAAGATGAGGTAACATGCAAGTACAAGGTTTTATGAAACCGAAAAATATTTGCTTTCTTGCAACACTTGATCGAAAAAATGTTTGTACTTGCCATGTTAAAGAAATATAGATAGAAGAATATTTTTGTTGTTTTATCGATTTTATATTTTTGTATTTTGTTTTGAAAAATATTTACAAAAGAGGTTTTGGTGTTTGTTGGTTTTAAGAATGTTTTAAGAGTTCATCCGGTTCCTCTTGAGTCAAACACCGCATACCAATCCGGTGGACCAACTCATTAAACCTAGATGGAGCTAAGGCTTTGGTGAGGAGATCGCAATTGGTATTCGATACCCAAAGTATAATTCAATGTACCACATTCACGTGGTCCTTGATGAAATGATATCGAAGATCGATGTGCTTTGATTTTGAATGTTGAGCGAGTTGCGAGATCGCAATAGCACTCCGATTGTCGCGATACATCGGGATTACATCAAATACATAACCATAGTCTTTGAGTTGTGTTCTCATCCAAATGACTTGAGCACAACACGCCGACATGGCTACATATTACCTACGATTGAGGACGGCGATGTACAATCCTGCTTCTTGATTGCCATGACACGGTTTATCACCAAGAAATTGTAATGCTCTGAAGTACTTTTCGTGAATCTAAGCATCCTGCGTGATCGTCGAAAAAGCTATTAGTTCAAAACCGAATCCTTCGGATACGGATCCCAAGTTAATGGTTCCCTTGATGTATCGGAGGATTCTTTTAGCCTCGAGAGGTGAGTTTGATTGGTCTCGACGATAGCGGGAGCAAAGATATCTGGCAAACACAATATCGGGCTGCTAGTTGTTAGATACATGAGAGACCCAATGATACTACGGTATTTGGTAGGGTCCACCAATTTCCCATGTAAATCGGCGTCTAGCTTCTTGGTATGAGCCATTGGTGTGGCATAGGTGTCACAGTTTGCATTCAAATTTGTTTAAGAAGTTCAAGGGCATATTTGGGTGACTTAAGAAAATACCACGGGGTGATTGATGAACTTGCATTAGAAAGAATGTGAGTTCACCCATCATTGACATTTCAAAATGTTTTGTCATTAGTTTTGCAAAAGCATTTGAGTATTTTAAGTGTGTTGACCCAAAATGATGTCATCCATAAATTTGAGCGATTAATATGTGAGCCCGTGATATTGTATGAAAAGTGTAGGATCGACCGAACCTTTGGTGAATTTATTGGCAATGAGGAAGGATGATAACTTATCGTACCACGCCTTGGAGCTTGTTTGAGACCGTCTGAGCTTTGTTCGGTTTGTAGACGTGGTTCGGGAACTACGGATCAACGAATCCTTACGGTGGTGACATAAACCGTTTCTTTCGGTTGACCATTCGAGCGGTTTTGGCGTCCATCGAAGACCGTTATATTCATATGAGCGCGAGCGCGAAAGATCGAGCGACCTCAAGGCGAGCAACGGGGCGAATGATTCTTCAAAGTCAATACCTCTTCACATCTATAACCCTTAGCCACGGGCGTGACTTGTTTACGATTCGTTCCTTGACATCAATTTGTTTTCCAAATCCATTTGAGACCAATGGCGTAGACCCTGTTGGTCTTTCAACTAGTTCCCATACTTCAAGGCGTTTAAAGCGATTGAGTTCTTCTTGCATGGATTCAATCCGGTTGTCTTTGGTCATTCGTCTTTAATGTTTTAGGTTCAGATTGGCGAGCGGTGAGTGCATAAATGCAATGTTCACCATCGTGTGAAGGCGTTGTCTAGTTACTGTTGGTTGATTCGGGTTACCAATAATATTCTCAAGAGGATGGTCTTTTGTCCAACGATGTGTCGAGGTTGATGTTGGTATACATTGTGCGATTTTGAGGATTCAAATGGCTTGTAGATGATTCCGCGACATCGGTGCGGCAGTTTCATTGGCAAGCGGGTTAAAGAAGCATTTGGATCAAAATCTGCGGTGGGGTACTTCATTGTTGAGAACATCATCATTTGGTTCGACGTCGTTGGAAGCAGTTTGTTCAACTGTTGTTGTAGAGTCAATGGTGGTGCTTCAATAGTAGTTGTTGTAGCAGTGTATCGGTATTGGAATATGATCGGGTTGAGCGGTGAAACATTGGATACACACGGAGCACGTTCATCAATGTCATCACTAAGCAGAGGAGCAAATAGCTTTTCCATTTGTTGTGAGTAAGTTGGGGCTTGGTTCGGTGATGATGGGGTTTGAGGAAGTTTAAGCGGTTGTGACCGGGTTCCAAGTTGTTATGCTCGAAGCCATTTCGTAAGCTCATCGAAATTTGCATGAATCGTTTCCATAACTTTGCTTTGTCTGACGATTCGGATCCGGAAACCTTTAGAATTTTCACAATATCCTATAAAGACTCAATGTCGACTTTGGCTTTGAGCTTACCAAAGTCATCACGATCATTATTCGGATAACAAAGGGATCCAAATACATGAAAGTGTTTTAGGTTTGGTTTATGGTTGTGGATAAGCTCATAAGGTGTTTTGTTGTGGCGCTTGGTAATCATTGATCGATTACGAGTGTAGCATGCGGTTGACACGGCTTGACCCATAAGTAATCTGGAAGTTTAGCATTAAGTAACATCGTTCTTGCGACTTCCACTAACGTGCGGTTTCGTCTTTCAACAACTCCGTTTTGTTACGGTGTCGTGCAATAGATGTTTGATGCTCAATTCCACTTTCTCATAAAATTCCGAAGAGTTTGATTCACAAATTCGGTTCCTTTATGCATTACGATTTGTCGGTTGTGTTCGGAGTGAACTTGTATTTTCGTGAGAAAGGTGATGATCATCTGTGGAGCTTGATCTTTGCTTGAAGAAAGTAGACCCAAGTCCATCTTGAGTAGTCATCTACGATTACCGGGATGTAGCGTTTGCCATTAATCGTTTGCTGCGCATCGGGCCACACAAATCCATGTGAAGAAGATGAAGCACATCTTTGAGAGTTGTGTTCCACCTTTGAAGGAAAATGAGCACGAGTGCTTTTCCCTTGTTCACAAGGTGAGCAAAGGTGATCTTTAGAATATCGGAATCTCGGAGACCTTCAACAAGTTTGTGTCGAGCAAGGTTGGTTATGGTTTGAAAGTTTAAATGTGAGAGCAGCGGTGCCATAGCCAACATTTTGTTGATGTTGCCTTTGAAAGTAGACAGATGGGAGATGAAGCAATCCTGTCTTGCATGGAGATAGTGTAGAGACTTGAATTTCGAGTACCGGACATAAGATCGTTTCCTTGTAGATCACGAATGAAACAAGTTTTCTCCCGAAAAGCAACTTCCAAATCTCCATCACAGAATTGGCCTACTGAGAATAGATTGTGACCGAGGCCTTCCACATAATAAACCCTGCTAATTTCGATGTTTCCATTGATGTAATCTCCGTAGCCCATGATAGGCTTGAGTGATCATTCCGAATCGGCGGTGCCAATGAACTTTGCAATAAAGTTTGATAACAGTTTAAGATTGCTGTCATGTGTCGGGAACATCCGCTATCAACAATCAAAGGATGATCTGTATCACTGCATTTACACAGACGACACGGATGGAATAGAAGTAGATGTGGAACCCGAAGAGTTAGAGGTTCGAGCGATTATAGTCGAAATACACACATCAATGATTTTAGGCATCCATTTAAATCCTAGTGTATTATGTATCCATTTACGCCATCTCCAACTAGTCTTTGCTTTAGTCTTAGTGAATGCACTAGGTGGTACTACATTCCTGGAGGTGATCTTTGGAACTACTGAGGGACATCAATCGTTTCTTAGAATCTAAAGAGGCGGTTTACCAAGCACGGACTTAGAAGCATTAGTGGGCCTAGAGGTATTCCGTTTCTTAGGATTCCTTAAGCGAGACAAGATAGCTTTAGCAACACATTTATCATGACAATCGGAAAGCATACTTTTCGACAAATAACACAAGAAGCTTGATTTGAATATCAAAAGTACTTAAAGGTTCAACATTCGTTACAACACTTTTCCATTACATTTGTCGACGCAATATCTAAAGTGGGTGCAACATGGGTCTTATTCAAAGTCCTAGGGTGTTCTTCTACTTGACATTCTTTATTGTTCTTTTCTTAGGTGCAACTTCCTATTCTTCCTTGTATTGCTCCTAGGTGTGAAGTGCGGACGTTGGGAAAAGAGGCAACTATTCTGTTTCGATGAAGGAAGCACATTAGTATCTTGTGGTTTGTCAATAGGCATTCTAGTGTCACTTTTTCTAAGTGTTACGGTGCAAGTTTCTTAATGTTGCTAAAGGTGAACTTGTTCATACTTTCCTAACTTTTCTTTTAACACAATGATAGTGTGTAACAAATCTTGATTTTCAGAATGAAGGTTTCCATAAACATTTGTGACTTCTTTAGTGTGTGCAAGATAATGATCAAGTTCGTTTGATGCATCATCACGAGTCTGTTTGAGTAAATCAAATATGACACCATGTTCCTTTTTAACTTTTGCAAGTTCTTGTTCATATTTTGAGATTTGACATTTCAAAGACACATTTTGATCATCCAGTTGCTCAATTTTAGGATCAAAAGACTGCTGAGTGATTTTGTTTTGCGAGAGAAAGTTCACGATTTTGACAATCTTTTGACACCATTGAAGGCGACGTTTTGCATTTGAAAGTTCGTTTAACAATCGTTCATTTTCAACTTTTAAAGACTCGATCGATGCACATTATCGGTATTCTCAACAATTTCAACGAATCAACAGAATCGTGAGATATACTCGGATGCATATGGCAAAGAATGCAATAACACAACATTATGGATATCGGCCACAGATAACATCGTCCAAGAGTCGATCAACATCTTTTCGTAACATTTTCTTTTTCGTTTTGTATTAGAAATAGATGTTTGTTTTCTCGAAAGCGATTTTCATCAATCAAGTTCCTTATGAAATTCCCTTTCCCAATACAATGCACAATTTTTCAAAATTTTAACATGGGGTAAAATTCTTTTCGAAAAATATCTCTTTGTTCTCGCGCTGAGGCGATTGAAAATGTTCAACTTTTATTTGAGAATGAAATTCAATCTCACGTTCTAAAAGTTTGAGGTCGAGTGAAAATGTCAAAATATCGAGAATTTGACGATTTTCGGGTTTGAATTTACTTCGAGTGAAGGTAAAGGACCATAAATTTGTGCATAATTTGGTTGGGGAGCAACATTAGAAGACTCGAGACGTTTTGTGATAATCCTAGGTGTGTTAGAAGAATCCTTTGGTGGGACGAAAGTGGCGGCTTTTGAATAGTTGAATGGTTTGTTATAAACAACATTTTCTAATTTTGATCGACTCTCGTCTTACGCATCTAATTCCTCTTGACGATGATATTCAACAACACTCATAATGAGAATCATCAATTTTGTATTACCTTTGGAAACTTGAGATTTGGTTTGAATGCTTTGGTTGAAAGCTTTGGTTTATGTCGACAAGATTCGGTCCATATCCATTTGGATTGGGTTTTAAAGTAAACTTTTGAATTGTTGTGATTGACTCACCATGTTTATAAACAACATTTGAAACTCTTTGAGTTTGTTTTGTAAGTCGACAATTTCTTCAAGATGGTCATCTATTCGTTTCGTTGAATGCTTTTGTATCAGAGAAGCTGTTTTTGACAATTTAACAACTCGATCCTTGGCTTTTGATTTTCCAAAGTAAGGCGTTAAGTTGTTTTGTATGTTCATGTTTGAGTTGTTCTATTTGAGACAACAAAGCATTCTTCGATGCGGCTAGATCACGAATCTGTCGTTCTAAAGATTTTTCGTTTTGGTGTGATTTAGCAAAGCGACTTCAAAACCTTTTTCACGTTTTCTTGAGTTTTGAAAAAATTGAGTTGCCGTTTTAAGCATTCAATATCCACAGTTAACGATGCATTTTACTATGCAATTCTTGATTTGATGAGCGACATTTATCCATCGGGATTGATAATCTTTAAGTAAGAGGTCAATATCGGATTAGGCAAAAGTTCGGCGTGTTCAGCGTGAGTCACAACATGATCACTATTCGGATCCTCAAGTATAACCACGAGTCAATTTGAGTATCAAAGGTAACCATAAGGTCATCTTGATCGTCAAATGTAACTACGGGTCAAGTTGAGAATCGTCGGGCCGAGATGTGAGCGACTCATGTTGAACATTCTGAGCCTCGTCGGATTCGGATGTTGGTGAGATATTAGATCGATGATGAAAATGGTTTGTTCGGTGCACGAGACAAGCCATCGATGTCATACACTGGGCTGTGTCACTCATGTGGAGAGCTTGCATTTGTGCCATCAACATCACTTCTTTGCATTAGCACAAAGTCCTCCGTATCATCATCGAGTGCGCATTTGCCATAAAGCTACATTCTTTGGTTGTGAGGGTTCCACCGACTTCATCCTTAAGAGCCAAAGTAAAGCTTCCTTGTGATAAGCACGCCTCTAGTTCTCGGCTTAGGGCATGCATTAGCGGTGCCCTTGGACATTTTAAATTGGAAAATAAACATTTTTAGTCCTTTGGTAATTCTTACTTGTCAAAATTGGTCATTTGAGAATTTTTGGAAAAATTACAATTTCGATCCTTGAGTTTCATAATTTAGCGATTCAGTCCTTGCATTATTTGAGATTGTCAAATTTAGGCCCTTGGATTATACTCATCAGAAATTACGCGAGTGGTCCCTGAATTTTTAGTCTTGGCAGTTTTAATCCCTAAGGTCTCATATGGGTTCAATCCAAGTCCAAATAACCATCCCAAGGCCCAAAACAAACAACCTGATCCAAGTCCAAACCCGGTCAACCCAACCCTTTAACCCAGTCAACATATATACAACCCACACCCCTGTCTTCCCCATCTTCCCGCCCAAAACAGACCCCAACACCCAAGGAACCCTAGATACCCTGCTCCCTTTTTACCACTCCCCACAAACTCTTTTCCTTCTCCCCAAACACTCCACCTCCATAGCAACCCTTTACCCAGTTAAACCCTAATCCCAAACCCACTATCCTTTTTCTCCCACGCCACCTCACCAATCCAGCTTCAAAGCACCAAGCGATGGCCCAGTTGCTCCCAAGTATACCTACTTATTGGATGGCTTGGATGAATCCAAAGAAGCACAAGGATGGTGTTGTGGTCTGCTTTCACTCACAAAAGAAACACATCAGAAGACTCAAGTGAAGATTTGAAGACCTAGTAGCTTAGTATAAATAGGATCACATTGTAGCCAAGAAAGGCACCCCTAGTTTTAGTTTTAACTCAGTTTTCAGTTTTTTTAATTCAAATTGTAGTTTGTTCTCTCATTAATGAAAAGTCCTTTTTATCAAATCTGTTTCACTAGCATTAGATTTATCTCAGTTGTTTAATGTTATGTTTCAAGGTCTTATGTTAGTCCACCATTCCAAGTTTTAGTAAAGAAAACCATATTCAGTTCTTGAATAGTTTTTTTTCTTTGAATTCCATTGTCTTCAGGGGTGTTTGTTTTAAATTGCTAGGTGGTCAAAATCCATGTTTTCACCCATTTGACTTATCAAGTCAAAGTTCTTTTATCAAGTTTAGGTTAGTATAGGAGGGTGGGCAATGATTTCAAAAGATTTGTACAAGTTTAGATAAAATGAAATCTGTTTTCTGTCTTTTGGTGTTGCACAGGACAGCAGCACAAGCTGCTGTTCTTGGAGATTTTTCTTGGCCTAGTTGATATCTAAATTGTGCAAAGTTTGTGTTTCTTAAACCCTTTTATGCCCAACTCACTCTATTGTCAGTTTTGAGTCTTAAAGTTAGCTTTAGCTTAGTTAAAATCAATTTCAAAAGTAGTCCTTGGCAACAAATTCTAAAACCTGCATCAGTAAAATAAGTGTCAAAAGCTAGGCGATCTCGATTTTATTTTCAAGCTCTAAAGCGACAACCTTGGGTATCACTTTGTTTTCTTGAATCTATGCTAGCTTAACATTGCTTGTGCAGACTTTATCTCTATTTGGATCTCCTTTTAGCTTGGAATTAAGCTCTAAGCAGACACCCTGTATTGTTTGCGACCGCAATAAACAATGCACAGGTCACCCATAGTTTCTCCTTCTAGCTTATCTAGATTTGACAACTGCTTATTAGTTATAATTTTGTGTATTTAGGTGGTATAGCCTAGTGTACATTAGGTGCCTCTTGATAGCTTATTCTCCTTTTCTAACTTAGGACCTCCTTAGTTTAAGTTCTATGCCAACTGTTTTTCCACTTATCTGTTAGCTTATCTCAGTTAGGATTCTTTACTTCTAGTTATGCTTGTTTACTTGGTGTTGATTCTATGTTGTGTATGCCTACTCATGTTCAAAAATTTTCAAAATGATGTTTGGATGGTTGCTGTTTGAACACTCAAATCCAAAAAGGGTGTTTGTTTTGTGCTAGTAGTGGATTTGCTACAAATAAGCGATCTAAAGCGCTTATTTCAAACTTTCCTTAACAAAAGTTTTTACAAAAGTTTCATTATTTGATCTCATCTTCAAGTCCCAAAGAAAAAAAAAAAAAAATCGATTTTCAAAAGTGAGGAGCGAGATTGAACCTTGGTCTCCCACTCAAAGCGAACACCTCACAACTACAAGCCAACTCCCAAGCGCCCTTGGGACTTTTATTAGTCATTTCATGCACAATTTAATATAAAGGTCTCATCTCGGTTTGTATCTATAAGCCCTTTGGGCTTATTTCGACTTATTTTCAAAAGCAACACCCACCTTTTTATTTTTAGTAGATTCGGTACCCTTTAAAATAGTTTTGTGATTTTTGATTTTCTCAAATTGTTTAGTATTTTTAATTAATTAATAAGTGTTAAATAGTTTTAATTAAGTAATAAATAAAATAAAAGTCAAAAAATATTCCGCTTTTTCCTAAAATTATTTTTGGTCATGTAGAACGTAGGAAAATTAGTTTTGCACTCGTAGGACTTAAATTGCATCTTTTTCACTTTCGAGGCTCGGGAATATCTCGTGTTTTCGCGTTTTTACGTTTTAGCACCCTAGGACTTAGTGTAGCTTCGTTTTATCATTTCTTATGCTTAGTAGTAGTCTATTTAGTGTTTACTTTGTTTTACATGCTTTATTTTCATTTTCGTTCTTTATTTTGTAGAGTACGTAATCAAAAATCCAAAATTCGTTTAACCAATTCAAGTCCTAATCACGAAACTCAACGAATCCTTCCATTCACACCTCGTTGGGACACGACCCGGGAAATCACTTTTCCGGTATCACTTTTATCACACCGTGAGATTTGATCGTTGACCTTTTTCTAAAAGGTTGATTTGTCGGATTTTACGGTTATTTTGATATACGTTGATATTGTGTTTTCACCACTCACTTCACAACGAATCAAATTTTGGCGCTTGCCGGGAGGTGTGTTGCGACAATATCGTGAAGTTTTTGCGATTAGTGACTTGAAGAACCTTCCTCGTGAAGTTATTGTTTTTATAAAATCCAAAAACCAAAATATTCTTCTCATTCCTCTTATTCGTTAATTCTATTTCTCTTTCCCTCTTTTACCGTTTGATTCTATTCTTCATTATCCTCTCGACCATTTGATTCTATCTCTTTAACCCTCTACATGTTTAATTCTCATGGCGACGATCGATTATCGTCGTTGTTTCCATTGCAAAAGCCGTATGGAAGAGGATCAGCTCTATTGTCAGAATCCGGATTGTTTATGTAAGCGGTGTGGTAGGGTTGGTGCAAGCAAATATTGTTATTGGTGCGAATTATCTGATAAAAACTCTCTCGATGATTCTCCAAGTTTTTCCGACCATCCGCCACAACCCGATGAACCTGTTCAAGAACCGGAGACCATAACGAGTGGTGGAAATTGCTAGCTCTCGAGCACACCACTTGTCCCACCTCCGGATTTTTCAAAATGTTCTTGAGACTTAATAGTCATTCGGATCACCATGTTGGTTTTGTTGATTCTTTGAATGAACCGATTCCTTCTCATAACTCTCAAATGGAATCGTTTATTCCTTGTGTCGGTTGTGGTGAGCCTCTTTTGGTTCACCACATCATTTGGTGTACGTGTATGCAGTGTGGTAATGATATTCGTAACGGAGTTGTTTGTTTTGTGGTTCGAGGAATTCATTTGATTATGATCCTAATCCGAACTCATTTAACGACCCTCAAACTTTTCCAATTACCCACCACTGACCGACTTATCTTCATATAATCAACATAACTGTTGTGAATTTTGTGGAGGTCCTCACGATAATCTTCAATGTCAACCGTGGAATCAAAATTACTATACTTCCGGTTTTGACAATTTCCAACCTCCACAACACCATACGGTTCAAACTCTACCTGAGCCGTTGTCTCAAGAAATTTCCCAAGATTTTGAAACCGCAATGAAAACACTTGATGATATGATTCGTAACTTTAAGAATCAAGTGAGTGGTGAAAAGACCATGGGAGAATTGCTAGCCGATGAACGAGAGGCTCGCAAATCTAGGGAAGAATTATTAGTCCTAGAGCATGCAGCTCTAAGGCGTTCCCAATTTCTTAAAGCAAACTATGTATGATGATGACGAGGAGAGTTTTATCCTTTTAAAGATAATATTTCTCAACTCCCTCGATCTATTGTTATCACACCGAGATTCACACTCACTCTCTTATTATGGGGATGAGCATCTTGACACTTGTTCTCGAAAAAGAACCGGACGAATTCATAAAGTCTAGTGTCGAGAACCTTGTCCCAATCCCAAGAGAGTCGAGGAATTCTCGAGCATTTGTGTGATATCCGTACCCCTCTTGTCTTCCCAAAAGATCATGTTGAGATGTTCTCCGATTCTAATGATGATGATTCGTTATCTTGTGGAGACATCGTTTATGTGGAAGATTTACCTTCTGAGCTCGTCAGCTTAGAGGAAGTGAGAGATGTTGATCCCGAAGATCTTGATATGGACACTGATTTTGAAACAGATGATGAAGATATTCTTGTGTCCGAAAAACCTTTCACTACGGCATTCACTAATCCTCTGTTTGACTTCGATTCTGAATTCACTCTAATCTCGGATAATCCCATCTTTGATATTCAGAATGAGGATAGTGACTCTTTCATGGAGAACCTCGTTATATCTCCATCTTTTCCCGTAGAAAAGAATAGTGGCAATCCCACTTCGACGTTATACCTTCTCGAGGAGTTCGCCAATGTACTCGCTCTCTTTAATCATTCTCCACCGGAGATGATGATGTCTTACGTCGACTTTCTTTCTTGGATGACTCGATACCTTCGGGTTTTGAGTGACGATTATGGCTTAGGTTCATCATCCACTCGTCCGCCGCTAAACCGCGGATGATGGAACCTCTTACGAGCCCGATACGGACGTTTTCATTGCTACGGTGGTGGATAAGATTTACGAACATTCGTAAATGTTCCTCAATCTAATCTTTGCCCACCCATCCCAACCGTTGTCAACTCATTGTCACTTTGCCTTCTCCCCTATTTCTTCTCCGTGTCTTAACTCTTACGAGTGAAGATACCATCTTTGACCCGACATTTCTTCTTCTCTTGAGTGGCTATATCTCATGAGTGGAACTTTCGGCACATTCAATGTTTATCTAAACCATTTGAATGAAAGTCCGATGGCGATTTTCTATTCCACTTGCTCCCCATGGACCAATGAATTGGGGCGAGTCAAGCTAGCGACTTCGGTAATCAAAAACAATAGCATAACATGGGTTTTCACCGTGTGTACCACTACAGTGTGGGGAGTTGCCCCATTGTTGTATATAAGTTTTCTATAAAAAAAAAAAAAAAAAATCAAATAATGGCGTAGTATTGCCCTTTTCGTTCTATGTTTCGGCATAACCGCGGTACTTTGAATATTGAGGGCAATATTCATTTCTAGTGTGGGGGAATTCTCACGAATTTTATCATATGTATTACCACCCAATTCCCCATTTTGGCCAAATTTTTTTGGTTATCGATCCGCCATGTCTAACAAACAAAAGGATTGGCTAATCCAGAGCAAACGGCTCTTGGTAAAGATATCTCAAATCCGTTGACGACTTGCAATTTGCCCAAAATTGTATGGTGTTCATTTCACCATATCTTTAATTAGTAAAGAGTTGGCTAGCCCGCAAGTTTATGGCTTGTGGTAAAGGCGGTTGGAAAACCATAATTGTAATCGACTCACCAAAGATATTTTATCTAAGAGTCGGCTAGTCCGAAGCAAGCGGCTTCGGTAAAGACAAATCAAATCCGTTGAAAGTCGGTGGTTTGCTCAAAATCATATGGTTATCGATGTACCATAGTTCTTACTTGAACTAAAACATTTGGCTACTCCGAAGTAATGGCTTTTGGTAAAGAGATTCAAATCCATTAAGTTTTCTCAAAAGATTGCTAGGGACTAGCAATGGTTCGATGTGGGGATTGATGAGTGCTTATTCACTCATCATTTTAGGTCAAATGAATTACAAAACATCTAAAAACACTCGAAATGCATCAAAATCACGAAAATATCTCAAAATTGTGTTTTATATGTTTGGATGCAAAATTATTGAAAAAGCGAACAAAGCTTGCATAATTGGCGGTTCGGTCCCCAACTTTTAAAATGGCAACTTTAGTCCACAGAATTTCAAAGAATGATGAATTCACCTGGACATTTTAAATTGGAAAATAAACATTTTTAGTCCTTTGGTAATTCTTACTTGTCAAAATTGGTCATTTTGAGAATTTTTGAAAATTACAATTTCAGTCCTTCAAGTTTCGCAATTTGGCAGATTCAGTCCTTGCATTATTTGAGATTGTCAAATTTAGGCCCTTGGATTATACTCATCAGAAATTACGCGAGTGGTCCCTGAATTTTTAGTCTTGGCAGTTTTAATCCCTAAGGTCTCATATGGGTTCAATCCAAGTCCAAATAACCATCCCAAGGCCCAAAACAAACAACCTGATCCAAGTCGAAACCCGGTCAACCCAACCCTTTAACCCAGTCAACATATATACAACCCACCCTGTCTTCCCCATCTTCCCGCCCAAGCAGACCCCGACACCCAAGGAACCTAGATACCTGCTCCCTTTTACCACTCCCACAAACTCTTTTCCTTCTCCCCAAACACTCCACCTCCATAGCAACCCTTTACCCAGTTAAACCCTAATCCCAAACCCACTATCCTTTTTCTCCCACTGCCACCTCACCAATCCCAGCTTCAAAGCACCAACTGATGGCCCAGATTGCTCCCAAAGTATACCTACTTATTGGATGGCTTGGATGAATCCAAAGAAGCACAAGGATGGTGTTGTGGTCTGCTTTCACTCACAAAAGAAACACATCAGAAGACTCAAGTGAAGATTTGAAGACCTAGTAGCTTAGTATAAATAGGATCACATTGTAGCCAAGAAAAGGCGCTAGTTTTAGTTTTAACTCGGTTTTAGTTTTTAATTCAAATTGTAGTTTGTTCTCTCATTAATGAAAAGTCCTTTTTATCAAATCTGTTTCACTAGCATTAGATTTATCTCAGTTGTTTAATGTTATGTTTCAAGGTCTTATGTTAGTCCACCATTCCAAGTTTTAGTAAAGAAAACCATATTCAGTTCTTGAATAGTTTTTTTTTCTTTGAATTCCATTGTCTTCAGGGGTGTTTGTTTTAAATTGCTAGGTGGTCAAATCCATGTTTTCACCCATTTGACTTATCAAGTCAAAGTTCTTTTATCAAGTTTAGGTTAGTATAGGAGGGTGGGCAATGATTTCAAAAGATTTGTACAAGTTTAGATAAAATGAAATCATTTTCGTCTTTTGGTGTTGCAGAGTGATGAGAAAGAATTCTTGTTCTTAGAGATTTTTCTTGGCCTAGTTGATATCTAAATTGTGCAATGTTTGTGTTTCTTAAACCCTTTTATGCCCAACTCACTCTATTGTCAGTTTTGAGTCTTAAAGTTAGCTTTAGCTTAGTTAAAATCAATTTCAAAAGTAGTCCTTAGCAACAAATTCTAAAACCTGCATCAGTAAAATAAGTGTCAAAAGCTAGCTGATCTCAGCTTATTTTCAAGCTCTAAACAACTTAACCTTGGGTATCACTTTGTTTTTCTTGAATCTATGCTAGCTTAACATTGCTTGTGCAGCTTTATCTCTCTATTTGGATCTCCTTTTTAGCTTGGAATTAAGCTCTAAACAGACACCCCAGGGCTGTTTGCAGCCTGCAACAGCAGTGCACAGGTCACCCATAGTTTCTCCTTCTAGCTTATCTAGATTTGACAACTGCTTATTAGTTATAATTTTGTGTATTTAGGTGGTATAGCCTAGTGTAGATTAGTCTAGATATCAGCTTATTAGGTGCCTCTTGATAGCTTATTCTCCTTTTCTAACTTAGGACCTCCTTAGTTTAAGTTCTATGCCAACTGTTTTTCCACTTATCTGTTAGCTTATCTCAGTTAGGATTCTTTACTTCTAGTTATGCTTGTTTACTTGGTGCTGATTCTATGTTGTGTATGCCTACTCATGTTCAAAAATTTTCAAAATGATGTTTGGATGGTTGCTGTTTGAACACTTAAATCCAAAAAGGGTGTTTGTTTTGTGCTAGTAGTGGACTGCTACAAATAAGCAGTCTAAACTGCTTATTTCAAACTTTCCTTAACAAAAGTTTTTACAAAAGTTTCATTATTTGATCTCATCTTCAAGTCCCAAAAGAGAAAAGTAAAAAAAAAAATCGATTTTCAAAAAGTGAGGAGCCAGGATTCGAACCTTGGCCTCCCCACTCAAAGCGAACACCTCACAACTACAAGCCAACTCCCAACTGCCCTTGGGACTTTTATTAGTCATTTCATGCACAATTTAATATAAAAGGTCTCATCTCAGTTTGTATCTATAAGCCCTTTTGGGCTTATTTCCAGCTTATTTTCAAAAGCAACACCCACCTTTTTATTTTTTCGTAGATTCAGTACCCTTTAAAATAGTTTTTGTGATTTTTTCAGATTTTTCTCAAATTGTTTAGTATTTTTAATTAATTAATTAGTGTTAAATAGTTTTTAATTCGTAATAAATAAAATAAAAGTCAAAAAAATATTCCGCTTTTTCCTAAAATTATTTTTGGTCATGTAGAACGTAGGAAAATTAGTTTTGCACTCGTAGGACTTAAATTGCATCTTTTTCACTTTCGAGGCTCGGGAATATCTCGTGTTTTCGCGTTTTTACGTTTTAGCACCCTAGGACTTAGTGTAGCTTCGTTTTATCATTTCTTAGGCTTAGTAGTAGTCTATTTAGTGTTTACTTTGTTTTACATGCTTTATTTTCATTTCCGTTCTTTATTTTGTAGAGTACGTAATCAAAAATCCAAAATTCGTTTAACCAATTCAAGTCCTAATCACGAAACTCAACGAATCCTTCCATTCACACCTCGTTGGGACACGACCCGGGAAATCACTTTTCCGGTATCACTTTTATCACACCCGTGAGATTTGATACGTTGACCTTTTTCCTAAAAGGTTGATTTGTCGGATTTTACGGTTATTTTGATATACGTTGATATTGTGTTTTTCACCACTCACTTCACAACGAATCAGTGACCCTTCTCATTACAGTTGTAGCAGCGAAGACCATTCATCCCTTTCTGAGCATTTCCCTGTTCAACCACTTGAGCTCTCTGTTGTTGTGGAGTACCCATGTTATTCCTTTCCATAACATTAAACCCTTGACCTCCTCCCATCGGCGACCATAACCACGATTACGAACTTCAACACGTCCATTGTTCACAATGACTGATTCCTTGTGTTTGATGAGGAGCGAATGCGATTGTTGGATTTGTTTGTATACCGAAGGCTTTAGCAATCATAACAAATCCTTGTTGCAATCATCGAAAGCTTCAAAGTCCTCATTAGCTTCACTATAAAGTGCTTGATCATTGTTGTTGTTGTATGGAACCAATTGAGTTTGTTGAGATTGTTCTTTGTGACGGATCATATGGTGTAATTGTTGCGATTGGTTGAGGAGCGGGTTGAGGAGGATAACTAGTTTGAGCCCACAAAGCAAGTTGTTGATTGTCCGGAAGTGATGGTGGGGCCGGGAGTCCACAGATAGTCCGTTCTTTATCAACTTCTTTTTGGTGGGGCTTCAAATAGTCGTACAACAATCCGTAAGTAGCATGATGAAGATTCTTCGCTTTACGGATGAAAATGACATATTTTTCCCACTCAAGACCAAGACTACTTAGGAACTTAGTGTTAACAGCAATTCTTGGCATGATGATGTTGTGTTTGTCCAAGTCATTAATGATGTCAGAGAATCGACGATGATATGACTCTAATGTCTCTCGGGTTCAATCATGAAGTGTTCATAAGCCAAGTAAATTTTGGATTCCATATCTTCTTGATTAAGTTCGATGCCTTCCATGAGAAGATGAATATGTTCCCACATCTTTTTGCGTCTTTTGAGCATCCACACTTGAAGGATTGGATTGGTTAAACCTAAAAGGATATATTGCATTGCTAGCTCATCGACCGTAGTGTAGAAGTTCATCACCGGAAAGGTCGTGACAGTTGCAATGTTTGTGAGATCATCTCTTGGTGGAATAGCATTTGGATCTCCGGTGTAACGAGAATAGGCATCGAAATGGACCTTCAAGATAACCTTCTTTAAGAACTTTCCATTTGGCTTCTTTAGATCACAAAACCTAAAGAACCTAATCACCCATTGATCATAGTTTCCGGAGTGAGCATTGGAGGTCTATCAGTGATCCCGCCTCATGAATGGATTGTTGGCTACTTAAAGCTTCACACATCTTTGCAAACCAAGTCGGTTCCTTCATAGTATTCCTGGATGGATGTTGATTGTAAATGTTTGTGTAAGGTTGTACTTGAAGACTAGGTGGTGGTTGAACCATTTGAGGTGGAATTGCTCCTTGTTGTGGATAATGTTGTTGATAAATTTGTTGTTGTTGATTGAATTGTTGATGTTGTGGACTTAGTTGTTGTTGTTGATGTTGATTATACGTGTAAGGAAAGTAGTTAGAGTATGGTGGTTGAGACATGTTGAAAACTTGTGTTGTTAAATGGATCTTTGTAGTCGAATGAAACGTTGTTGATGAAGTATGCTTAGGCGTAAAAAACACGTTAAGGCAAAGTAACACTTAGGCGTAAAAACACCAAACTTACGCCTAAAAGTGATATTTACGCGTAGGATTAGCTTCAGCGTAAGAATTGAGAAACACTAAGATTATGCGTTAGAAAGTTAGGCGTGAAGACTTATCGTAGATTAGCTTATGCGTAAAGCAAGGCTTAGGCGTAGATTAAGCTTAGGCGTAAAGAGTTATCTGCGTAAGAGTGAGCTTATGCGTAAAATTAGGGTTTGCCCAAAATCCTTTACACTATCACGTTGTAAATGATATCCAAAGTCAAAGTGTTTTCGGGCTTATCCAAGCAAGAAAACACCGAGTAGTAAACTCCTGGCGAAGATCGATCCAAGGAAAAGTTATGCGTAACTTTAGGGTTTAGTTACATAAAACTTAACCAAAGCGATTTTTAGCCCAAAGTGATTCTAAACCGATTTTTATGATGAGGCGACTTCAATATCACCAAAATAGCACAAAGTGTGAAACTTGATGATCAAAAACTTAGAAACACCTTACAGCGTAAAAGAGTATACACGTATAAAACAAGCTTAAAATCAATGAAATACACGTAAAGTTGAAACTTTTGCCAAAAAAGATATTTTAACACCTAAAAACGTTGAAAGTACAAGAATCTTGGATTGAAAAGTGCAAAAATTAAGTTTTTAAGCGTGACAAAGTTGAAGAACCGTGAGTTACGTGTAAGACCAAAATAACTTCAAAAACAATAAAACCTTTTCACCCAACTATTTGGCGAATGATACCACTGTTAGGTCACCATATTCATAACACAAGCATCAATAGAAGAAATAGAGAAGCAGAGTGATCGGTTGAACACTTAACACACACACACGAATGAATAAGAAAGGTTATGCGTAAATGTGAAATGATAAAATGAACAACCAACCCTCAAGTGAGGGTTTACAAGAGTATTTATAGGAAGGAACTAGGGCAACATGTAAGTTCCCTTCCTTTCCTTTATGGGCTTGGGCCAAGGCTCATGGGCTTTCTACATAAGAATTGGCATGATTACTAACATAAAAGCCATATTAAGCTAACTATTACATATTAATTACTAACACTTGAAATGTAGTTTAGGAGTGATTCCAACATCAAAAGATATTGATCTTTGGTATATCATTGTTGAAGGTGACTTTCAAGCCACTACAAAAGATGATAAAACCGGCAACCAAATAAACACACCTCATGATCAACTCTTCGACGATCAAAATAAAAACCTTTCCAAAAATACTGAAGCTAAAATGGTTTTATACAATGCTTTACCCAAAAAGGAATTCGAAAGAATTTCTATGCTTAAAACCTCTAAAGAAATTTGGAATTCTTTAGTTGTAACTCATCAAGGAAATTAACAAGTTAAAAACAATAAAATATATTTATTTGTTCAACAATATGAAAAATTTTCAATATCGGATGAGGATAGTATAGATAATTCGTTTTGCTAACTTTAATACTATAATTACATCATTACAAGCACTTGATGAGTCTTTCTCTAGTCGTAATCATGTCAGGAGATATCTAAGGGCACTTCCATCCAAGTGGAGATCAAAGGTAACGACCATTGAAGAATCAAAAGACTTATCAATCCTCACCCTCGACGAACTCATAGGGAATTTAAAGGTCTATGAGCTTGTCCTCGCTAAAGATTCCGAAGCCTCAATAGAAAAGAAAGAGAAGCACAAATCTCTTGCCTTAAAAGCCAAAAAGGCCTCAAGCGATGAAGAAAACTCTTCTTCGGAGAGTGACGACGAAGAATATGCCATGACGGTAAGGGATTTCAAGAAGTTCTTTAGAAGAAAGTTAAGATATGTCAAGCAACCATATGACGACAAGAAGGGGTTCTGGAAAGGCAAAGACGACAAGAAAGCAAGGGATGAACGCATATGTTTTAAATGTGGGGACCCTAATCACTTCATTAGTGAGTGTCCCAAACGTGACGAACAAAAGGCGTTCGTAAGTGGTTTGTGGGGAATGAGTGAGGAGGAGAACAAAAAAATTTGTCTCATGGCAAATGACTCAAACGAGGTATGTCCCGAATCTCTCTATTATAGTAGCTCATCATTAGATGATGAATCATTGCATCGTGAATATGATAAACTTTGCAAAATTAGTCTAAACAAAAATAAGATTTTGAAAAACAAAAATGAACGTTTAGAAAAGGAAGTCATTGAGTTAAATGACAAACTAAAACGTTTAGAAAAGGGGGAGAAAGTAGGTGGGGAATGTGAGCTTTGTGTTTAACTTCAAACGTTAGTTGATAATCTTGATTCCAAGATTGCTAGAATGAGTACTAATACTCTAGATATAATACTAGATAGTGTTAAAACAGGATACAATCAAAAGGGTTTAGGTATTCAGCAACTTAATACATCAACTAGCGAGAATAAAGAAACACAATTCGTCAAAGCAATTGAAAAACAAGCTACTGTAGTCACGGATCCCACGGATCCCTTGAAAAGGGAACTGTCTAGTGTAAAGCCAGGGATCCGTAGGTCTGTACCAACAAACAGTAGAAATAATATAGCTACTTCATCTAGAACCGACTTTGTTATCGTTAACAAGAAGAAACCAACCCACGTTACTGTTAGACAACCACCTCCACCAAAACAAAATCAAAGTTTTATAAGAAACAAAGGTCAATCGTTTTCAAAACCAAACACATTTATAAGGAGACCTAATAATGTTTATCTGAGAAGTAATCACCATCAAATGGGATGGAATCCTAATGTACAAAACGGATTTCCATTTCAAAACTTTACACCATGGAATGCAGTCTCACCTTTTCCATATATGCCTAACATGAATGAAATGTATAACACTAATGGGCCCATGAAAAAATGGGGACCAAACTTTTGATTTAATTGTTTTTCTTAGGTGTGCTTAAAGGTCGACCTAAATCCAGATGAATGGATCAAGGATAGCGGGTGCACGAGGCACATGACCGGTAACAAAGACTTGTTTTCCACATACGAATCCTTCAATGGAGGAATGTGGTATTTGGTAATAGCAAGAGCAAAATCATCGGTAAAGGTACAATTTCTCACAAATCTGTAACCATTAACGTTGTGTGTCACGTAGAAAACCTAAACTTCAACCTTCTAAGTATAGGACAAATATGTGATAAAAAGTGTAACATACTTTTTAGTGAACCCGGTAGTAAAATATTGAAAAACGGTATCACTATAGGAAGAGGCATTAGAAAACATGGAGTATATGTCATTAAAATCGGTAATGAACCTAAAGACAAACTTTGTCTTACTTCTATGGATGATACTTCGACCTTATGGCATCGAAGATTGGGTCATGCCAATATGCGACTTCTTCAATCGCTATCATCTAAAGAACTAGTAAGAGATCTACCAAAATTAAAATAAGAACATCATTTTTGTGATTCTTGTAACGTAGGAAAGCAAGTCCATGCGAGTCACAAAGCCAAAAATATGGTCTCTACTACTAAGTGTCTAGAACTACTTCACATGGATTTATTTGGTCCATCCACTATTCAAAGTTATGGAGGTAACTACTATACTTTGGTCATAGTGGATGATTTTTCTAGGTACACATGGACTAAATGTTTAAAGAATAAAACTGAAACGTTCGATTACTTTAAAATATTAAGTAAGAAAATCCAAAGACAATTAGGAAGTCCTATAGTGTCTATTAGACCGGATCATGGTAGGGAATTTGATAATGAAGCGCAATTTTGAGCTTTTTGTGATGCTAATGGTATTACTCACAATTCCTCGGCTCCTTGCACTCCACAATCAAATGGGGTAGTTGAAAGGAAAAATAGAACCCTACAAGAAATGAGTCGCACCATGATTAATGAGCAATCTATTCCTCAAATTTTTGGTGCGATGTCGTTGATACATCAACCTACATACTTAACCGTGTCCTAATTAGACCATTCTTAGGTAAAACTCCATACGAGTTACTTCGAGGCAAAAAGCCTACGTTAGAACATTTTAGATTCTTTGGTAGCAAATGTTTCCTACTTAACACTAAAGATTACCTAACTAAATTTGATCCTAAATCAATCGAAGGTATCTTCTTAGGTTACTCTCCTAATAGTAAAGCTTATGTTATATTAAATAAAGAAACAATGAAGGTTGAAGAGTCATTAAACGTAAAATTTGATGAAAGTCCACCTAAACCTACCCAACCTCTTGTCGATGACGAGATAATCGAAAGTGAAGCCATAGAAATCAAGGAAAATATAAACAAAGAAGATGAATCATTAAACAATGAAATCATCAATATTAAAGAGTCTAAAGATCATCCTCTAGATAAGGTCATAGGAAAGTTAAATGAAAGAACCTTAAGATCTCAAGTCCAAAACCAAAGTAGTTTATTTTGTTTTGTCTCAACCATAGAACCTAAAAATACACAAGAAGCCATAAAGATGAAAGTTGGGTAATGGCTATGCAAGAAGAGTCAAATCAATTTGTTTCTAACGATGTTTGGATACTTGTCCCTCCACCTAATAACCAAACCATAATCGAAACTAAATGGGTATATAAGAAGATCATAAAGATTCTCCATACTTGGAGTTGGGCATACCAAGAAGATCATAAAGATATTCTCTAAATATTTCTTTTCGCAAAAAGAATATTTAGCATAGTATTCCTCACACATGGATTTGGGGATCCTAAGAAGATCACAAAGAATTTCTCTAAATATTTATTTTCTTAAAAAGAATATTTAGTAAAGGTATGATCTTAATAAGTTTCAAGCTTTATTTTATTTTATTCTTAGTAGTATGCTTACACTTTCTTAGTAATTACTATAGTAGTTATCTATATTAAAATCATCATCAAGATAGTATTCTTCGTTGATTTATATAGACTACACTACAAATCTGTAATAATGATATCTCGGCTATTCAAGAGCCTTGATCATTATTCCTCACAAAAGGACTATTGACATTTCATCTATGTCAATGAGTATCCATGTGAAATTTCTTATATTATGATAAAATGGGATTTTGTCATAATCTTTGAAAAACCTCCCAAAGAATTATGACTTATTCATAAAAAAGGGAACCTCGTCAAATAGGATTAATATTAAACCGTCAAAACCCCAAACCACAAGTTATAGAGCTTAAACACCAAACTCTAGGCATTTTAGAACTCCCAAACCAAAGTTATCAAGGAATGCTTAAGCTGAACTTTTCTTTGTCATGCGGATCCTTGAGTTTGAACTAGTCGGATCCCTAATGAGAGGGATCCGTGGGATCCGATGCAATGAAGACAACATAAGTTAGAAATGATCACCGTGGAAGTTCTACTATCACTTTCCCTTCAAAGACTCACGAACAAAAACCCAATTACTGTTCACAGGAGCAAATTGATCATTTCTTTCAAGCAAAACAATCTCTTGTGTAAGTATAATCTTCACTACATTGTTAATTTAATTCGTTGATTCCTAGGATTACAATTTTTCATCTTTAAAGAGTTGGGTTCAAATTGGTTTGTCATAATTTGTTACCACATTGTTTTCTAAGATAATCTTAATCAAAGAATTAACATTGTTAATACAAATTAAACTCATTTCTTGAATTCAATAAAGATGATTTGAGCAAAGTTGTGATCAAACCCTTTAGGCTACTATTCATAATTAACATCACATTGTGGTTTTATTGTATAGGAACAATCATGCCTAGTAACCGACAAAAGACTATCATGATACCGCCCACTACATCCCAATGTACCATCGAAAGGATGGACTTAGCCCGGAGGATAGGAAAGCTTTCAAGTTGCTCGAAAAGAGACTTTTTCATGAAGGTCGTGTGGTAGAACCATCATTCCTTGCTAACACCGACATCCGACAAGGTTTTGAAACAATTGGCTTTGATTGTCTTTTCGACATAAACGAGCAAATTTGCCCGGTGTTCGTGCTCGAATTTTACAAAACAATGAGAATAGTTAGGAATGAGAACGGGACCATCTCAATTGTCTTCATCATAAATGAACATGAGTACACTCTTTCGCTTGTAGAATTTGGAAGAATACTATGCGTTCCATATCAAGGAGTTTGCATGTTTTCCAATGAATGGTATTTGGCGGAGCTACACGATATGGTTGATCATCATCAAGTCTACCACATGAGAATCTCGGAAGCAACCACGGTAAGGGATACCGTGTTCATGCAAAGGGCATCCCCATCGAGGGTCACTAGAAATTCCAAAGTGATCTATAGGGATCCTTTCCAAATAGAGCTCTCCGAGATGTACGCTTTGTATAGGAAATGGGAAGTGGTGGTAAGGGAGAATGTGCTTTGCTTGGGAGGGAACAAGGATAACCCCAATGCGTGCTTAAGCTTCATGATCTATTGCCTTGTGACCGAGACTCGCTTCAACCTTGCATATTACATGATTAAGAGAATGGAGAGTGTCAAAAGCATGGACAAAATGGTGCTCCCATATGCAGTGCTCTTATCTCGTCTTGCAAACTTCATCTTTGCTTTAGATCCTGTAACCACCGGTAAATTTCGCCTCGTATTAAATTAATATAATATCCTAACGAAAGGATACTTATCCTTTTTCTACGTACAAATTTTTTTCTTTTCAAACGTTATCAATTTATTTGGTCACAACCTCTAGCTAATGTGACGTAACTCACATTATCAAACATCCTTATATGTTAAATTATAAAAGTTTTCAACTTTTATTTACCACTTTACGCTATTCGTTAACATATGATTTTAACCGTACAAACTAAACGTTTGTTATTTATTAGAGTTTTCACGAATCCCTAATTTATTTTAACTATGATTTTACACAACTAAATCATAAATACTAAAGTACAATATTTTATACCTAATGTACAAGTTTTTAAAGCATGAAAACCTAACTTTACTTTATTTCCCATTACAAGACCTAACTTACCATTCTATGATTTTATGTAAATAAACTCACAAACCCTAATCAATATGTACATAATTTTTATAAAAATAGAAATGTACAAGTCTTTCAAGCACATGCACAAGTCCTTAATGCATAGAAACTAAATATTATATAAATCATATTATAAACCTCAATGTACCTACTTTTAAGCATAAGGTACAACCCTATAATGCACAAGCCTTTAAAATTGACTTTATTATAAATTACAAGTCTAAGGTACAAGTCCGTAATGCTTGTGGTACAAGTACTTAATGCATGGAAATAAAGTCTATACTTTATATAAACCTAACTAAACTAACTTATTTTCTAGTTCGATCCTAACGAAATCCCTAACTAAACTAGTCCTAGATTGATACTTTTATTTTCCCTAACCACAAGGATGTTACTAGGCTCAAGATTAACCACCTCATGATGCTACATCACCTTGTCCCTTAAAATCTTCCACATTGTGGCTATGAATCGAACAAGCCACCATGTTTTCTAAAATTTCAATAAGGATAGTCAAATATTTCAAGCTCCTTATGTGGTTTCATTTAGAACCACTTGAGCCAACAACATAGTGCATGGATATTTTGAGAACACCTCATCATGTCCCCTAGATATCTCAACAATTCTTACAAAATGCTACAAGTGGTCACCTATTAGCCTTAGAATTCTCCTATAAATATCGACCCACACTCATTTCTTTTCACTCATTCCTCAATCGAAACACACAAGCACTCTCACAAACACATACTTACTGATTTCTAAGTCTAAGAGAAGGAAGAAGGAAGGGTACATTAGAGCCTGGGAGGAGGGAAAGAGTCTTGTTCCATTTGAAAGCCAATCTAGTTCTAGTCGAATCCCAAGTTTGTAAGTCTATTAAACTCATTCCATTTCGTTATAACTTTTAATATCACGTACATACTGTTAAAAAGGATTTTACAAGGAAAATGTAGCAATTTGAATCACCTCAAACGGGTACACGAGTAAAAAGATACGGTCTAACAAAGTTTACTAAAATCTGTCCAAAACCTCCTGTGGACAGATGCGTCGGGCACGTAATTCGAGGCATTTCTGGTCCGTTTCATCAAAAAGTTAAAGCACGAAAGTTGTCCGGAACGACGTTTTCTTCAAAAACTCGGGAACACGGTCCTGAAAGTGTAAAACGAAGCCTTATTTTAGTCAAAACCGTAACAGCTGTCATATAAAACCAAACACCCCTTGTCAAAAACGCTCCAAACACCCCTTTTTAATAATGATTTTCTCCTAAACCGAGCATCCATAAAATAAACGGCTTATGAAATTTTAAAGAGGGTACAACTAAGTTTCTAAAACCCCAAGAACGTTGTAAAAATCTCTCACTGTCTCGCTTTTATTTAAATCTCTTTTGGGCTTATCGAGTTTAAAAACAAACACCCTCCTTGTTGAAAAGCGACCCAACCCCCCTCACTTTGAAAAATTATTGCGACCAAACCATAAAAGCGTAGAACTTATAATCTGAACCATTAGAAAGACCACCTAGCAAATATTTGAAAGGATCAAGAACGTCGTAAAAATCTCGCAAGGCCTTGTCTTTATTAAAATTTTCTTTTAGGCCTTTCGTGACAAAACCCAACATACCCTTTTTAATTCTTTTTAAAGCCATAAGCCAATATATAAGCTAATAAGCCGTTTTCAAATTATTTTCAAACTTATAATAATTTTAATAAGACGTAACAAGCCATGCCTTTTTCTAAATCGAAAACGCAACAAAAATGAATAAAGGACTATGTATGTAAAGTCGAATAGCGCTTAAGGGTAATTATTGTCAAAACTCTATATTTCTTTTTATAACAAGGACTAAATTGTAATCAACATGAGACATAGGGGTTTAAATTGTCATTTTCAAAACTAAAAGGTAGAAACTGTCATTTCACCAAAGTTGAGGGATAAAAGTTGTCATTTTATGAAAGTTCGAGGGTATAAATTGTCATTTTAAGAAAGTTTGATGGTATGAAATGTCAATACTTGAAACTATAAGGGTATAAAGTGTAACATTTTCATGTTTTCTCGAGAATATGTTTTAACTCGTTTTGGCTCGGTTTTGATAAAACTAAACACACAAAATATTTTCACAAACACATTTGAACAAATCGAACTTATAAATACTAACGTTAGCATAATCAATCGGCTATAAACCTTATCTTTTATCCTTTCTCGTTAAAACTTTCCGCGTTATACAAATTTTCACTCAAAGGATTTAACATATAATTATCGACACTTCACCATTACTATAAAATTTTCCTACAATCTATTCGTCGTATGAATACTAAAAGTCGTGAACATAAACAAGCATACTGAAACTTGACATGTCAACTCAGGTCATGTGTCAGAGCCATTTACCATTTCACTTTGAATTTACTTTTGACATCAATCAGATTTCCAACCAAGGTGAGTTTGTAGCCCCATTTTTACTCGTTGAATTGTTTTATAAACTCTTTGGGGGAGATACATGCTCAACTGCATGCTTTCACTTTTATAAGTACTCTAAAAACTTTTACATATTACTGTGAGTTTCATAGCCCCATTTTCAATTGTTTTATACTATTTTTGGGGGAGATACATGCTTAACTATTTTCATTTACATTCAAAAGTACTTTATACTTTTACATATTACTGTGAGTTCGTAGCCCCACTTTTACTCGTTGAATTGTTTTATAAACTCTTTGGGGGAGATACATGCTCAGCTGCATGCTTTTACTTTTATAAGTACTCTAAAAACTTTTACATATTACTGTGAGTTCATGGCCCCTACCTTTACTTGCTTTTAAACTGTTTTGGGGGAGATACATGCTTAACTACTCGTTTTTACTTTCACAAGTGCTCTAAAGCTTTTACATACTACTATGAGTTCATAATCACACTTTATACGTTTTGCTACAAACCTAAACACAAGTACTATCTGTATGCGATCCCGATTGTTATTGCCTAAGTTATACACTATTGCCACTAAAAGTCCCTCTATCATAAGCCATTAATCACTTGCGAGTGAAGCGAATATAGTGAATAGATCTATTGGCGCTGACGCCCAACTTGTGTTCTTTGGATAAGTAGCCAAGTGCACTTTATTTGAGAACCCCATAGGAAGTTGGCAAACTCCTACCGAGGGCCTTGTTACTACATCATCTCTATGATGTCAAGAACTTACATCATTAGTTCATTACTATGATGTCGCATTGTTAAGGTTTGCGCATCATGAGGCTTAGAGCAATAATACTGATGATGCATCGCAATGATACTAATGATGCAGTACAACAACATGAACCAACCTTGAAACTTGTGTTTAACTGATTCTAAACAAACGAACTATGGGTGTATAACAACGTAGCCCACTACTTATTTTATCGATATTTGTATTTATTACGATTATCACTCAAACTCGAAACTACTGAACTCAACTGTTTTATCTATAAACTCTATGAACTCACCAACCTTTGTGTTGACACTTTTTAGCATGTTTATCTCAGGTCCATAATGTACGAGGATGGCACGGAATGGCACGGATACTCAAGAAGGCTATAATATATTTTATCATTCGAAAACTTATTTTATAAACTACGAAACTACTGGGACCTCATTTTGTAAACTCTGATATTTATATAAATCGAATGATAAATCTTTAAAACGACTCAATTAGGGTTCGTTTTCTATTGATATAACTATTGTGCCATGAAGTAACACCCACCTTGAATTCCGCTACGTATCACGAAATTGGGGGTGTTACAGATCCTTCTTCGTACTCCCTTGATCATAGCTTTTGCAACAAAGTTATGGTCTCATTGACCGAGGGAAGAACTACAAGGTTTATGGTGGAAGGCAAAAGACCTCACCCACCAACGGATTCATCGGATGAACGGGAGAGACAAAGAGAAGGAGAAGGAAGTAGCAACCCCCTTGGCAACACCGATCTCGACCCTTTGGATTACATCAATCAATTGCCGGTCATTCCTATCCCATCACAAGAATTGCAACAAACCAAAGGGATCTTCAAGTGCTTCACCAACTTCTTGAAGAAAAAGAAGTAGAGATGGTGAGATGAAGAGTGGAGGAGAGGATGAAGACGGGGAGTGATATGGAAGGAGATGGGAAGTAAGGTAAGGTTATAGGACCTTAATTTGTGAAAACTATTTGAAACAATGATTTGTAACATCTTAACAATACTTATGTAGAGTAGGATGTAGTATGTAGGAATTGCCATAACTTGGCATTGAACAATTTGACTTAGGAGCAAGAAGGATGAGATTTTACGACATCTTGAAATCATTCAAGTAGTCGTCGTCACTCATCTTTAGCTACCTTTAGTTCCCCCACACTTGCTATGCGTTATACTTGATGTGCTCTTACATTTAATCATTTTAGAAATAACTAAGAGAAGAATTTGCTAAGAGTGCAAGAATTGCACATTTCTTTAAAGCCTACGATCTGCAGAGTCGGATCGATATTATAACTAGCCGGATCCTTCCCAAGAGGGAACCGTGGGATCCGGGAAGACAGTTATCAGATACAAATCACTATACATCCAAGTTATCCCCTTAATCACATCATGATGGCTAAACATGATTCTATAATACCACTTAAGGCTTCCTCAAGCACAATAGGTCTCACATTCACCTGTAGGTAACTTAGGATCAAATTCAAAGTGCCTTTGATTTATCAAACTCACCAATATCCACCATATTTCCGCTCCAATGGTCACAAATTATTTCTCACATCTCAAAACACTTAGTTTGATATTTCTATCAATTTTAGCAAATTGATTTTAGTCACTCTTAACTCAAAATAGACTTGAAACTAGTTTTTCATTTCTCTTTATTTTTTAGGATTTTCTAAAATTTCTCTTGAGCCATCATCTGATCTCTAGGACTATTTGCCATCATTTTTCCATTTCAAATCAAATGGTATTCTCTTCAAGCACTTAGTTAGACTTTCAAAAGTCCACTTTCCTACCCAAAACCATCATTGAGTATCCTCACTTCTTATGGTTGAGCATTTAAGACATCCACCACTCAAGACATCTAAGGAAAGTCAAAACCTCAAGATTCATAGGTACTAGACCTTACAAAAGCATAATCATTTCAAAGACATATTCACTCGACAGACGGATCCACAGTTTATAACGCATCGGATCCCTAGTGAGAGGATCCGTGGGATCCGTGTCATAGAAAGACTTTAATCAATTTTTCCTTCAAATTTAAGCCACCTTTGGTAATATAAACACCTTTAGTTACTATTTAATGATTTCCTAGAGCTGAACAAAATCTTAGTTGACCTTAGTGCATGACTAATCCCCTTAGTGAGCATGAATTTAATTCCTTAATTCAAATTCATCCTTTATAAACCAAACACTCTTGAGGTTAAGTCATCACTCCTACCTAATTCTCAAAAATCAGTAGTTAGAAGCTCATATTGCATCCTCACCATCACTATGACTAAAGCACTTAGCAACAAATCTTCAACCAAAGGCTCATCCAAAAGGAATGGTCATATGATTCATGAGATTTCATCCACCGAATCATCTCCCGTAAGAGATAATAGTGCTAGAATCACACCTCAACAAACCCAATCAACAATTGCTAAGAGAACCGCAAGAATTAGCATTAGACCTTTTGGGCTAGAAAATGGTTCATCAAGCTCTAAACCTAACGTACCTAGTTCTAGAAAACCGTCTAAGCCTTCATTTATAGAGCATAGACTACACCCTTTCACCGAGCCTCTCTCTCACCCAAATCTCTATTCATTAGAGCATTCACCACCGAGAACTTCCCATTCACCAACCTTCTCGTTAAATAGGGAACCACCTACAACACCAACTAGTCCATCATTGGAAACAAGGAACTACCAAGGACTTGATCATATGGAGGAATTTCCGTTACCACCACCCTCATTCTTAGTAGAGCCTCATCCTACATTACTCAATGTAACCCCACCATCATTTGTTGAGCCTCCTCAAAACATCCAATCTCCTCCGGTTTCTATTCATGACAATAATTGCTCCAACTGTCTAATCACCCAAGGACTTGTTCAAGAAGTACGAAATGAGTTGCATTTCATGTTTAATCGTCTTCTTGAAAGATTGGACCAAATCAACAAGTCTACTCATCCTTAGACTCAAGAACATTGTTGCTTCTTAAGTTTTGGTCACTTATTAGTATTAGCAGAATATGTACTACGTGGCTAAATCATTCTCTTAATTTTAGAGTTTTGTTGATTATCTCTTATATTTTATTGAATGATAGTTTATATGCCACATTGCTTTGAGTATATGTTTGTTGCTTGAATACATATCTCTCTTTGATGTTAATATTATTTGGTACATCACCATTCTTGAAATCGTCATCGATAGGCGGAACCCGAGATTTGCTTAGACGGATCCCTCCAAGGAGGGAACCGTGAGATCCGTGCAACGTAAGACCAATTTTCTACTAACTTGAGTCTTATTTACGTGAAATTATGCACTATATACTTGTTTTCTAACCTTTGTTTTGTAGATTTTCAAATTACACATGAAGACTTTGACACCCTAAGCTAGAGGGAGCTTTGTGTCAAACCATACATTGCAAAACCATTTGCAATATAATCCTCATATGGGTTACATTTCGTTCGCCCCTCGCAAAGTTGCAATCATCAAGGGGAGCATTTTCAAATCACTAAGATCGAAACCATTTGCAAACATAGTTGCAATGCATTAGCTTAGTAGTTTTATTCACTTGACGCCTCACAAAGGGATGGACTCGTCGTGGGGAGTTAAAACGAGAACTTTTCCGTCACTTGCTCTATATTTTTTTCTTTTACATGTTTTTCTTAAAACATTGTGTTAGTTTCTTTTCGACGCTCTTTTTGTTTCGACAAAAGGGGAGAAGAGAGTAAAACTCAATTGAACTTTTTAATTTTAGTTTTTCCTTAAAATAATTTTATGTTTTGTCATCAACAAAAGGGGAGATTGTTAATACATATAAGCCGTAAAAACGTTTATTTATATTTTACGATCTTCTAATGTTTTGTCGATAACAAACGTAAAATCATTTTAACGAAACAAATAAAATACGCAAATGGTTTGAGCCAATAGTTTTCTAAACACACTTACGTTTTCACATAAAACACTAAAACAAGTATAAGTGATTTTATGATTTAGTAATGTTAGGATTTAGAAAATCCGTTGGTTAAAGTGTCGGTCACCTCAAGTATATGTACTCATTAGAAAGCTCGTAGTCGTAGTCAAGTGATGTTAATAAGTAGTTTGTTAAGTATCACCGTGGAGGACTGGACGGGGTCTTTACCACCGTATGCATGATCCACGCCCGTAGGAGGCGATCTTGTAAGAAACTATAAATACCCTCTACCTCCCAAGGTGAGGGTTGAGCTCAATACCATTTTCTTTGTTTCACATAGTTCCCAACTCTCTTCTCTTTCTCTCTAAACTCTTTTATATGCCTCTTTGATCTTGGTTGTTATGTGTTTATGAAACCAATATCTAACAATTGGTATCAAGAGCCATGGTTTGATCATTCATATTACATGTTCTTGGATTTCTAGTGGATTTCATAAGGTTTTTGGGTTTGAATGAGTTTAGAGTAGTTTGCACCATTTGGATCATTTCTAGTGTTAAAGTTTAGAATTTGATTGTACTTTTGTGTTTAGAATCATCATAAGTGTTTAGGTTTTGATTTGTAAGGCTTGAATCATCGTGGTTGGGTTGTTTTTAGATTGAAAAGTGGTGGTTTTTGAATATTGGTACAAAGCGAGTTGAGTCTCGTTGTGACTTTCTTGCTTGCGAGTTGTCTTGTTCTTGGAAGCGAGTTGTCATATAAGCGAGTTGTATCTTAAGCGAGTTGCTTTGGAAGCGAGTTATCAGCTTATGCGAGTTGTCGTTTAAGCGAGTTGTATCTTAAGCGAGTTGTTGTTTAAGCGAGTTGTCGTTTAAGCGAGTTTCCTAGTAAGCGAGTTGTCAGCTTATGAGATTTTTCACTTAAGCGAGTTGTGCCCTAAGCGAGTTGTTGTAGAAGCGTGTTGGGTTTTATGCGACTTGACTATTCAGCGAGTTGTCTCTTTATGCGACTTGTCTATTAAGCGAGTTGTCATCAAAGCGAGTTGACTAGGGTGCGAGTTGTCTTGGGTGCGACTTGTCAAAAGTGCGGTTTGACCATTTCATCAGTACGTTTTGTTGACTTTTTCCGACAAAACTTCAAACGGCCATAACTTTGTCAGGAATTAGAAAATTCAGTCGTTAAAGAGTCGGTCACCTCAAGTATATGTATTCGTTAGAAAGCTCGTAGTCGTAGTCAAGTTAAGTTATTAAGTAGTTTGTTAAGTAACACCGTGAGGACTGGACGGTCTTTACCCACCGTATGCTCGATCCACACCCGTAGGTGGCGTTTATTTGTAAGACACTATATATACCCTCTACCTCCCAAGGTAGAGGGTTGGAGCTTCAATACCATTTTTCTTTGTTTCACATAGTTCCCAACTCTCTTCCCTTTCTCTCTCTAGAACTTTCTCTCTATAAATATCTTGTACGCCTCATGTGATTATGGTTTAGTGTGTTTGTGAAATCCCATATCTTACAATTGGTATCAAGAGCCATGGTTTGATCACTCATCTTTCATGCTCCTTGTTTTGGTGGATTTCATAAGGTTTTTGGGGTTATAAGTGTTTAGGAGAGTTTGAATCATTTAGACAAATTCTAGTGTTAAAGTCTGAATTTTATTTGTACTTTTGTGTTTAGGATCATCATATATGTTTAGGTTTTGAATTGGAAGGCTTAAATCATTGTGGTGTGGTTGTTTTTTATTGATAAAGTGGTTATTTTTGAAAGTTGTATGAAGCGAGTTGAGCCTCGGACTTGTGTTTCTTCGAAGCGAGTTTCTTTGATATTGGAAGCGAGTTGGTATATGTGACTTAGCTATTTAGCGAGTTGACTCTTTATGTGACTTGGGTTCTAAGCGAGTTGTTTCTTTAAGCGACTTGAGTTCTTAAGCGACTTGGCTATTAAGCGAGTTGTACAACTAGCGAGTTAGTTTAAGCGACTTGGCTATTAAGCGAGTTGTCTCAGATGCGACTTGCTATTATTGCGAGTTGGTTCTTTAAGAGACTTGTTTCTTTAAGCGAGTTGTCTACATTTAGCGAGTTGATACCAAAGCGAGTTGACCGCTTAGCTACCGAGACTTGTCACTTCTTAGTGCTACATTTTTACGGTTGTTCTTTTGGTTTAGTAAAATCCGTGAAAGAATCAATTTTCCGGTTTAATCAAAGAATAGTAAAATCCGTAGAACTTGTAATCATGTCAAACATCGCACCTACTATCGCTTCTTCAGTAGTCGAGGACGCCTGCCACCGGATCGATACTCGCCCACCCATGCTTGATGAACCGACTATGACTCATGGGCTCAACGAATCAAATTGTACTTGCCTTGGTAAGGAAAATGGAGTTAACATTCTCAAGTCAATTGATGAAGGACCGATCAGTTGAGACAACCGTAGACATACTTGACATCGCCGCAGATGGCTTAGTGATATTAGGACCCGATGACCTAAAATGTATGATGAATCGATCGATAAGGAGAAGAAGAGATATAATGCGACATCGTGGCTTCTAACATCATACTTTAGGGCTTACCTAAGGACATTTACAAGTCGATTAATCACAACACCAAGCTAAGGCCGTTTGGGACAATGTCAAGATGCTACTCTCGGGTTCGAACTAACCAAGGAAGACAGAGAATCTCAACTATATGATGAATTTGAGCACTTTAAGATGAAGCCGTAAGAAAGTGTCTATGAGTATTACGTGAGATTCCACAAGCTTGTGAATGATATGAGGAATATCAAAATGATCATGCCAAATATTCACCGAATTCAAAGTTTGTGAACAACATGAATCCCGAATGGCATAAGTTTGTCACCTCTATGAAGCTAACCAAAGGATTGAAGAACACTAACTATGAGCAACTTTATGCATTTCTTCTTCGAATGAGAGACATGCTATGTTTGAACAAAGGATTCTTGAACAGCTCAAATCTAAGCGTGGAGAAACTAGTTCGTCAAATGACTCTACAAACTTTTACACCAATGTTGGAATTACCACCAAAGCTTCTCAAGTCATACCCATGGGTAATGGTAATTACAAGCTCATCCCCGATCCAAAGATATAAGCCTCCGCACCCAAACACATTCATGGAAAACTTCATCAATCAACTATCTCTCATGGTTAGTCAAAACATGAACTCTACCACACACCAACAATAACCTCGTAACATCATCCAATCCACACAATCAAGCTATTGTCGAGATGGAAAGGTTATGGTGCAACCAGCTCAAGAAAGGCGTATGAACATGGAAGAGGTGGAGTTGGTAGAGGATATATGGAAAATCGTAATCGTGGAAGGAATCCAAATCAAGGACAAGCTAAGCCAATTAAGTGCTACAACCGTGGTGGTGATGGACACATAGCAAGGAACTGCACTCTCCAAAACGCCTCAAAATGCGAGTACTTCAAAGACAAGATGTTACTTGTGCAAGCTCGTGATAATGGAGTTGTGTTGGATGAAGAGGAGTCGTTATTTCTTGTCAAGGCAATGCCAAGACATATGATGCGATGTGGATGAGCAACCAATTCGTGAGATAGGTCATAATCATCGAATGCCTTTCAAGTTGCAGATCGTGATGCATACGACTGACGACGTCGATGATGAACCCATCGCATGCATAATTTTCATGGCAAGTATTTCTCCAATGGTCTCTCCAAAGGTCTCATCATCACAACAGTTGGTCCATCCAAAGATTCAATCATTTCGTAGGTATTAAAACTATATGATGAAGTTGATGAGCAAAGATGCATAATAAAGTACAATCTCTTGAAACTTATGAATCGAGATATTGATGATGAGGGTAATAGAAATATTGTCCCATATGATCAATATGTGAAGCAAAGTGAAAGTGAGATTGTACCAACTAATGCATCTTCCGCAAAGAAATGATGACTATGCTTTGATGAATTAACACTGTGCCACCGATGATTCCGTTATCTCCGAATCGAATGCCTATAAAGAACAAGTTTCTATTTATTAACAAGTGCTAAGTTTGAGCTAACTACCCGTGAGGTGAAATGGATGACCAAATGCGCATAATTATTAGAAAAGTAATTTTAGAGAAGAAGTGTTTAAACAAGAGTTAAATTCTTACAAGAAAAGCTTTTAAAATCAGTATTCAAAAGCAAGAGCTTCAAGATAATGTTAAAATGCTTAAACAAGAATTCAAAGCTAAGGAATCAAAACTTTGAATGATTTTTCTAATCTAAAAACTTTGAAAACAAGCTTGAAAATAAGTTGTATGCATAAGGAATACCATCTGATCGCTCACATGATCACTAAGCATAGAGTTCTCGGCGATAAGCATAGTATTCCCATTGTAGAGAAACCTAACTCGAGTATGGTAAGATAGCTAAAGCTTCTCAAAATGTGATCTATGATGGTAATGAAATCCTTAAGCCTAGGTAGAAACCTAGTTACTGAGTGCAAGGAAGAGGATAGAAAACTAGATGATGCATCTAGGAGAAAATGGATAAGAAGCTTAACGATCCTGCGGTAAAAAGAATAACATAACTATCAAACCCCACGATTACACTAAGGAAAATTGGATCTCCTCGAACATGTTTAAGCCTCAAACTCATTTAACCCCGTAATGTATCTTTTGGAAGAAAGATATGGATAAGCTAAAAGTTAATGTACTTGTTAAAACAAACACTCCCTTAGGAAAATGCTCGCAGCCATCGTGGTATCCTACCAATACACCAATGCATCTAGTTCCTAGATCGATTGCCACTAATAGCAAAACCTTAATCACCAGATATTGTTTATCAACTATTCGTTGATTTTGAGAAGACATGTAAGAAGAGAATCACACCTACTGTGGATAATCGAGGGGAAAGGGGTTTTGAGCAAACTAAAGAATGTTATTTAACCGAGGTCATGCCTTTCTTTAAACAATTAAAAGGTCAATTTGAGAATCTTCAAAAGGAATAAATCATATATTAAAGAAATGGAAAAGGATATTATAGTTGAGGTCAATAATTATGAACAGGAACTCAAATATAATGAAGTTGAAAGGAAGAACTTGCATATCTTAAATGAGAATTTGATTTCGAGTTGTGTTGCTCAAGATGTGTTTTATACTGTTACTAAGCACTCTATTTCGAGTTGTGTTACTCAAGTTTCCCATGATCGTGTCATTGAGCTTGAAAACAAAAACTCATAACTAAATGAGAAAATTGATCGTGATGATCATGATAATTTGGTAAAACATCTTTCTAAACTAGAAGTTGAACATTTTGATTTGCAACTAAAATATCAACATCTTAAAGAAAATGTCAAACCTCAAATATCAAGACATCCTCGTGAGATGTTCAAGAGTTTGATGCGCTTTTCGATAAACAAACGTGACGAACAAATTCAAGCTCATTGTAACACGATCGTAAAATTGAAAGCCCAAATTTCATAATTAAAGGGTGAAAAGAACAATGTGACCGGCTCCCAAATGCCTCCTCCTTTAGATTCTCAAGATTCTCGACTTTTCATCTTCAAAACTTGGTTAATGTTCTACAAAAGGAAAACGAGGGTTTTCTTGAAGAAAATGAAAAGTTAAACAACACTTTAAAGAGTTATATGATTCAATTAAAGTCACCGTGACAAGAACAACGAAAAATAACTTCTTTACAAAAGGAAATTGAGAATCGAGGAGACAGGAAAAGGGAACCGCCACTTGTCTTTAATGAGAATGTTGCATCAAGGTCATCCTCGATTGCAAATATATCTTGATCGTAAATACATTCCTCCACATCTTAGGAATAATGAACTTGTGTTTCATAACTACTTTGCTCACCTTAAGGATAGTCTAGAATGTCTCCGTGAGATCGTGGAAGAGGATTTCATTAATAAGCCTCTTGATAGAGAAATTAGGTTTTCTTGCATTGAAAGGTCAAACGATCTCGTGAGCGATAGAATGTTTAATAGCAACATGTCCTAAATCCTTAGGTGCGAAAGGTAAAGTCGTGATGCCTTGTTCTATGCCTAGTGCCAAGTTTACAAATCATTCTATGCCCAAGATAAGAAAGTTAATACTAATGTACCTTCAAGTAGTTCGGATCCGCACGCCTAGTTTAGGAATGCAAAAGTAGATCAACCAACTAATGTTCCCATAATTCCTCTACAGAATAATCATGACATAAAAGCAAGCGGGTCAAAGCCTCCGTGCAATACCAAGCAAGATAGGACCTCGCATGCTAAGAATGTGCATTGGAAGAGAGTAGAAGATCATCCTAGGAATATTAAGTTTGAGTTCAATAAAACGAATCATGTTGATTCTAGTATTAGCTATAAGCGTACTATAATTAATTCGAATTATGCTACTGTCTGCAAACCATGTAATGATGACTGATTGTTTTATGTTACTAACCATGAATGTGGTGTGAATGATTTGTCTAATGCTGTTAAACACCCTGTTAAGATTGTTAATGCAAAAAATCAAGCTAAGAAGGCTAGAAAGCAATGGCGGAAGAAGGTTAGGAAACATTGGAAACCCACAGGGAGGAAATTTAGTAACATAGGTTATCAGTGGATACCTACTGGACAAAAATTCAATCTTAATGAGATGTGCCCTAAATTATCTAGATCAATGCCCATTAGGAAGTGGATGCCTACTGGTATAACTATTCCCTTAATAAGTGAACATACTTTGAATAGGTCTAATACGGACACTAGCACTGCATCTATCCCTAATGATTCCATTGTTTCTATTTCGATGTGGGTGTTCCAATCATCGTTACTAACCAAATGGAACCCATTCTTACATGGGGATCCCAATTATCCGCTTATCCATTCTTGTCTATGTTCAATTGCAGATCGCTCAAATCGTTACGTGGTACCGGACTCGTGCTATTCCAAGCATATAACCGGAGACCGGTCTCGCTCATGAACTTCGTGAGTAAATTTATCTGGATTGTTAGATTCGGAATGATCATTTCGTGTAATTATGGGTTATGGAGATTATGTGGTCGGTGATAGTGTTATCTCCGTGGTATATTACGTTGAAGGTCTTGGTCATAACTTATTCTCTCGTCGGTCAATTCTATTTGTGACGATCTAGAAATGGCCTTCGTAAAACATACTTGTTTTGTTAGAGAACTTGATGGTAAAGAACTTTTAAGAGGAACTCGTGGTTCAAATCTATACACCATCTCTATTGAAGATATGATTAAGTCTTCTCCAATTTGCTTGTTGTCAAAGGCTTCTAAAACAAAGTCATGGTTATGGCATCGTCGCCTCAATCACTTGAACTTTGGCACCATAAATGATCTCTCCGTAAAGGACTTAGTTGTAGGTTTACCTAGACTAAAGTATGAAAAGGATCATCTTTGTTCAAGATGCCAATTGGGAAAAAGCAAGAAGTATGCCCACAAACCCAAACCTACAAACTCAAGAATGGAAGTTCTTCATACAATTCACATGGATTTATATGGAACAATGAGAGCGCAAATATCTTTGGGAAGAAATATGTGTTAGTTGTGGTTGATGATTACTCTCGATTCACTTGGGTTAAGTTCTTAAGGTCAAAGGATGAAACTCCGATATCATCATTTAACTTATCAAACAAATTGCAGTTCGACTTAACAAACCGTAGAATCATCCAAATGCAATGGAACCGAGTTTGTTAATAAACAACTTAGTGAGTTTTATGAAAATATTGGAATCAGTCATCAAAGAAGTGTTCCACGAACTCCTCAATAGAATGGTGTAGTTGAAAGACGAAATCGAACTCTTGTGGAAGCCGCAAGAACAATGCCGATTTACTCAAAGGTTCCAATGTTTCTCGGGTAAAGCCATTGCCACCGCATGCTACACTCAAAATCGATCCCTAATTCACACCGCTCATAGAAAAACTCCATATGAACTTGTCCACAATAGAAAACCTAATCTCTCATTCCTTCGTGTGTTTGGTGCATTGTGTTACCCAACCAATGACGGCCAAGACTTAGGCAAACTTAAAGCTAAAGCGGACATTGGAGTATTTGTAGGATATAAAAGGATACCGAATCTACAACAAAAGAACCCGAAATATCATGGAAACAATTCACGTTACGCTCGATGAGATGAATGGTCCAATGGCTCCAGACAACCCTATTTCGGACCTTCATCATCAAGTAGTCCCATCGGCCTACTCTTGTTTCGATTCCGCCAAAGAACTCCTTATGTACCTCCTCGGAAGATGACTTGAAGAAGTTATTTGATCCAATGTTTGATGAACAATATGAGCCAACCGATAATGATTTGTCAACTCCATCAACAGAGGTCGCTCCTATCCTCGCCAATGAAGATAACCCTTCGCTTATGTCATTAAGTCAAGAAGCGCCATCGCCGATCACTGCCTCATCAACAAATCATCAATCATCGAATGTACATCATGGAATTGTTTCGCATCAATGATGAAGAGAATCCCTTTGCTACTCCCGAAGATGCACCATTTGAAAACATATTTGCTCCTCGATCATCATCGAACCATCTTCATCGAGAAATCGACTCGCTACTTCGCCTCCTCAACAACAACCACACGAACACCTTAGAAAATGGGCACATGACCATCCATTAGACAACATCATTGGAAATCCCTCTCGCCTTGTATCAACTAGCAAACAACTTGCAATCGATGCCTTATGGTGCTTCTTCAACTCGTACTTTCCAAGGTCGAACCAAAAGACGTTAAAACCGCAATAAATGAAGACAATTGGTTCAATGCCATGCAAGAAGAAATTCATGAGTTAGATCGACTAGATGTACGGGAATTAGTACCGCCCTCGATTGTGCCATGATCATTGCTCTAAAGTGGATCTTCAAAGTAAAGCTTGATGAGCATGGCGATGTTTTAAAGAACAAGGCTCGATTGGTTGCAAAAGGATACCGTCAAGAGGAGGATATTGACTTTGAAGAATCATTTGCTCCAGCTTGCTCGATCGAGGCAATCGTAATCTTCTTGGCTAATGCAAGTAAGAACATGATAGTCTATCGATGGATGTAAAGACGCTTTTCTCAACGGAGATCTTAAAGAAGTCGATACGCTTGCCAACCTCAAGGTTTTGTGAATCCGAGCATCCCACTCATGTCTATCACTTGAAGAAGGATCTTTACGGCTTGAAGCAAGCTCCAAAGGAATGGTATGATACGCTATCAAACTTTCTTCTATCTACCGGATTCAACAAATGGAGCAGTTGATCCGACATTGTTCACCGTAAAGTCGGGCAAACATTTAATTCACGCTCAAATCTATGTTGATGATATTATCTTTGCCTCGACCGACCCCAATGAATGCGACCGCTTTTCAAATGAAATAGGTTCCAAATTTCAAATGTCAATGATGGGACAAATGTCATTTTTCTTGGGATTACAAATTTCACAAAGTCCTGAGGATTTTATAAATCAATCTAAATATGCAAATGAGATTTTAAAGAAATTTGATTTGATTCTTGTGACCGTTGATACTCCCATGATAGAGTGTACTAAACCGGATGAGGACCACTCGGGGATCATGGTAGACCAAACGAAATATCGTAGTATGATTGGATCCTCGATGTACCTCACGCAAAGAGACCGGTACATTCTGTCATTTGCTTGCATGTGTGCTAGATATCGCTAAGCCTACCAAAAGAACCTTGAAGCGGTTAAACGGTCTTTCGGTATTCCAAGGAACCATCAATATGGGACTTTGCACCAAGGACACCGGTATGTCACTAATGACCTATGCAGATGCCGATCATGCGGGATGTCAAGATACACGTCAAGCACGTCGGAGATGCTCGGTTTTGGGTGATAAGCTTTTGAGTGGTCTTCAAAGAAACAAATGAGTACTTCTATATCCTCTACGTAGGTTGAATACATAGCCATGTCATCTTGTTGTGTTTCAAATCCTATGGATGAGATCCCAATTATCGACTATGGCTTTGAATTCAACAAAATTCCTCTCAGACAGATAACAAAGTGCCATTGCTCTCTCTTGCAACAACGCTCAACATTCAAGAGCTAAGCACATCGACATTCGACATCATTTCATTCGGGAACAAGTGGAAAAAGGTGTGGTGGAACTCTATTTTGTGAGGACCGAATAACAATCACAGACATCTTCACCAAAGCTCTTCCTAGAGAACGCTTTTGAGTTTATACTTCCATGCCTTGGTCTAAAGAGTCTACAACCGAAACACTCAAGCGTGCCTTCAAGAGGAAGACGAGGAGAAAGGTCTTTATCCATCTATCTCTTGTATATACTTATTCAAAAAGCAAAATACAAAATTTCAAAATATATATATATATATATATATATATATATATATATATATATATATATATATATATATATATATATATATAGATAAAGATCAAATAAAAGATAAATATCCGTAAAGATAAAGATTTTTTTTCAAAAAGTTCTGAAAAATTCCCAAAAATTCTACAATATCGGGTATGATGGTGCATGAAAAGTTGTGAAAAACTTTTTCTAAAAGTGGATATTTTTTAAAATAAATTATGAAAAATACGTTACAAGATTAAATCGCTTTTTTTGTGCATCAAAAATTGGTTTTGCACCCAACTTCTTTTGACTTTTTCATCAAAATAACATTGTGCATCAAACTAAAACAAGTTGAAAATTTGTGCATCAAAATTTTTATGCATCAAAATTCATTTTGTGCATTAAAAAACGTATCAAAACTCAAAATTATAAAAATGTTTTCACAAAAGTTTTATCCACCAACATACCCGATCTTATGGAATTTTTTTGGAATTTTTGGAGAATTTTTTAAAAAAATAATATTTTTATTCTTTTTACTGGATATTTGTCTTTTTTTTAATACCCTATATATATATATATATATATATATATATATATATATATATATATATATATATATATATATATATATATATATATATATATATATATATATATATATATATATATATATATATATATATATATATATATATATATATATATATATATATATATATATATATATATATATATATATATATATATATATATATATATATATATATATATATATATATATATATATATATATATATATATATATATATATATATATATATATATATATATATATATATATATATATATATATATATATATATATATATATATATATATATATTATTTTTCTTTCATGTTTTTCCTTATTCGATATCATCTACGGACTTTGTGTTGTCATTCAAAGAATGTCACGGGTCTTTAGATGTTCTTCGAATGTACATACTTTTATTTAAAAAAAAAAAAAAAAAAAAAAAAGACGAAGAAAAATGGTGGTTTATTGTCATTTCAGATAAAGAACCTGTTTTTAAAAGAAAGAACAGAGCCATGCTTAATCTTATTTTTAATATCTCATGCTCGATTTTAAAACAAATATTTGTCACCAAAAGACAAATTTTTCTTTTCAAATATTTTTCCGTCTAATGATACTTACGAAAATATTTTTCATCTAATGAAAACAAAATTGTTTTGAAAATACCTCGTACTCTATTATTCTTGTAAATCAACCGTGCTTATCATCCGTCAAATCTCTATCTCTCAATCAACAACTTGTGTCATTGATTGAGGGGAGAATGATTTCAATCGAATTAAAAAGAGTATTTTTAAACAATTGGCACGTAAATGAGCAAGGTTTATGTTTGGAAAATCAAAATGAATAATGTTTTATACAATTGATTCAAAACCTTTGCTAATGTTATGTTTTCAAAAGATACTCATGCATGTCTGAGCAATGGAGTTTAAAAGTATGAAGATTTGATCGTTATCGGTTAAATGTTCTCATAAGAAAGTCACAATTCTTCTCAAAAGCTTTAAAAAACAATTTAAATCTATAAAGATCACAAATTTCAAATGATTTGAAAATTGTGATCGGGGGAGAATTTGTGATTTAAATTGGAGTTAAACTGATAACTCGATAATTGGTTTTAAAATTGTTTAGCAAACTCTCCTCCATTCATGTGCCAAACGATTTCAAATTTTCCATGCACATGTTAAGGGGGAGCATCTATTTTAAACCAAAAAGGAATTGAAACGTGATTAATTTATTCCAAAGTGCAGGCTTTCTCTAATATGTGCAAAACTCTTTCAAAACTCGATGCACATATTGAGGGGGAGCAATTTTTATTGAAAACCACATTCTTTCCCGAAAATATCTATAACCCGTATGTGAATCAACGATTTTTATCGGAAAGTAATGTCGATACTTTTAGAAAATATTTACCAAAAGAAGTGAATTCTTCCTCTTGCTCCATGTGCCAAAATGTTTTAAACATATGTTGCACATGTTGAGGGGGAGCCGTTTTCTAAAAATATCAAAAACAATTCAGGTACAAAATGTTTTGATCATGTATCACAAGTACTTGGATTGATTTTCAAATGGTTTTCAATTGGTTCCAATGGCTGATGAACAATACCAAAAGACTGACCAATTTACTTTATGCATGGTGTTATAAGGATGGTTAGGTTAGGTATTCGTTCCCACGATCCCGCCAGAGCCGGAGGGATCTACCCAAGAACAATCCACTAGATAGTGTAGAAGTCCTTAGGTATGATGAAAAAGGAGAAAAGGAGATATGGGAAGAGTGCCGATCGAGATAGAGCTAGAACCGGAAAATCCCAACAAGGTTCTAGTTATGAAGTCTCGGTAAGCACCGAAAGGGTCAAGAATGAAAAGAATTTAATGTGAAAAGGTGAAAAGAAATAGCCTCCAATAATTCAACCTTAGGCGTAAACCGGTTCAATGCATATGCTACCGGTGGTTACTAAGGAAACACTAGTATTAAAGACAAGACGTCATGGACCCGTGACGCACCGCACTAAACTTCCCAAGCTACTCAAGTTCCTCTTAAAAGGACTTGTTTCATTCTCACGGGAACCTACATAATCTATCGACGTTCTCTTAGAGATTGTTGATATGGAAGAAGGAGACCCTCTCCCTAGTCTCTCGCATAGGAACCAAATGTGCACAATTAAGTCTAGAGCCAAGAGATCATTTACAAAATCTCATTAGGACAACGTCAATGAAGACTTTCGTTTCACACAATGTGGAAAAGAGATTATATCTTATGAGTCCTACGATTATCCTTGTGGTATTGCTGTAACATCCGAGTGATATGCAAACATATTCACCATGAAGATGGAAAGCCTTACGAGCCAACGCCAAATAAGCTCACGGTGGGTGGCATGTGAGATCTATCCAATAGATCAACCATGTGAAAACCGAACATAAACAATGGGCGATTCATAATTATGAATAAATCTCGGTTCAGTTATGGATTGACGGATACCTTTGAAAACCGGTCGTTGTGCTCAAACTCTTTCTTTAGCACATCGATCGTACTAGTATTTCAAAATAAAAGGTGTTTATGATTGATAATTGATTTTCATTAAACCTTCGTTGTATTGCAAAAACAATTTCTATTGAGCGATATACGATTGTTTTTCAAATCTCTTTTCATCAATAAGTGAATCTCAATTGCCGTTCACTCACTCCGTGTTGTCTTCTTTGAGACGCCCGGCTTGAGAAAATAAAGCGGTACCGCGAAACCCTATCAAGGAAATTCTTCGAATTATACCGATCACAGTGCGTGCTTGTACCGATCAACGGGAACCATGGGCGTGTACTCAATTCAACGAAGTGACCAAAGACACTTTGCACGTTATTGCCGATCGTTGTATGCAGTATCGCCCAACGCTTGCAATGATCGAATGAAGCGGTCAATCCATAGCCGCATGCTCACACCACATTCATCTCTAAAGAAATCATGATAAGTGCTTCAACGACTCGATACTTTCACTCCATGCTTCGCTTTCTGCCGCAAATATCATGAATCAACTAAAGCTTCCGCTACTCGACGAAAAGAAATCATGATCCGTAATGTGAGCATGTCGGTCCACCGTCACAACATCACAATGGAAGAGTCGAGATTTATTCAAGCCGATTATCTCAAAGTCGGCTCAAACTCATCATCACGTGGATCGCTTAAAGACCTCCACTTGAAATTATCGAAACATGCGGAACATGAAGAATCAAGACTACGAGCCATCGAGCAATGAACTTAATCAAGAATCCTAGAACAATCTAATGAAATATCTCATTTGTATTCATTGTAATTGAGGTGACCTCCTTAGGGGAGATTGTTAGAATTAGAAAATTTAGTCGTTAAAGAGTCGGTCACCTCAAGTATATGTATTCGTTAGAAAGCTCGTAGTCGTAGTCAAGTTATGTTATTAAGTAGTTTGTTAAGTAACACCGTGGAGGACGGATGGGTCTTTACCCACCGTATGCTCGATCCATGACCCGTAGGTGGCGTTTATTTGTAAGACACTATATATACCCTCTACCTCCCAAGGTAGAGTGTTGGAGCTTCAATACCATTTTTCTTTGTTTCACATAGTTCCTAACTCTCTTCCCCTTCTCTCTCTAGAACTTTCTCTCTCTAAATATCTTGTACGCCTCATGTGATTATGGTTTAGTATGTTTGTGAAATCCCATATCTTACACTTTTGAACAGTAACTCCGTTTTCAGCGTTCTACCCATCAAAACAACCGTGAGAACGCGGAGAATGACACGCCTCGGGTCAACCTTCAAGGCCTAAATCCGCTCTGAACAGAATTTATTGAGGTTTTTAAGTTTTTAGACCTAAATTTCTCTGTAAAATCGTGCATCAACCAATCCAAATCTAAACCAAACAACATCTCAGCTAATCCTACAACCAATCATAAGTCCTCACACACAATTTTCTATCATTGTGTCGATCCATCAGCCATCTTAACACGTTCTATTGGTCATTGCTTAACGGTTACTTCTTGATTTTGTAAAATCCATAAAAGATTCTATTTCTCGGTTTAAATCATAGATTTGTAAAATACCGTGCACGCCAACATCATGCATAACGATTGATTCGCTTGTATCTAAGATACTCGCTTTATACGACGTGATTAATGAACGTAAGATACCCAACAATGTACAATGCACTATCATGTTTGAGTTAGATAATGCTAAAATGGATTCTTGGTGCTCAAATTCGTAAGAGAGAGAGGTGCACCAGCCACAACCCGTGCAAGTTAATGCAAAGAAACGCCCATGGAAGCTTCGGATGTATTTGAAAGAGAGATGCACCACCATAACTGTAACGTTAATGCGTAAGAAAGTCGCATGGAAGTTTCATTATACCTATATGTGCATCTTCTACTCAAATGATGATTATGAGTTGCACGAGTACTCTGCATTTATCCCTAATGACTCCCTTACCGCTAAGCTTAACATATATAAGGATCAAGTTGCCATCTATGAACAGTGCTAAATTTGAGTCGACCACACGTGAGGTGAAATGGATTGCCAAATGCATACATTAATCGAAAAAGTAACTTAAAGGAAGAAATATTAAAACAAGAGTTAAATTCTTACAAGAGAAACTTAATAAAGCTGCTAAGCAAAACAAGAACTTCAAGAAAATGTAAAAGTGCTTAGCGGGAGTTCAAACAAAAGGAATCAAAACTTTTAAATGATTTTTCCAACCTTAAAACTTTGAAGAACAAACTTGAAAACAAGTTGTATGTACAAGGAAATACCATTCGATCGCTCACATGATCACTAAGCATAGAGTATTAAGCTATAAGCATAGTACTGGCCTTGTAGAAGAACCCAATCCTGAGTATGGTAAGAAAGCAAAAGCTGCTCAAAAGGTGATCTATGATGGTAATGAAATCCTTAAGCCTAGACAAAAGCCTACTTGTTTAGAGTGCACTGAACATGTGTTTTGGAAGTTAGATATGGAAAAGAAAAAATTTGATGAGCTTGTTGAAAAGAATCCTCCCCTTAGGAAATTGCCTCCAGCTATTGTGTATCCACCCAATACACCAATGCATTTAGTGCCTAGAACTCTTCGCACTCAAAGCAAAACCTTAATCAGCCTATATGTAGTTTACAAACTATTCGTTGATTTTAAGAAAATGTGTAAGAAGAGAATCACACCTACGGGGATAACTGGAGGGGAAAGGGGTTATGAGCAAACTAAAGAATGTTATTTAACTAAGGTCATACCTTTCTTTAAACAACTAAAAGAACAATTTGAGAGTCTTCAAAAGGGCATAGATACTGTTGATACAAAAGTTGGGCGTTCCTTGTTTGGACTCCGGTTCCCGTATCAATTGGATCTTAATGCTTGAGACCTACGCACTAAGTAAACAGAAAACACCGTTAGGCTTATCGTGGGATTGTCTCCCACGATTATCCACCAGCGTGAGAGTAAGTAATCGGTTTTAGGGTTTTAATTGAGAGTTAGGGTTGTAGATCATACCTTTAATGAGGGCTGGAATGCCCTTTATATACACACGAAATCCTTGTTGGTTTCGTGTTCCCCAAACTTCGGTGCATCCCGCATAAATCGGATATTAGATACCTATCTCCAAAGATAAGAGATATCCAATATCATAAGCTCTAAATAACTTTGAGTTTGGGCCTTCATGAGCCCAAACCAGACTGGGTTAGCCCATCCGATTGGGCTTGCTAGTATCGGGTCATTGGTCGGGTTGTTGACCCGAACGCGGACTATACGCTATCACTTGTTTTGATAGGTGCGCAAAGCTTGTGGATGTAATCTTGCTCAAGACATCCGCCTTCTGCTTTTCCCTCTAGGAACTTGTTTTATGGTAAACTGTCAAAGCCCCGGATTAGGGACTTGGTTTTGTCGAGATATTGAATCATGTTCTCCTTTAGCCACATACCGCCCAACACGTGGTTGGCCATAGTCGAATCCACATTTTCTTCCAGTTCGATGCCCATTCGAGTGCGCGCGTAAACCAATGATCGTGGCTTCATATTTCGCCTCATTGTTTGTGGTCAGAATTCAAAACGCAGCGGCGTAAGTGAATTCCATTCCTTCCGACTTGTGAGGATAAGGCTGCACCGACCCGCCTATGCATGAAGATCCGTCCGTGAACAAGATCCATGGTTCTTGTAGTTCACCTTGCTTTTATACAAAGTCGCCCTCGGTCCGGCTCGATGATGAAGTCTCGCTAGTATTTGCCCTTTAACCGCAAAGACGTGGTATGTAGGAGATGTTGTGCTCACCTAGCAAGACACTCCACTTCAGACGTCCCGGCGCGCCGTTTGGAGATAATTTTTTGATAGGTGGTATGTAATCACCGCTATCGCGCGCCTGGAAGTACCGCAGCGCTTAGCGGCAAATACTAATGCTAGGACTAACTTTTCCATTGCGCTATAGTTAATTCGCTTTCTTGAGTGCTTTGCTTACAAAATACACCGTGTTTGTCTTGAATTTGTCATAGTAGCACTTCTACCGACCGCTCCATGGGTTCTCGATAAATACATAATTAATTCTTCCCGGGCTAGCGCAACTAGCATGGGAGTCCGCTAAATGTCGCTAAGTTTTATGAAAGCTTCCTCTCGCTCCGTAGTCCAAATGGAAGTCTCCTTTTGTGCACTTTAGTGTTTTGAAGAGAGGAGCGACTTGTCGCCGATTTGGACAAGAATCTATTCAAACCGCCGCTTTTCCGTTTAGAGATTGGACTTCCTTCAGCGTGCGTGGTGAGGGAAGTTGGATGACAGCCTTCATTTTTTCTGGACACGGTTTGATGTCATCGGGCTCTATCAGATATCCAAGGAACATGCCTTCAGTAACGCCAAAAGTGCATTTCTTAGGATTTAGTTTCATGTTGATCTTTTTGAGTGTCTTAAATGTTTCCTCAATATCGCGCACCAATTCATCTTCCGTATGGCTTTTTATTACAAGGTCGTCAACATAAACTTCTAGGTTGCGGCCCACCTATCTTTCAAATGCGTTATCAACCAACCGCTGGTAGGTGGCACCTGCGTTCTTTAGTCCAAAAGGCATCTTAGTATAACAATAAATGCCTTGGCTTGTATGGAAAGCTGTTTTTTCCTCATCTTCCTTAGCCATTTGGATTTGGTGATATCCTTTGTATGCGTCTAGGAAGCATTTGAGTGGGTATCCACACAAAGATTCTACCTTCCGTCTATCTCCCAGGCGGGTAGCGCTCTTGTGGGCATGCCTTGTTGAGATCTGCGAAGTCAACGACATCCTCCAACTACCATCGCTTCTTAACCATCACCGATTTGGAAAGCCGCCATGGTAGTAGACCTCTCGCATGATACCGCATCCACAAGTTTATGTATACGCCAATAAACGTGCGCGCCCGGAGCCCGGCCACGCTTCTCCGTCGATCGGGAGTATCCTTGTTGGATTCTCAACTTGGGTTCCGTAATTGAGTGTTGATTCGCTCGAACGGTCTATCTTTTATTAGTCAACCACTTGTGAATGGTCAACCATAAAAGTCAAACGACTCATAACAAAATGCAATTAAGTCCGGAGGAGTTTAGTGTTTCCCGGTCGTTAAGTCCCAACGAGTCATGCGATTGAATAGCTAAACGCGTAGTGATCGGGTGATATTGAGCAGGAAAGGGTTATGATTGATTACACTAAGGAAATTAAATCTAATAAAGACTTTGAAAACAAGTAATTAAAACTAATATCAATTTATAATTTAAAATGCGTTTAACGCTTAAAACCTAAAAACGCAAACTACTCTATTTTAACCCATAAATTTTACATTACTTTTTAAACTAAAAGCGATGATTGAAAACTATTTAAAATTAAAACTAATTTTAGGATTTTTCTTGATTTATTTTGAATTAAAACTAATTTTGAACATTTAAAATATAGCTTAAAATGCTAAAAATTAGGAAAATATGCAAGAAAATTACAAAACTATTTTTCAAAAATCAAATTTAACTAAAAGATTTTTCAAAACTGGAATCACATTTTTTTGACTTTTCTCTATTTATTATGAATTTAATACTATTTAAAACTAATTAAAATGCTAGAAAATACTATTTAAACTAAGAAAATTATGGAAAAATATTTTTGGCTTTTTATATTTTTATAAAACTAATAAAATTGAAATTGCATTTTTCCGATCTTTTTCGAATTATTTGGATTAAATGCTAATTAAAATGCTAGAAAATGACATAAAATGCGAGAAAATTAGTAAATGAACAAAGTGAAAATATGAAAACTTCCAGTCAACGATAAAATAATACGAGAACCCGGGAAAATAATGAAACTATTTTGGAGCACAAGAACAATGATTTGGGCGCACAACTAATGAAATAAACACGTGTAAATAAGCTAAAATCTAACCATAAGCTACTATAAGCTACCTTAGCCTTAATCTAACCTAAATTATGCTAATGCAACTGAATGGGACCCTAAAAGCACAGGCTAGAAGCGTTATAGCTATAAAACAGTTCTATCAAACTTATGCCAAACGCCTTATGCATCTACTTTAAGCCTATATTAAGCTAGCAAGAAAAATCACAAAATTAACTAAAATGACCAGCAAAGAGACAACCAACCAAAGAGCTTATATCCGAATTTCAACTAATTTGGACCTATATTGAAGGAATGAAAATCAAAACTATAACCTATTTGAACATTATTTGGAATTTTGACTTTTATTGAAACTTTGAAATTTGACTTTAATGAATTTGAGCAATCCTAATTCACTGTAAATGATGTTTATGATGAAATGGACTAGATAAGCTAACCTATATATTTCTATCACTAATATGTAAGCTAACACAAGCCTTATACTAAATGTTATGCAAATACTTAAAGTTAACCATGATTTTGACTTTAAGAGGATGCTAGATGCAAATAAATGACTAAGTTGACTATAATGAACCTAAATTGGACTCAAGCAACCGGTCTTAACCTCAAACAAATCTTTATCTTTGATCCAAACACCCTTTATGTACCAAACACTAGTTTTCAACAATCCTAGATTCTAAGCTAAATTTTAACTAATCTAAACCACTAAGATCAGATTAACCATAATTCCAATCCAATCGACTATCTTTAATGAGATTATAAGAAATAAATGATGCAATAAAATCATATATTAACTGAAATAACAATTAATCAATGATACTATTTATTCGGACACGTAATTATCACAAAATGAAATAGAAATGGTATAACAAGCAAAACTTACATAAGTCCAACCACAATGATTTGCTAGCGAGATTACTTAACCACTAATTCTAACTCGATCTTAACCCAAATTGAATACAATCTCAACCCTTATCCACTCCATATCGCCAGAACAACATCATTTGATTATTATGATTCGAATTTGAATTATATAGACCGAGTAATATTTAAGAGTAGAATCTTGACTATTATCCGAATTGGCTCAAACAAGATCACAAGTTCCTATAAACATTTCCAAACACTGCTCCAATGTCCAAGAAAGTTAGCCCCTCCTTTGACTTTCGTTGACTGGGTATAATATTGCTTGAAAGGATTTCTAAGCTCACTAAAAGCTCTGAGACGACTTTAGTAAGCTTATTTGGATTAGAATTAAGCTACTTGGAGCTTGAGCTTTAGCAAATTTAAAGCGATTTTATGACGTAAAATGTAAAACAGGAACTTTATCAAACTTTGAATTATTCTTGAAAATGAGTTACAAGCGGCTAAAATGCCTTAGTTCAAGACAAGGAAGATTAAAATTACAATTTAGAACTTAATTAAGACATGAAAATTAAAAACGACATATATGAAAATTGAAAACTAAAACTACTACTCATCTCCTTTTCTCCTCTATTTATTCAACAAGATGTCTTCCCACTTGTACTCGATCATTTCCACTTCTTATTTGAGCCGTTGGATGAGTGGAACCCTTTTAGTCGTTGATGAGCTTTTTGGCGCCAAAAAGATATAGCAACCGGTTACGATAGCTTGACGGTGAAAGAGCAATAAATGCATCTTGTTGTGTTGTGGAGGTGGAGGGAAAAGGAATGGTGAGGATGAGTGGAGCTAAGGTGATGGGAGTGTTGAAGTGGTTGAAGAAGGAGGGAAAAACAAGGCGTGAGTTGATTCGGTCAAAAAGGTGTTGACCGGTTTTTTGATGGGAAGGGTTTGACGGGTTGTTTTATTAAGCTAGGTCAAGGTTCATGGGGTCAAGGTTCAAGCGGATTGGGCTTTGGGCTTGGGTTGTATTTGTTTTGGGTTTAGTTTATAGCTCAAGGATTTTGTATTAATCACAAGGACCATTTTTTGCAATTTAACCAAAACCAAGGACCGAAGCGCATTTTCCAATATTCATCAAAAGGACCAATTATGACAAGTTTAATTTACCAAAGGACCAAAATGTTAATTTTTCAATTTAAAATATCCAGGGTAAATTCGTCAATCTTTGAAACTTCAGGGACTAAAGTTGCCATTTTGCAAAACCGACTTTATAAGACTAATTTTGACAACTTGAAAATTCCCGAGGCATTTTATGAAAAATTACATGTTTTGAATAACTAGGACTAGATTTTTACAATTATTGAATAAAACATGTCTAAATATTTTTTCGTCTTTTGAGACTTTTCAAAGTGTTTTTGATCGGTTTTGCGGTCTGAAGGAACAAAAATGATGAGTATTTACACACTCATCAATCCCCACACTAAACTATTGCTAGTCCCTAGCAATCTTTTGTGAAAACTTAATGGATTTGAATCTCTTTACCAAAAGCCATTACTCGGAGTAGCCAAATGTTTGAGTTCAAGTAAGAACTATGGTACAATGATAACCAAATGATTTTGAGCAAATCACCGACTTTCAACGGTTTTGATTTGTCTTTACGAAGCCGTTTGCTACGGACTAGCCAACTCTTAGATAAAATATCTTTGGTGAGTCGATTTACCAATTATGGTTTTCCAGCGCGCCTTTACCACAAGCCATAAACTTGCGGGCTAGCCAACTCTTCACTAATTAAAGATATGGTGAGTGAACACCATACAATTTTGGGCAAATTGCAAGCCGTTAACGGATTTGAGATATCTTTACCAAGAGCCGTTTGCTCTGGATTAGCCAATCCTTTTGTTTATTAGACATGGCGGATCGATAATCAGAAGTCGAGTAAGTGCAAAACACTTACTCCAAAAAAAAATTTGGCCAAAATGGGGAATTGGGTGGTATAATTACATGATAAAATTCGTGAGAATTCCCCCCACACTAGAAATGAATATTGCCCTCAATATTCAAAGTACCGCGGTTATGCGAAACATAGAACGTAAAAGGAAATACTACGGCCATTTTTTTTTTTTTTTTTTTTTTTTTGATAAACTTATATACAACAATGAGGGCAACTCCCCACACTAGGGTGGTAGAAAGTAGAAAGAAGTCGAAATATGGGTGAAAACCCATATGGTGTGCTCTTGTTTTTGATTCCAGTCGCTAGCTTGACTCGATCCCCGCATTCATTGGTTCATGGGGAAAGTTTGTAGATCCGGACAACCACGGGTGGAATGTCCTCTCCAAAATAGTGCTTCAATCGATGACCATTCACTTTAAAATTTGGACCATCGGGTTGAGATAACTCAATAGTTCCATAAGGAAATACTTTAGTGATGGTGAATGGTCCGCACCGGTAGGATTTTAGTTTTCCGAGAAAATCTTCAATCTTGAATTGAAAAGAAGGACTCGATCACCGACGTTGAAAACGCGGTTCTTGATTTTGAGTCATGAATCTTCTTTGTCTTTTCTTTGTAGATCAAAGAGTTCTCGTATGCTTGATCACGGAGTTCATTTAATTCATTCATTTGAACTTTCTAGTGATCACCACCGTCTGAATATCGGTTGGCATGTTTCAAGGCCCAAGTATGCTTTGTGCTCAAGCTCAATCGGCAGATGACACGCCTTCCGTACACTAGCTTGTATGGAGTACACCGATGGGTGTTTTATAAGTCGCACGGAAGGCCCCAGTCGTCATCTAGCTTATCCGACCAAGAGGCACGGTTTTCGCCATCGTCCTTTCCAAAATTCTTTTAATCCTCGGTTGGAAACTTCCACTTGCCCACTTGTTTGGGGTGGTACGCAGAGAGAGACGGTGAGTTACACCATACTTTTGCATGACTCTATCAAACCGGTCATTGCAGAAATGCGCACCACGATCACCGATTATAGCTCGTGGAGTTCCAAACCTAGCAAAAGAGATTTTAAGAATTTCACAACAACTCGGGCATCGTTGGTAGGCAAAGCTTTCGCTTCAACCCATTTTGACAAATAGTCAACGGCCACGAGTATGTATTTATTTCCTCGAGATGAAGGAAATGGCCCCATAAAGTCAATGCCCCGGATGTCAAAAATCTCACACACTTGAATGGCGTTTTGCGGCATTTCATTTCTTTGTGAGATATTTCCATGACGTTGACAAGCGTCACGGTTTTGACAAATTCGGGCATCCTTGTAAATCGTGGGCCAATAAAATCCGAATCAAACACCTTCTTGGCGGTGTAGTTGGGGCTATGATGTCCCCAAGAGGTCCGAATGGCAATCCTTGAGAATGTCATTGGCTTCCGACCATACACACATCGCTCGATGACTTGATCCGCGCAAATTTTGAATAAGTAGGGTCGTCCCGAGTAATGTTTTACATCTTTAAAGAATTTGTTTTTCCGTTGGGACGACATCCCTTTCACCACAAAGTTACCCGCATGGTAATTTGCAAAGTCAAGAAACCATGGGGTAGAAGAGTCTCCACGAAAAGAAACCACATTGAGTGTTTCGAGAGGAAATGTTTCGTTTATTTCCTTTTTCTCGAACACATCCCGGTGAGGGTTTTCTAGGCAGGACAGATGATCACCGCCGTGTTCTCGGCTCCTTTTTATCACGTATAATGATATCAAATTCTTGCAGGAGGAGAACCCAACGGAGCAATCTCGGCTTTGCATCTTGTTTTGCAAAGAGATATTTGAGAGCCGAGTGATCCGTATACACCACGCATTTGGTCAAGATTAGGTATGGCCGAAACTTCTCAAACACATACACCACGGCTAATAATTCTTTTCCGTAGTGGTGTAATGGGTTTGAGCTTGATCATAGTCTTACTCGCGTAGTGGATAGGCTGAAAATGCTTGGTTTTACGTTGCCCCAGATCGCACCGATAGCAAAATCACTTGCATCGCATGAGTTCAAAGGGTAAATCCCGATCGGGGCAACGAGAATGGGTGCTTCCGTAAGCTTTTTCTTTAATGTTTCAAAAGCTTCGATGCACTCGGTGAGAAGATAAAAGGAGCATCCTTCTCAAGGAGATGAGTCATAGGCCGAGCGATTTTAGAAAAATCTTGTATGAATCTGCGATAAAACCGGCATGACCTAAAAACTCCTAATACCTTTGACGGTAGTAGGATGAGGCAATTTGGCAATGACATCCACTTCGCTTTGTCAACCTCAATCCTGTTTTTGAAATCTTATGGCCTAGGACAATTCCTTCCTTGACCATAAAATGGCTCTTCTCCCAATTTAGACAAAGATTGGTGTCTTCACACCGTTTTAGCATTTTTCTAAATGGGAGAGACATGTTTGAAATGAGTCCCCAATGACCGAGAAGTCATCCATAAACACCTCCATTGTTTCCGATCATGTCGTGGAAAATTGCCATCATACATCGTTGGAAGCGTGCGGGAGCGTTACATAGGCCAAAAGGCATACGCCCGTAGGCAAAAGTTCCGTATGGGCGGTGAATGTGGTCTTTTCTTGATCCCGTGGATCAATGGGGATCTGAAAATACCCCGAGAAACCATCTAGGAAACAATAGTATTCGTTTTGTTGGGTTTTAGGTTCCTTGGATTTGATGAGACAAAATAAATACAAGAATGAAACATCAAGGGCTTAAAGAGAAAGAGAAGAAATCTACAAAAAGATGGAAGGACTTGCTTGCAAAAGAAGATTTACTTATTAGTCCTTCGTAGTATCTTGTAAACCCTAATCCTCTAGTATATAAAGAGGACATGGGGTGTAGGTTTTTATATATACAAGTCTTCCAATGTAGACGTCTAGTTAAAGGTGTGTGTGTAACCGAGACGTGTTTCTATAAACGTCTAGGGTTAGAAGTAGTTTTGTGACAACAGTTATGCCACCTTTTTGGAACACAATGGATGGGATGACCAAGGACTATCGAGATCGGGTAAATTAGACCGGCATCAAGAAGTTTGAGAACCTCCTGTTTGATAACTTCATGAATCTTAGGATTCACCTTCTCTCGATGTTGGATTGGCCGGTTTGAAATCATCCTCCAATAAAATCTTGTGCGTACAAAATTCGTGGTTAATACCCTTGATGTCGGAGAGTCTCCAAGCAATTGCTTGCTTGTGCAACTTCAAAACCTTTATGAGAGCGGTCTTCTCCTCCTCGGTTAAGTCCTTAGCAATTATGACGGTAACTTATCATCACCCTCCAAGAATGCATACTCGAGATGAGGAGGTTGGTCCTTAAGTTCAACCTCGGAAATTCTTCAGTAGATGTTTGTACGGATTTGATTTCTTCAATCGTGATCTCTTTCGGAGGAGTGACGGTAATGGATCTTCGTTTAACAATTGCTCAAGATAAAGGATATCTCCTCCGAATCATAAACACCATCATCAATTCCCCGTGAATCGATTCATCATTAGCAAGAAACTCATCGATCTCTTCTAAAGAAGTCACCTCCCTCAAACGGAGTAAGAGAGGGGAAGAATCGGCAATAATTGGTTGAGAAGATGTGGTGGGATCCCCACTCGCGAAATTATGAAAATAACCAAGAAACTCTTGAGAGTACTCCTTTGAAGCAATATCAATTACATCGATTCGATTAACCGATTCAAACATCATAGTTTGAGGAGTACCTCAAGTTTGATCAAGGTTAAAGGTGATGACTTCATTACCCACACGTAATGTGATTTCTTGCTCAAATACATCAATGAGAGCACGGCCCGCTCGTGAATCCTCGTCCAACAATGAGGGAACCCGATGATCGCATCGAAATCAACAACCACAAAGTCACTGAAAATGGAACTTTCCTACTTTTACGAATACATCCTCGGCGATGCCAAGAGGACGCGATATAGAACAATCGCAAGCTCAAGAGTCATGCGGTAGGAATAAGTTCGAAGAGAAAGTTTCTTCCATCTCGAATAAGGCATCGATTGATGCTTGCACCAAGATCATGAGGGCAAAGCATTCAATCATTCTGGAAAACACAAGGTAGAAGAAATTTTCCAGATCTCCAAGCTTCTCGGGAAGCTTTTAATGTAAATGTCGAAAGCGGTTCTCGCTCAGAGGAGTTTTAGCCATTTCAAGCAGCTTTTTCCTTGTTGCTTAACATGTGTTTGAGAGTTGATGCAAACTTGGGTATCAAGATGATAGCATCCATAAAGCTTATGTCAAAATGTAGTTCTTGGAAAATTTGAAATTTTTTTCCATTTGATGACCGGCTTTTTCATGAGCTTTTGCTCATTTAAACGTGATGGGTAAGGAATAGAAGTTTTGGATTGGGGTTTTCAACTGGAGGTTCAAAACAACTCCGGTTTGGATTGGGTTTGGGAAAACTTGAGGATGGACATGTGTTGTGCTCTGTCAGCCAGTGGGTTGCACTTGGTCCTTTGTCGCCTCAGTTCACTTTCCACTACCTTCGGAGAGAAGAAGAAAAGGTAGTAGGAATAGCGGGTCCATCATATGAAGCACCACTTGGTTGTGATCGCCTTTGCATCGCCCCTCGGATTAGCGATCGTGTTGCTAGGTAAAGTACCGAGCCCGATGGTCGATCATTTAAAGACTTCTTAATGTTAGAAATCGGCTTACCAACAACCTATTCATTTCCTCTTGGGATTTCATGAATTGCTTCAACAACTCATCGATGATGGTCCAGTTGGAACAATGGCTTGATTTTGTGTAGGAAAATTCGCCTCTATTGTTTGGATTATGGCCTTGATTTTGGAAATTTCCTTGATTATTGCCATGAAAATACCCGGGTTGAAATTTCCTTGACCTTGGTTTCTATTAAAATTTCCTTGGTTTTGGAAATTTTGACTTTGATTTTCAAAACCGTTATTCGACTAAAATTACCTTGGTTTTGAAAACCTTGGTTCGTTCTATTCGATTTTGATTACGGTTTTGGTTTTGGTTGAAACCGGGTGGTCCAGTAGTGGTTAGGACGGTGGTTCGGGTCCATAGGAGCACGGTATTGGTTGCCTCCGAATTGGAAATCCGCCCACAACGTTTGCTTCAAAAGGGTTACCATCGGTGGCCATACAGATTGTAATAGGCATGGGGCCACCGCAAGTAACACATACTTCCACTTTCTTAACTTCAAGGAGGTGAAGTTTGTGGAAAGAAACTTTCTTTTGGTTGGAGAGAACCAAAGCTTGAATTGCTTCGTGAATTTGTCAATCTTAGCATCGGTGCTAGATTGACTCACGCGAGCGATGAAGCGAAGGACCAACGATGACTGGGAAACAACCGGTTTGCTTTGCAAGAAGGCGGACTTTAGACTTGTTTTCAATTATCGCTAAAGCTTCTTTTACGCTTTGCTCAAGAAATTTCCTCCAATGGAGGAATTGAGAGAATCTTGATCGATTGACTCACCCATTATAGAAAGTATCGAGTTGCATCAACTCGAGAAACCATGGTGAGGACATTTGCGGAGCAACTCCTTAAAACGATCCCACGATTCATCAAGGATTCATCAAACTTTTGTGAACTTGATGATTTCGCTTTTAGGACTCGTGGTTTTAGAAGGTGGATAGAACTCGTTCACAAATTTCTTCACCGTGTCTTCCCATGTTTCGATCGATTGAGGGGTTATTTTTCAAGCCAACCGGGCTTGTCCTCGAGGGAAAATGGGAAGTAAGAAGTTTGACAAGATCGGTAGGGACATTCTTGTATTTGATGGTAGATGCAATCTTGTTAAACCATCGAATATGAGCACGAGGATCATCCTCTCAAAACCATAGAATTGACTTGAGGTTACAAGATTTAGTAACCCGGTTTTGAGTTCAAAATTTTCACCACAATGGCCGGAAATCGGAATAACAATAGCATCTCCATACCCATCGATGGGTTCTTGGTGAAGCTTCGCACATAGGACGCTCATTCGCCATGATAACGGAAGTAGTGCGAGCGATCCGGATCTCGGATCCGACCGATGCAAGCGAGCGCTCACGGACACGCCTTCTTGGAATCGACAAGCTCACGAAATGGGCTCACAGACCTAGAAGAGCGAAAAGATACACTAGAGTTAACTCTAAGAAATCTCGAGTCAAGGAATTATAAAATGGGGAAAGAAGAATTTTTTTTTTTTTTTTTTTTGGTTTTATGGTTTTTATAAGAAAATATAAATATATATAGATGGTATGAACAAGGAGTGAATATTCAAATCACTAATGCTAAACGTAATTCTATTAGCATGACTCCAAGACCGGGCGCCTAAAATTTGATTACGCCCGAACGGTCTATCTTTTATTAGTCAACCACTGTGAATGGTCAACCATAAAGTCAAACATTTCGTAACAAAATGCAATTAAGTCCGGAGGAGTTTAGTGTTTCCAGTCGTTAAGTCCCAACGAGTCAGACGATTGAATAGCTAAACGCGTAGTGATCGGGTGATATTGAGCAGGAAAGGGGTATGATTGATTACACTAAGGAAATTAAATCTAATAAAGACTTTCAAGTCCTTTTAATTTATATTTAAAATCGCTTAACGATTAAAACCTAAAACGCTGACGACGTTACGTAATTTTACATTTATTTTTAAAATAAAACGATGATTGAAAACTATTTAAGAATTAAAACTAATTTTTAGGATTTTTCTTGATTTATTTTGAATTAAAACTAATTTTGAACATTTAAAATATAGCTTAAAATGCTAAAATTAGGAAAATATCTAAGCAAATTACAAAACTATTTTTCAAAAATCAAATTTAACTAAAAGATTTTTCAAAACTGGAATCACATTTTTTTGACTTTTCTCTATTTATTATGAATTTAATACTATTTAAAACTAATTAAAATGCTAGAAAATACTATTTAAACTAAGAAAATTATGGAAAAATATTTTTTGGCTTTTATATTTTATAAAACTAATAAAATTGAAATTGCATTTTCTCGATCTTTTTCTCAATTATTTGGATTAAATGCTAATTAAAAATGCTAGAAAATGACATAAAATGCGTAAAATTAGTAAATGAGCGAAGGAAAATATGAAAACTTCCACCAACGATAAAATAATACGAGAACCGTGAAAAATAATGAAACTATTTTGGAGCACAAGAACAATGATTTGGGCGCACAACTAATGAAATAAGCACGTGTAAATAAGCTAAAAATCTAACCATAAGCTACTATAAGCTACCTTAGCCTTAATCTAACCTAAATTATGCTAATGCAACTGAATGGGACCCTAAAAGCACAGCTAGAAGCGTTATAGCTATAAAACAGTTCTATCAAACTTATGCCAAACGCCCTTATGCATCTACTTTAAGCCTATATTAAGCTAGCAAGAAAAATCACAAAATTAACTAAAATGACCAGCAAGAGACAACCAACCAAAGAGCTTATATCCGAATTTCAACTAATTTGGACCTATATTGAAGGAATGAAAAATCAAAACTATAACCTATTCGAACATTATTTGGAATTTTGACTTTTATTGAAACTTTGAAATCGACTTTTCCACTTTGATCACTCCTAATTCACTATAAATGATGTTTCGGATGTAAAATGAACTAGATAAGCTAACCTATATATTTCTATCACTATATGTAAGCTAACACAAGCCTTATACTAATCGTTATGCAACATACTTAAACCAAACCATGATTTTGACTTTAAGAGGATGCTAGTGCAAATAAATGACTAAGTTGACTCTAATGAACCTAAATTGGACTCAAGCAACCTGGTCTTAACCTCTCGAACAAACCTTTATATTTGATTTCTACACTGAACCAAACACTAGTTTTCCAACTGATAAGCAAATTTTAACTAATAAACCACTAGTCTACACCATAATTCCAATCCAAACAGATTTTAATGAGATTATAAGAACTAAATGATGCAATAAAACCAATATTAACTAACAATTAATCAATGATGCAGTTTATTCAGACATGACAGTAATGAAATAGAAATGGTAAAACAAGCAAAACTTACATAAGTCCAGTCACAATGACTTGCTTAATCGAGAGTACTTAACCACTAATCCTAACTCGATCTTAACCCAAATCAAATACAATCTCAACCCTTATCCGACTCCATATCGCCAGAACAACATCATTTGATTATTATGATTCGAATTTGAATTATATAGACCGAGTAATATTTAAGAGTAGAATCTTGACTATTATCCGGAATTGGCTCAAACAAGATCACAAGTTCCTATAAACATTTCGCACTCGCCCAATGTCCAAGAACAAAGTTAGCCCTCCTTTGACTTTCGTTGACTGGTGGTATAATATTGCTTGAAAGGATTTCTAAGCTCACTAAAGCTCTGATGCCTTTTAGTAAGCTTATTTGGATTAGAATTAAGCTACTTTGAGCTTGAGCTTTAGCAAATTTAAAACCGATTTTATGTCGAAAATGTAAAAGCAGGGAACTTTATCAAACTTTGAATTATTACTGAAAATGAGTTACAACTGGCTAAAATGCCTTAGTTCAGTACAAGGAAGATTAAAATTACAATTTAGAACTTAATTAAGACATAAAAATTAAAAAACGACATATATGAAAAATGAAAACTAAAAACTACTACTCATCTCTCCTTTTCTCCCTCTATTTATTCAACAAGATGTCTTCCCACTTGTACTCTGATCATTTCCCACTTCTTATTTGAGCCGTTGGATGAGTGGAACCCTTTTTAGTCATGATGAGCTTTTGGCGCCAAAAGATATAGCAACCGGTTACGATAGCTTGACAGCGGTGAGAGCAATAAATGCATCTTGTTGTGTTGTGGAGGTGGAGGGGAAAAGGAATGGTGAGGATGAGCTGGAGGTAAGGTGATGGTGAGTGTTGCAGAGTGGTTGAAGAAGGAGGGAAAAACAAGGGGCGTGAGTTGATTCGGTCAAACAAGGTGTTGACCGCGTTTTATTAATGGGAAGGGTTCACAAAAGGGGGTCACGGGTTGTTTTGGCCTGGTTCAAGAAGCTCAAGGGTCAAGGTTCATGCTAGGGTCAAGGTTCAAGCGGATTAGGCTTTGGGCTTGGGATTGGGTATTATGTTTTGGGTTTAGTTTATAGGTCCGGTTGGTTGTAGCTTTAATCACAAGGACCATTTTTTTGCAATTTAACCAAAATAGAGGGACTGAACTGCATTTTCCAAAATTTATCAAAAGGACTAATTTTGACAAGTTTAAATTACCAAAGGACTAAAAATGTTAATTTTCCATTTTAAAATATCCAGGGGTAAATTCTGTCAATCTTTGAAATTTCAGGGACTAAAGTTGCCATTTTGCAAAACTGAGCTTTATAAGGCTAATTTTGACAACTTAAAAATTCCTGAGGGCCTTTTATGAAAAATTATCATGTTTTGACTAACTAGGGACTAGATTTTTACAATTATTGAATAAAACACGTCTAAATATTTTTCCATCTTTTGAGACTTTTCAAAGTGTTTTTGATTGCTTTTGCGGTCACGTAGGAACAAAATGATGAGTATTTACACACTCATCAAGCGTGGTACGCTTGTTATGTGCTTTGGTTCCCATGCGAAGATATCCAGTTCTTTGCAAGAATGCACATACACCGCTGCCTACTGTTATCGATAGCGATCCCCGATCGATACTTCTTGCTCTGGTAATCGGGATGAATTGCAACCTTCGTGTTTGGCACTTTGGTTCGCGCTATACGGAATGGTGCCGCCTCACATGTAACCGTGTTACATTCTCCGGGTGGTATTGTAGAGTAACAATGCCTCCTCCACTGAACTTAAGCATTTCGTGTGTCAGACGGCATCGCTGCATATAGTCGATATGCCCGGTCTTCCAATAATGCCATTGTATGGCGGGGGATTTGATTACCATAAAGGTCATCCAGTCGTCGTCGAGTGCTCCTTATTACCTACATTGACTAGCAGCGATTTGCCCATGGGCCATATTTTTCGCTTGTGAAACCACCAATGACGCCGTGGCGGCCGAGTTGGGTCACAGATCTCGTGTCGCATTCGCTTGAAACAATGTTCATACATTATATCTGCAGGCGCCCCATCAACATACATGCGGTGGATATCGTGACCCCGCGTTGATTTCAATGGTGGCGGTTCCACCACTGCGTTGTTCACGACCAGGTGGGGAAAGATATTTCGCCCACGGAAAACTTCGGATGATCTTCCGCCGAGTCATCCGCCGCCATGATTGTATCATGTATATGGTATCGACCTTACCCTTAGGTGTTTCTTTCTTGTTCCCGCTTTTGCTCATCTTTCCTTCCTTGATGTTTTTAACCAAATGGTCCAATCGCCTTCTTTTTACTAGTTTATCAATTAGTGGCGCAATTGGACACATTCATTGGTGGTGTGGCCCTTCCGTCCATGATAGTCACGAGATCCACTCCCACGCGTTGATCCTCCAGGGGTGCGCATTGGTGGGGGTCTTGGGAAGTTCGCGCCTTCATCGAATATCTCCTTTGAGTCTTAGTTAGCGGGTATATCTGCTATTATCCCGTCCGCTCCCGGCCGCGTAGTTCTTATTACGGTTGCTACTCGGTCATGGATTGTCCCCGAGGTTGTTCTTGTGACCTATAGTTTGAGTAACCTTTCTTATTGTCCGCGGCGGCTTCTCCTGGATAAAGGACCTCGTGGCGCTTATAAGTTCATCAAAGGTTTGGGGACTCTGTCATTCAACCTTTGATGAGTTCGGGTTATTGATCCCGCTCATAAACCCCGAGATTTTAGTATTTCGGGCATGCCTTAACGTATGCACTCATCTTTGTAGCATTCCACATAAGCTACCGGTAGATTCCTCGGCGCTATTTTACCCTAGCGAGTTTGAGGGTTTTTAACGACTTTTCCTTTGAGTGAAGTTCAGTGCCAAACGCCTCCGTAACTCTTCAAAGCCATCAATGCTTCTGGAAGCCATCGAACCGGCCGCGCATTTCCCACTAGTGCGGAATTGAACATGTGGCACCACAGTGTTGTGGCCAATTTTCGATGGTAGCGGGCCGATTCGAAAATTTTAGGTGATCGTCCGGATCACTGTTCTATCATAGGTTTTCACATTGGCGGGCATGCGCCCTTTTATTTTCTCGAGAAATCGGCGATGCGCCGAGTTAACGATCTACCTTTTGGCGGCGCCAAGGAAGGACATGTCTTCCTCCTCCGGTCGTGATATGTCCTCCGGACTTCAGTGCCGGTTTTGTCTCGTTGTCCGAGGAGTTACTAGAGGATGAGTTTTCCTTCTTCGGCGCTGCGCCGACTGTCCTAAGAGCTCCCACTTGAAGGGCTTTCACTTGGAGAGTGTCGTCGTCCCAGTCTGTCATGGACCCTGCAGCTACCAAGCCTAGCGTGGACATTGGTACGTCGTCCATCTTCTTCGTGTTCCCCAAGGTATTGCATGTCCGCTGCTTCATCATTCTCAACTCTCCTCCCAATCGTGGTAAATACTGGGGGTTGGCGGCTATCCCTTCCGCGCTTTTCCTTCTGATGACGCGGTGGAGATATCTCATACTCCGGGCCAAAATCTAGTCGGGCATGCAAACTCCGACCTGACCTCTTTTTCGCTTCCTCTTGCATGAGAGCAGCCAAGGTTTCGTAGTTTTGAGACACGAAATCACTTGGCGCTAGTTCCAACAAGAACCACTTCTAGAGCAGGGTGTCTGCTTTCACCACTAGACCCTTATTTACAAAGGCGTCTGGTGCTTTTGTGAGGTCCGTCTCTAGCACCGATTGGAGTGGAGTGATAAAAGGAGTGAGCAGTGGACCTTCTGCGCCAGTGGTGATTGTGGTGTCATGGGTTGTCCTCGGGCGTGGTTCCACCGTCGGGAAGACCAGATCTGGGCCTGATCCTTGGTTTCTAGTAGTATTGGTTGTCCCCGAGACCTGTTTAGAAACTGATCCACTTTGCTGCTTCTTCCCATGCGTGTCACCATGCGATCGCTGGTTTTGGTTTCCTTGCTTCGTCATTCTAGTTCTTAGTAATTGGTCCCACGGATGGCGCCACTTGTTGATACAAAATTTGGGCGTTCCTTGTTTGGACTCCGGTTCCCGTATCAATTGGATATTAATGCTTGAGACAAGCGCACTAAGTAAACAGAAAACACCGTTAGGCTTATCGTGGGATTGTCTCCCACGATTATCCACCAGCGTGAGAGTAAGTAATCGGTTTTAGGGTTTTAATTGAGAGTTATGCTTGTAGAGCATACCTTTAATGAGGGCTGGAATGCCCTTTATATACACACGAAATCCTTGTTGGTTTCGTGTTCCCCAAACTTCGGTGCATCCCGCCTAAATCGGATATTAGATACCTATCTCCAAAGATAAGAGATATCTGATATCATAAGCTCTAAATAACTTTGAGTTTGGGCCTTCGTGAGCCTAAACCGTAATTGGGTTAGCCCATCCGTACTGGGTTTGCTAGTATCGGTCATTGGTCGGGTTGTTGACCCGAATGCGGACAATACGTCATCAGATACAGAGATTAAAGAAATGGAAAATGAGGTAAGAATAAATGAATGTGAGCTTAAGAGCAATGAGATTGAGAGGAAGAACCTTCACATCTTTAACGATAATTTGATTTCTAGATGTATTGCTCAAGATGTGTTCTATACTGTTACGAATTATTCCATTACTGCTTCTCATTTTCATGAATTTTCAATTGCATTGAAAGTCTCCCAGGATTGTGTCATTGATAACATGATAACATGGTCAAGCATTTTTCTAAATTGGAAGTTGAATATCTTGGTTTACAATTAAAATATCAACATCTGAAAGAAAATGTTAAAACTTCAAATGCCAAGACATCTTCGGATGCTCCTGAGTTTGATGTAGTTTTTGAAATCTACAAACGTGATGAACAGATCCAAGCTCATTGTAACACGATCAAAAGGTTGAAGCCCAAATTTCCCAATTGAAGGGTGAAAAGAATGAAGTGACTGGCTCCCGTATGCCTCCGCCTTTAGGTTCTCAGAATTTCCAACTTCAAAACATAATTGATAAACTGCAAAATGAAAATGAATGTTTTCAAGCAGAAATTTCAAAAGTTAATGCTTAGAACAAAGAGTTATGTGATTCACTCAAGGTTAATCATAATAATAGTGAAAAGGTAACTTCTTTGCTTAACAAAATTGAGAATCTGAAACGTGTGGTAAAAGGGAAAATGCCAATCACTAGTGGTGAAAATGTTGCACCAAAGGTTCCTGCTTGTTCTAAATATGCTATAACTGTGAAATATATCCCCTCTCATCTTAGAAACAATGAATTTGCATATCTAACATATCTTTCGTACCTCAAGGATAGTCTAGAGTGCCTCCGTGAGATTGTTGAAGATGATAAGATAGAGAAACCACTTGATAATACTGTTGGGCATGCATGCTTATATGCCAAACGATCTCAGGAACTCTTAGAATTTGTGATTGCAACATGTCCTAAATCTGGTACTAGGAAAGATAGAGAAGTTATGCCTTGTTCTATGCCTAAAGTCAAGCATGTGACCTTTGATGTGCCTCTGAAAGCCTCAGAACCCATCACATCTAGACCAGAAAATCAAATGGCAGTAAAATAAACTAAGGCTCCCATCATCACTTCTATTGATGTTAAGATTGACACTAAAGTTAGCGGGTCAAAACCTAGAAGCAATGCAAAGAAGGATAGGATTACACAAACTAAAAGTGATCATGAAAAGGATGTGAAAGAACACCACAGGGACAATAAGTTTGACTTGAACAAAAAGAATCGTGTTGGTTCTAGTATTAGCTCTAAGCTTACTGAAATTAATTCGAAGTCTTATGATGTCTGCAATACATGTAAAGAATGTATATTTTCTCGTAATCATGATAAATGTGGTGTGTTATTTCTGAGGTCTAAGAATCAAAACCCTGTTAAGAAAGTTTGGAAAGCGAAACAGATTAAGCAATCCTGGAAACCTATAGGTAAGGTTTTTACCAATATAGGATTTCAGTGGAAGCCCACATGTCGAATATTCACGCATGGCAAACCTTGCTCCTTAACTAGATCCACTATGGCTAGAGTAGTGCCTGTTAAGGTTTGGAAGCCAACTGGTCGAATAATCCTGTTAGGCACACGATGCCCTTTAACTAAGTCTGATGATTCTATTAGTTTAGCTCCTAGTGATATTGCCATAGCAACTAGGGTTTCTGCTGATTCAAAGATTGTTTGCGCTAACCAAAAGGAACCCATTTTCACATGGGGATCCAATGTTTTCAAATTACCACCTTTTTTTGTGTTCCAATGCAGGTCATACAAATCATCTGTTGGTACTTGGATTAAGGCTGCTCTAAACAGATAAGGGGAAATGACAATGACGTTTGTACAAATCAGTACAAGCCTCGGTCTTCAATGGCAATGACGTTTGAATACTTCAGTTCAAGCCTCACTCCTTAAAGAAAAGAAAGGCGTACACTTCAATGCGCTTTATCTTCAGAAGAAAATAAATTCTCTCGTGAATAACCACTCTCATTAATGATTCTCCATCATATCAATTCTCCATCAACTTTCTCCATATTTCCTCAAGCTCAGCCGGTCATTCAGTGGATCGATATCCATCAGATTGTCTTTTCACTCACATTGTTGGGCATTTGACTCATATTGGTTACTACGGAGTTAATCGGGTATCACTTATTTGAAATTGAAGTTGACTTTCACAATGGCGTGTTCTTATTTTATCTTGAAGTCGGGGTTGGTTGGATGCATGACTTTCAATGATAACTTGCTCGTGCTTAAGATTTAAGTTGAAGACTTGGTTTATCTAGTTACCAGCAGTCAGGGGTGGATGGTCGAAGACCTGGTTAACTATCACTTTAAGGAGTTACGTTGGTTTACTCAGTGACACACGCAACTTTCGTTGTAGATAATCGCAAGAGGTGTTAGTGTCTCATACTTTGGTTGAGTATTGAGTACTTAGAGATTTGCTTGGAGCATAAATTCTCGACACCTTTCTTCCAATATTAGTGCAAGAATAAGATACAAATGCGGGAATTCTACTTGACTTCAAGTTTGGTATATCGGGTTTTCTTCATCGGTGGTTACTTCAAATTGTCTACATCCGGGTTAGTTAAGGTAGTCAAGGAGAGTTTGTAGTGATTGATTCTCACAGGATACATTTGAGCTTATTGTGTTCTTCTCAAAAGATTTCAAGGATATGAGTGTATTATGTTTCTCGATTCCGAGGTATCAAAACCAAAGAAGGGGAAGGAGATATACATCTAAACACACAACGAGTACATGTGATGAACTTAATACTTCTTCTATATTGAAGTTATTCCGGGGAGACAAATGTCATACCCGTAAAGAAACTTAGTGTTTAATTCGTGGCGTTTGGTTTTATCATTCCAACTATTTAGGGGAAGGATGTATCATTCCAAGTATTTGGGGGAAGGATGTATCATTCCAACTATTTGGGGGAAGGATGTATTATTCCAAGTATTTGGGGGAAGGATGTATCATTCCAACTATTTGGGGGAAGGATGTATTATTCCAACTATTTGGGGTAAGTGGTCTCTTGACACTTTTGGTATGTGTTAACTCAGCTCTCAGTGGGAAGAAATATGAGAAGAATATGTGGAGCGTGAGATGATATTGCTTATCGACATCTTCTATATGATTTATGGTATTGCTTCCGGTTATTGCTTCATGCACACAATGCAATGATGATTCAGATTAGATCGCAACCATCAGGGGAGAGATATGTGTACATCAAGGATGCACAACATGTTCACATGATCGAGCTAATTCAGTTATTCCGGAGTTGACATCCGCAGAGATGATTAGTGACTCAACATGTTACATGGATGTCATCGTCTCTAATCTTGTTGGGTACATGTGTACATTATGAGCATATTGGCTATATGTTAGATAACTGGAATGCATTTGGTGTAATGAAGATGTTGATATATTGTTCTCCCGATCTGACTACTGCTCAAAACTCGAAGAGTAATGTGTACCTCGGAGACGCACAACAAGTTCACATGATCAGGGCTTAATCATTTATTTCGGGTTTGATAACCATAGAGATGATCCGTGTTAACTTGTTACTTCGCTGTTATTGTCTTCTTCAGGTTCTTGAGCTTCATTCAATGAGACTGGTTCCCTTCACTTTCTACTTATTGGGAAAATGGTCTTTATTCGAAGATTGTCGGTTTGGGGGGAAGCTACCAAAGTCTCTGATAACGCTACACGTGTCGTTCGGGGTCAAAGGAACTTCCTTTTCTTCGAGCAAGTTTTATAACACCCTAGGCAGTGAACCTAATCATTGTAGTGTAGTATTAGGGTAAGCCACGGGTATTGATATCGTTCTCTAGGGGAATAGGAATGCTAGTGAGAAGTTACTACGCTAAGGTTGTGGTTGAGGAAGATTATTTTTATCTTTTATATTTTTTAAGGAAAGGAAAGGTACGAATCTCGGGTTTGAATTTGGGGTTGGTATTTCTACCGATTACTCTACTTATCTAATTATCTAATCTAAGGTGTATGTAGTCTATGTCTAATTAATGTGTGCTCGTATGATAGTTTAAAGATGTGTTTACTTAGGTTTTACTACTCCTTAATTATCTCCTATTGGTGGTTGAATTGTCACGTCCTTATTCCTAGTTGCGTTGTGTGTCTAAGGTTGTAGGGTATGCGTTTCTCCCTAACTCTTTGAACTTACCAAAGGGTCTCGTCTACAAAACCCACTATGGATAATAAACTCTTACTCTAAGGCACTCTTTGGATGGTTTAGCTTACAACTACTCAAGGAGTCATATTCTAAGGTTCACAAAGATTTAATCAAGCATTAAGTACACAACGAATGACCTATCACATTACTAGATCATTAATCAACTAAGATAAGAGACAACCAATCAATATTCAATAATTAAGTTTCATATTCCTAAGCAAACACACAAGTAAATTAGCCGGACATGGAAAACATGCAAGCATACACAAATAATCAAAGACATAATTGTATTAATGAAGTAAAGCACTTATCTTGGTGTAAGATAGGGTTTGGAACCCTAAAATCTTGTACAAGACAGCCTTGGTTCGGTTTAGGTTTTACTCCAAAAGACTACACACAAATATTGAAAAATTGGATTCTATATATAAGATTACATATGCGACGGCCACCTTATGTTTTGTGACGCCGGATCGCCGTCATTAGGGTTTCGTCTTGGCCACATTAGACTTGCGACGGCGTCACCTTGTGCTTGTGGCCGTCCTCTTGACTTCGACGCCGTCTGGATTGAATCTAGGCCGTCGAGTTGCGACGGTCTACTCTTTTATAACTTGACGTCGTCACTTGAAAATAAGAGTTTTGGCTTCGTCCGTCACAAAATCCTCCGACGGCGCTAGCTACAGCGTTGACGCCACCTTGTGTTTTCAGCACGTTGAGTGTCTCGATTCTTGACTTTGGCCATTTTCTTCAGATATCCGCGTCTTTTCATCCAATTAAGTGCTATTACAAAGACAATTTGCTTTCAAGAGACCTAAAAAGTTAAAAGGAACGATATTAAATAATAACGGATACAAAAGTGATCAAATAAGGGCTTAAATGACCCCTCAAAAAGGTACATTTTAAAACCTTATCAAATATCCCTACACTTGGTATTTGCTTGTCCTCAAGCAAATGTGCTTTTAGCCAATTAATTTATAAGTTAGGGGTCATGAAGCACTGGTTTAAAACAGTCCACAACACATATAAGCTCCGCAAAAGTCATAACAAGCACGGAAATTGCATACTAGCACCTCACATGGGGTGTTTAAATACTCACATCTCTCTCGGGTGTATATGAAATATAACAAGTTGGAAATGGAAGATTAAACACTCATTAACCGGTCCTAGTACATAGATTACCATATGCTTGAGAATAGATCAAACCTCCATCGCTTTGGCGTAAGCACCTAGGAAAGACTATCAAAGAGGTCTTTAAAGGGTTGTAATGTTAGGCTTACGGTAGGGAAATAAAGGGTTTGGTGGGATAGGCTATTTAGTGGTGGCAAGTCAAAAATCTCTTATGTTACAAGCATACGAAGAATGGCGTTGCTAAGCCAAGACTCGACACTCTAGACTCTAACTAACTGAAATAAACAAACATAAATTTAAATGATAGATGTAGGATGGTAGCCCGCATGTTTTGTTTTTTTTTTAATCTTTCTATTTTTTTTTCTTCTCTTTTTCTTTTTTTTTCGATTTTTTTTTCATACACTTTTACTCTACCATCCTCTACGGTAACATCAAAATGATAAGGATTTATAGGCACATCCCTACACTTGAGTTTTTATTACTCTAACACTAATTTGACCCGAATTGAAAAGATCAAAACACTTGGGGTATGTTATTACGCAAATTAGGGAATTTAACGCCCTTCCAATCATTTTATAAACTTTAACTTTTCCCATGAGTCCCAATCGTCCCAAAACGTGTACAAAGGATATGACTCGACTTAGCAACTCATGCAAGCAACTAGATAATTGAACTAAGGGTTTAGGGTGATAACAATAATGCACTAAAAGTGAGTGCCTACAAGGTAGGCTAAGGCGATTTGGGTGTATATTTGGGGGTGGGGTGTAAACAATGCTCTTCATTGATATTCCGGAAAAACCGAAACATCACGAGAACCGCGAAAAGGATAGGTTAACATGACTCAATTTCTGACTTCCATTCAAGAGTCTCGAAAGCTTTGGTGGTGAAAGTTTAAGAAATTATGACTTCTATCTTCTACTAAGTGCTGAACGATATCCTTATCTCGGTACTTGTATCATCATCTTCTTAAACTATATCATCTTATTTGTATATATTTATCAAAAAGCATAATACAAAAATATAAAACCAACAAAAAGAAAATAGAAAAATATAAAACCTACAAAAAAAATTATTTTCTCAAGACATGTGTTCTGGTATCGATAACATCTATGGTCTTAGAAATGTCATTCAATAATGGCACGGGACCATAGATGAAGTTTGAGCAGAAGGTGTAAATGTTTCTTTTCAAAACATGTCTAAAATTATGGCTTGCAGTTACTTCAGACTGTAACCGCTCTTCAAAATTATGGTTTGTTATTATTTCAGATAGCAACCCGTTCTTCAAGAAAGGAAAGTGCTACGCTAAACCAATTTTCAAATATTTCGTGCACTTATCCTAAAACAAAATGAGGAAAGTATGTCAAGGATCATTGTTCCTACTCAAATATTTTTCCTTCTAAAATTAAAAATATTTGTTTTAACAAAATATTTGTTTTAACAAAAAGGTGGTAAAAGAATTGCTTGAAAATCAATCAGAATCAAGTTTTCATAAAATTGAAAACTCAATCAATGACTTCAACACTTTTAAAATTTTCAGTAAATAATTCATTGATTGAGGGGGAGAATGTTTTCAAATCTATATCATCTAACGAGCTTATCTAATTATCCTATATACTTAAATGTAAAACATGTTAACCTACGTTGAAGGACTAGGTGCCTAGGATATGATTGTTAGAATTAGATGATTAGTGTTTGATAAACACATAATTCCTATGCATTTGTATGATCTGATTGATATGTTGGATTGACTTTTATTAGTCGACTGCTGTTTGGGTGATGTCGACCACCATATATCTGTATGTGTATTCACTAACGTATGCATGTATATTGGTATATAAGAATGTTCCCTATCCGGATCCCACATAAGGATATGATTGGATGCCGAAAGGAAAGGGTAACTATATCTTGGGTTGACAAATGAAGAACGGAGCTTAATTTGACCTCTATGGAGAGTTGGCATAAAAATGCAACGAAGAGGTCTCACTACATCGCCAGATGGTTTTCTTCATCATCAAATGAAGAAACGAAGCTTAATTTGACCTCTATGGAGTGTTGGCATGAAAAAAATGCAACGTAAGAGGTCTCACTGCATCAGCAGATGGTTTTCTTCCAGCCCTACAGCAACAACAGAAGCTTCTTAACCACCTAACGCATCTTTGTGCAGGACAAGTAGTGAATAATACCATTTTTCGAAAATTTGTTAAAATTGTTTTGAAAATGGAAAAATATTGTTTTGAAAATAAACTGAACTCATATTTTGGAAATCAACCGGACTTCATTTCTAACATAAGTCACTCAATCAACGACTACGGTCATTGATTGAGGGGGAGAGTGATTTCAAACTTAAGTATTCTCAAACGATATTTCTTTATAAAAGTCCGTTTGTACAAAATAAGTGGTGATCTAAAGATTTAATGTTATGTCATGGTATGATTCTCTGTAAAACTCAAAGATCTTTCAAAATGAAATTTTTTCTGTTCTTGTTTGATTGTGAAATTGTTTTATTTTAATTAAAGATCTCTTAAAAACTATCATACCTGACACTAACAATCTTTAATGTCTATAATTGGTCTATATCCGTCATTTTTCAAAATTAAATCTTGGCACGTCTTTCCCCAAAATTTTCCAAAAGATTTAAATCAATTGGGATCCAAAATCTCAATTGGTTTGAAATTTTTGATCGGGGGGAAAGATCGTGATTTAAATCTCAAATCGGTTTTAAAAGGGTGATTGTTTCAAAAGCACTCATTCCTTCATGTGCCAAACAATTTCAAATATATAATGCACATGATTGTGGAGGAGCATTTAACCAAAAACCAGAAGAGTATTTAAACAAGGCCACACCCCATGTTTTCCAAACCTTATTAAATCACTTGGGATCCAAAATCTCAAAGGGTTTGATATTTTTGATCGGGGGAGAATTTGTGATTTAATATGAAATCTAATAAATGATGATCGATTTGATTCAAAAGTACAGGCTGCTCTCCCATATGTGTTAAACGCTTTCGAATCTCGAAGCACATATTGAGGGGGAGCATTTCAAAAGAAAATAAACTATCAAGGTACAAAGATTTCTATGTTTCAACATAATGTACCTTGATTGATTTTCTAATGGTTTTCTGTATGGCAATGTGATCGTGAAAGTACTTCAAAGAACTCTTTCCCCTATGTGCTAAAATGATTTTAAACAACCAATGCACATTTTGAGGGGGAGAATTTACCAAGAAAATCAAAAGGCATTTTCTAAGGAAATTGTGATCAAAGAAATTATTTCAAAAGAACTCTTGCCTCCATGTGCTAAAAAATTTCATAATCATATGCACATGTTGAGGGGGAGCATTTCTAAATGATCAAAACAATTAAGGTACAAAATCCTTTGATATTATATCGCAAGTACCTTGATTGATTTTCCAAACGATTTTTCATTTGTTTTCAAGAAGGAAAGAACAATACCAAAAGACCGACCAATTTACTTTATGCATGGTGTTATAAGGATGGTTAGGTTAGGTATTCATTCCCACGATCCCACCAGAGCCGGAGGGATCTATCCAGGGACAATTCAATAGATAGTGTAGAAGTCCTTAGGTATGATGAAAAGGAGAAAAGTGAGAATAAGGGAAGAGTGTCGATCGAGATAGAGCTAGAACCGAATAAACCCAACAAGGTTCTAGTAATGAAGTCTTGGTAAGCAATGAAGGGTTGAAGAATGAAAAGAAATTAAATGAGAAAAGGGTGAAAATAAATAGCCCTCCAATAATTCAACCTTAGGCAAGAATCGGGTTCAATACATATGCTACGGTGGTTACCAAGGTAACACCGGTATTGAAGACAAGACGTCATGGACCCAGTGACGACCACACTAAACTTCCCAAGCTACTCAAGTTCCTCTTAAAAGGGCTTGTTTCATTCTCACGGGAACCTACATAATCTATCGACTTTCTCTTAGAGATTGTTGATATTGAAGAAGGAGACCTCTCCTAGTCTCCAAGATAGGAAACCAAATGTGCACAATTGAGTCTAGAGCCAAGAGATCATCCACAAAATCTCATTAGGACACAAAGTTAATGAAGACTTGCTTTTCACACAATGTGGAAAGTAAGTATATATTGAGAGTCCCACGATTATCCTTGTGGTATTGCTGAACATCCGAGTGATATGTTCACATATTCACAATGAAGATGGAAAACCTTCTAGAGCCAACATCAAACAAGCTCTTGGTAGGTGGCATGTGAGTTCTATCCAATAGATCAAACATGTGACAACCGGATGAAACAATGGGGCGATTCACACCATGAATCAACCTTGGTCCAGGTTATGGATTGACGGATACCTTTGAAAAGCCGATCGTTGCGCAAAAATCATTTTTCTCTAGCACATCCACTGTGTATTAATATTTCAAAATGAAAGGTATTTATGATTGATAATTGATTTTCCTTAAAACCTTCATTGTATTGCAAAACACTTTATATTAAGCAATACACGATTGTTTTCAAATCATTTTCATCAATCGCTGAATCTCAATTCATTGGTTCACTCACTCCGTGTTGTCTTCTTTGAGACGTTCGGTGTGAGAACGGCTAGAGCATTCGCGAGACCCCGTCAAGGAGATTCTTAGGAATACTACATGATCACAAGACTTGTACCGATAAACGAGGAATCATGGGCGTGTACCTCAATTCAACAAAAGTGATCAAAGACACTTCGTGCAATTTTATTGATAATCTGTTGTATGCAAGAACATCCCGACGAGTGCAACTGCTCACAATTGAGGAGTCAATCCATAGCCGCATGCTCACACAACACATTCACATCTAGAGAAATCATGATGAAAGCATCAACAACTCGATATTTTCGCTCCATGCTTCGCTACGCTCTTCGCAAATATCATGAATCAACTAAAGCTTCCGCTACTCGATGAGAAGAAATCATGATCCGTAATGTGAGCATGGTGGTCCAATGTCACAACATCACATAATGTCAACACTACAAAGGATGAGTCGAGATTTATGGTGGCGAGATGATCTCAAAGTCGGCTCAAAACTCATCATCACGTGGATCGCTTAAAGACCTCCACTTGGATTAACCAAACATGCAAAACATGAAGAATCAAAAACTACTGACTCGAGCAAATAACTTAATCATGAATCCAAGAACAATCAAAATGTAATATCTGTTTGTATTCAATGTAATTTAAGGTGACCTCCCTTAGGGGGAGATTGTTAGGATTTAGAAAATCCGTTGGTTAAAGTGTCGGTCACCTCAAGTATATGTACTTATTAGAAAGCTCGTAGCCGTAGTTAAGTGATGTTAATAAGTAGTTTGTTATGTATCACCGTGGAGGACGGACGGGTCTTTACCCACTGTATGCCTGAACCACAGCCCGTAGGAGGCGTATCTTGTAAGAAACTAAAAATACCCTCTACCTCCCAAGGTAGAGGGTTGGAGCTTCAATACCATTTTTCTTTGTTTCACATAGCTCCCAACTCTCTTCTCTTTCTCTCTCTAAAACTTTCTCTCTCTAAACTCTTTTATACGCCTCTTTGATCTTCGTTGTTATGTGTTTATGAAATCCAATATCTAACAAGTAATACATATGTACAACAATTAGTGTTTACATATTGGGCAAATATATACATAACTAGTATGTATTATAATTGGTAATACAATTGGGTAGAAACTTAAGTATTTGATCCATTGACCAAATACATTGAATGTAGTTGGGTACAACCCAAAGTCCATGACCCATACCCATGGAGCTTGACCCATAACCCATTGCATGACATCATGCTTATGTCATATATGGATGATATCCATGACCCATGGTTTTAATCCATGGCCCATAGTTTTTAATCCATAAACCATGGACTAGATGCATTGCATCTTATAGATACATTGTATCTACTTGGATACCCATGATCCATAACCCATGACCCATGACCCAAAACCCATGGGCAAAAGGGAGCGTCCCACGGATCCCGAGAAGATTATCGACGGATCGACGGCGAGGATCCGTGGAACGAAGAGATGTTTTTCTTCTATAAATAGTGAGCCATTTCTTCCTTTTGAGTTGCCACTCCCACACATACTTTCCCCAAGTATTGTAACCTTCTAACCATAGATCCTAAGGATCTCTTCTATGTAGTTTGTCTTTTGTTTTTGTGTGATTCTCTAGGTTCCTCTTAAAGGCGAGATCACCACTTATTGAAGTCGAGCAAGCTCAAGTCTATGAGTTGCTATGCTTCGTCATCATCAAGACTACTGAGGTTCTCTTGATTGATTCTTCTTTCTTCCTCCATAGAAGTGTTGTGTCCAAGGCATTATTGAAGGATGTCGAAAGAGTCAAGACGAAAGCATTAGTGAAAGGTGCTTAACGTCCGTGTCAAAAGCATTAGTGAAGAATGCTAAAGAAGTCAAGACGAAGGCATTAATGAAAGGTGCCAAGCGTTCGTGTCAAGGTCATTAGTGAAAGATGCCTAGGAGTCCAATCAAGTGGCATTAGTAAAGGATGCCAAGGTCGTATAATCGATGAGGTGCATCGTTATACAAATAGTGATAGTTTGTTTCCAAGGATATTGATATCCTTGATGGTGTTGTAATAAGGAGTGGGTCTCCTTTGGGGTTAGGTGTTGTGTAGTGTTGGGTAGTAGTTCCTCCATTGTAATGGAACTCGGTACTTAGCCTAGTACATGATAAAGGGTAGGCGACGTTGTGGTAGGTGTGGTTCTCCTTGTGAAAGAACGCGGTGGTTAGCCTAGTACCGAAAAAGAGTAGGCGACGTTGTGAAGGCTTCTCCGCCATAAGGAGTTGGTGTCTTGTAGTGATTACGAACTCGAGTAGGTAACTCGGGAGTGTAGTAGGCAAGGAAGGTGTCCTTGTGCCGAACCACTATAAATACTTGTGTCGTGGTTATATACTTCTTACTCTTTATCTTTCATTACACTTTTATATATCTATCTATCAATGTCCAACATACACATCTAAATAGATTGACATAAGTCGATCTAAATATTTTAAAAACGAAGTATTAATTGGTAAAACTATTCAACCCCCCCTTCTAGTTTTCCACATACGACATTCATGTAAGTGACATAGCCATTTTATGCGACAACAAAGGTGCTATTGACTTAAGCAAGAATCCGATGTTGCACTCTCGCACCAAGCATATAGAGATCCGTCATCACTTCTTAAGAGACAATATTCAAAATGGGAACATTTCTATTGAGAAGGTATCATCCGAAGATAACATAGTCGACGTCCTCACCAAACCGTTGAAGCGGGAACAATTCAACTTGCTTCATCTTGGTCTTGGTCTCATGGAACAATCGTCGTAATTTGTTTCTCAATTCTACCAGGTATGTAAACGTTAGCCTTACCTTTTTTTCTAAGTCTAGGATCTTTATTTCACACACAACTCACGAACAATATTGGGATTTTCAAAACCACAAGGTATATTGTCTTTCACTTTTTCAAAACTAACGATAATTTTTTTTGGAAACTTTTCAAAATGTCTTCTAAAAGAATACTTCTCCCCGTATCATTTTTATAATGCTATTCTCATGTCTAGGACAAACCTTTTCATTATTAATACAAAGTAAAACCCATTTTCATTGCATCTCATGTCTTTTCAATGCTAAAGGAACACATAACTAATATGTGTTTTCGGCACATTCACTTAAGCAACAATGAATTAAGGAGCACTCGGGTTATCTCACATAATAATATGCTTTTTCACTTCTCAGTTTATTTTTTTTCTTTTTGGATTCGAGATAACTGCAACTCCAAATGGTTTGCATATAGGCACACACTAGGCACCAATGCTTCCAAAAGGAAAAATTTGAGCTGCCTGAGTCACCAATACCACGGATCCCAACATTTATGTTGGACGGTTCCCTAAACGAACGGATCCGTGGGAACCGTGGGACAGAAGCTAAATTTCTCTTCTATTTTTTTTCACTTTGGCTATAAACCTTCATATTTTCATCACTTTAGCTTTTTCACTAATGAGTATGTTACTTAATACTTGTGTTCTAATGATCACATGCCTTAAATTCATATTTAATCATTAGATTTTAGTCCACATTTTGGGTATAGCATTCATTAAAATGCACTATTTTCTCTATAAATAAGGTTCCCAAAATGCTTGCATATCCATCACTCTTAACCTCACAAACAATCATCATCATGTCATCTAAAAGATCCTCCAACATTGAGCAATCACCTTGTGCAAACAATCCTCTTCAAGAAATTCAAAACTTTATCCTACCACCTTCCGTAGTGCCATAACCCAAATCTAGAAAAATCGCACGGATTAGCATCCGGCCTTGTTGTTTAGCCAAACCATTGTCAAAAAGTTCATCACCAACTACTCATTCACCACCAAATGATTCCACAGTAGCACCTCCATCATCTCCAACAAGTACATCACCACCATCACCTATCAAGTCTCCACCTAAAATCACCCTATTGGAACTCCTTAAGACTTCGAAAACAATCCCACTACCCGTGTCTAGTTCACCACCCACATCACTTCAACGAACTTCCAACTTAAACCCAAAAGAACTAGTCTTTTTAACACCACCAACATCTCCAAACACACTTTACAAAGATCTTGCACCTTCACCACCTTTAGCTCCCATTATCTTACAACAACATCTAGGTTCTTATATTCCACCACTCACCAACATAATGGACTTTGATCCATATTTCCCAACTTTTCCACCAAATATTCCGCCTTCCACCAATCAAACTTACCCGAAACCATCCACACACAATACCCACATCATTTACTTTGTAAACATTGCCATTCCACTAGGTAACTTGCAATGGAAATAAGGGACGAGATGCGATTCATACTTAACCACATCCTTGATCGCATCAACATCATTACTCACCAAAACTTCCATAATTAACCTTATCCAAGCATGGAAGGAATGATATTACTATTTTCTCTATTTTTTAAGTCATTTTAAAGAACAAACATTGTTTTAGTTTTTACATTTTGTATGTGGCCTATATACCACTACACTTTGTCATTTTATTATAAGGCTTTGTTTACATACCTTGGCTCTCAATCTTGTTTCTCGTCCCATACAAGATTTTATTACATGTTACTACTAACCTTTTCTTTGTAGGTATTATATTTTCTCACTTGACGCCCTATTCTAGGGGGAGCTACCGTCAAGCGGGAGTTAGTGCTTCGTGGATTATACTATTTTTTCCACACTTTATTTCTTCGTTAGGTTCGCTTTTTTTGTTTGGACAAAAAGGGGGAGAAGAAGTAAAACTTATATATGCTTTCAAAACATACATCTAATCTTAAGTTTTACTCATCATAACATTATGTTTTTGATGTGTCTACCGTGTGCAAGTTTTAAAATTATAAACACGATTTATCCGGGTAATTACTTTAACACATACGAGCAAGTATACTCGTCCGTGATAGCAAAGGTGGGTAAGTCGAGATCGTCCCAAGGGATTTGCGTTTTAATTTGTTAAAGTGTTTGAGACAAGAAAGCTTGTCAAGGCTTCCTTCAAAGTGTTGGTTTTATAAAAATCCAAATTTAAGAAACATATACTTGTGTGAAGTCCATAGTCAATTATAAAGAGTGTTCATGAAAGCTTGGTGTGAACTTGATGCAATGCACAAATCATAAGCAAATGATTTTCAATCCATGGTTTATGTTTTGTAAAATCATTTTAAGAATAAAAACATATAGGTAATCCTTTCGGTCCTTAGCCTAATGATTATTCTTTAGAAAATCCATTTGTTTGTAAAAGGTTCTTATTCAACTTGTTCCTACGACTCTTTCGACCTTTCGTGATGAAAACGTTTCTAGTCTTATTTTAAAAAGTAAACATGATGAGTGTCAATCACCATATCCCCATACTAATTTGTCACTTGACGTTTTGGAATAAAACATAAGAGAAATCTTTTCGGTCCTTTATCTTGAAAATGTTTTAGCAAAAAATAAAACAAGACTAGTAGTTTTTCCAACAAACTCATTAAACAAGATCATTTACATGCATCACATATAAGAACACTCCTACAATTGCCTACATCCTTACACACAAGTATATTAAAGAATTACTCTATGAAAATCATAACATAACACAAGTAGTAACAAGGTAATTCATATAATTCAATAGAATAGAGATTCATGACAAAGTTCAATAGAATACCTAAACTTTAGATTACAAGAACTAGAAAATTGTGGAATATAGCAACCACACGCCCAATCGCCTTAGCCTAACCGTACAACTCCAAATGATTACACAATGGTTGAGAATTGGTCTCACCACTCTCCGGACGTTTTACGCAGAGATAGGACTTTTGGGATGAATAATATGGGTTGGTAATAGCTTTGGTGTAAACAATTACTCTTTTCGTAATTTGGTCCAAATCAAAAAATTTCAAAAACATCTTTTTTACCATTGAAATACCCAAGTTGTTTTTAAATATATATAAATAACATGCGAAAACAACTAGACAATCAAGGGCGATTTTCTACTAGGTACTTGAATCTGAAAATTCTACCTAAAAATAAAAATAAGACTAAAATTAAAAATATATATATATATTAAGAAATGTATCATTTTCTTATTTTCTTCCTCCCCATACTTAAGTTTTGCATTGTCCTCAATGTAATAAAATGAACTTCAAAGTAAAGAAAATGTAAAAAAGAAATAGTCAAAAAGATACCACGGGATTAAATATGCAACACGCATATTGGGTCATAGGCACGTATGTGAGTTATCCAACCCCAAATATTGACCAACAATAAGCTTTCGGCATATCCATCCTGCAAACAAAACTGCAAAATATACACAACACACAAAAAACAAACAAACAAAACTAAAAACGATCCAAACGCTACTTAAAATAAAAATAAAGAAAGTATGATAATAATCCTAAAGAAATAGTAAGAGAGAGAGATAGAGAAAATATTGTTCGACACACATAAGCATTGTTTTTAAAATCACAATCCAAAGAATGATCCACAAACATTCGTCATCCTCACTCATCTCATCACCATCATCATCATCATCATCATCATCACCTTCGGTCTCATAGTTCTCTTCCTCGTCAAACACTGTAAAAACCTTCCTCTTCTTCTTTTTGCCAACTCCAGATGAAGAACCTCCCACATCATAGCTAGATCCTCCAACCTCGGGTAATCTACCATACGTAGGCACTGGGTCGGGAAATGGTGCATAGCCAGGATACGGGTACGGATATGGCCCAGGATATGAGGTGTAAGGGAAATGATATAGTGGAACATTAGGCGGATTGTAGGGAGGCAACTCATAATTGGCTTCTTGCGTCATGTGTTGAAAGAACGAGATCGAATAATCATTAACGTAGTTGTTCCTCAACATCATCGGATCTCTCCAAACATCCCTACACTCAATTTCATTTAAGTGCCGGTTCTAATCTCCCCAACCCGAGTCAAAGCTACTAGTCGTACCCACTGGCACATTACTCAATGGCATATTATCCGTCGGCCTCGTGGTGGTGGTGGGTCAATCCATGCTCCCAAAGTCTTTGTTGTCCTATTCAAAGCCTTTCCAAAACTTTTTGCATCCCACGCCTCACTAACCTTTGGATCATCACACTTAGCCAACTCATTGCTATTATAGTACCCTAGATTATTTGCCAACCTCGTCACATAATGACCTCCACATATGTTGCTATTGCCCTTGATACACGGTAAACTTCTTCATTAATGCTAAAAGCTCTCTCACGAAAAATCTTCGAACGAATCTCCATCAATCGGATAGACATAAGACATTCCGTATCATACCCTCAACTCATTCTCACACTCATATTCATTAAACAAGTCCCAATCTACTAACCTCGAACCGAAGCAGTTCTAGTTTGCAACTTTGACAAATGTTCCCTAAAAGCATGTTTTTCCTCATTGGTAAGATCTTTAAACTTCGTGTTTGCATTCCTTCAACTCGCATGCTATAGGTAACCTTCTTCCATGCATTCCTTTGGCAATACTTGGTCACGAGCGGGTTCGTTGGAATCGTGATCGACTCGAACAACCTACAACATTTCTCTGTAAAAATCACAAATATAAGTTAATATAAGAGTGTTAGAACCAACGATAAAGTTTATAGAAGCCCCTAGGGTCAAGTTCAAAATTCGTATTTTTTTCACATCAGAACCTGAAACCGTTTCGGTCGAGGGGCATCCAATCCGGCTCCTCCCCTGACCTTGGTCCAACCGATCGGTTGCGTTGCGCAGCCGATTCGGTCTTCTGTTCGGCATAAGGCTTTGGCCTTCCAATTAACTTCCCACTAGATTTTTCCAATTTCTAATTCACTCCTAAACTTCCTTTGAACATCACTAATGATTTCTACAACCTCAAATTGCTCTTAATTCGCATCCAAAAACATCCAATCATCACTTGTTCATCATGCTTAGAACTTAAAAGCTTAACTTCAATTCATTAATTAATTGTTCTAGCAACAATGTGGCAACTAAAATTCATTGAAAATGCATCATCTAACAACTAGGAATCATCAATTGCAACTTAATTTGATTCAAGGGTACAACCTAATTGAATCCGAAAATTCAATCATCTAATACTCATTCAATGTTGAATCAATCACTACAATTCTTTTTGCAATGCATTCATATATCAATTACCCACTTAATTCAAAAGATTACATCTTAATTCGCATCCCATCAAAAACCCCCAATTGGTTACCTAATTTGCAATTCGAATCAAAAACTCAAATTCAACCCTAATTAAGCTAATTGATTGCAGATGCTTACTTGTTTAGGTGCCATGGTGATCTTCTAATACTCTCACAAACTTCAAACAACTTCTTAGTGGTCGAATTTGTGAAACCCAGATGGAGGATTAGTGTGTGTGTGTGTTTTTTTCTGGAAAAATTGAATTTTTGGCACTTATACTTGCTTGCAACCGATTCATTCATGGACACAACCGTTTCGGTTTGCATTTTTGCAGATTTTTACCTTTTTAACTTTACTTGGCCATTTTATCTTCCAAGAAAAAATTATTTACTCAAAAATTCGATTAAAGATGCACACAACATTCATCCAACCATTTGCAAATATCAACACCATCTAAACTCCTAACTCAAAAACTAAATCAAAAAGCTTATCATCATAAAACTTAAACTAAAACTCAAAAAGGAATTGATTAAAATAACTTCAAACCATAATAATAAGAAATAAAAACAAAATGAAATCAAAAATCCCTAAGTGCATAAAAGTAAATTTCATCAAAAGATGAAGATCAAGCAAACAAATGCTTGTTATTATTTTGGTGTTCTATTCCTCATCACCCCTCAAAATATTCATGTCTCAAGATATCCTCGCTTTGGAATTTTCCCGTCAACTCACGATATGTCTCATGAGTCTTGAATTTTCTAACGAATCTCCTTCCATTTGGGCATAGTATATCGAATTTTACATGCCATTCCCCATCACCTTCTTCTCTTTTGTATACACTCGCTCCTTCGGGTCCTCACTCCAAGTTTTTCAATTGTACGGGCAAGGATCCTAGGAAGTCCGTAAGCTTTTTGTACACAAGAATGTTCTTAAACGGGTTCTAAAAAGCTTCCATAGCAAGTGCACGCTCCATTTCATCTTCTAGATCAAAGTACGGGCAAGTGGTCCATACATAGCATTTCCTGGGCATCACACCCAACTTCAAAGCAAGTCAAATCATCATCTTTATCAAAAATTCCAAGTCCTCCATAAAGTCTAAAACTTTACCCCTAGGCTTGGGATAATAAGTTTGCTTGGAGATCCCATCATCAATTGTCATAGTCCCCTCCTCATGTCTATTATAGCTCCACAAGTGCTAAGAAAAGGTCTTCCAAGTAAGAGAGGCAAACTTTTGTCGACGGAATATCCAAGACTAGGAAATCGGCTAAGTAAGGTTGATAGCCAATTTGTACCCTCACATTTTTAACTTCCCCATAGCCTTACCTTGAGAGTTGTCCGCCATGGTTAGCTTCGATTGATTTGGTTGAGGATTGCTTAGTCCCAAATTCTTGAATAACGGATATGGCATCACATTGACACTTGATCCGTGTCCGCTAAAGAATAAATCGGAGTGGTCCCGTTAACTTTTATTGGTAGAACGGTTACCCGGTCACTCTTTCCGCTGCATCCCCAAAATAAAATTCTATCCCTATCCTCATCCGTAAGGTTCTTGTCTTCCAAACGTGTTTCTAGCCAACATAAGCGCGCATCGAGCTTTTTATGTAAACAACATAATCTTGTAACACTTGATCACGGGTTTCTTTTCATTAAACTCAAGGAATTTTTGTTCTAGGTTTGCTAGAATGGCTTCCTTTTGCTCTTGTGTCAAGGGCTTTAAAGTTTTTTGGTGAATTTGGTGGTGATGGTGTGTAATCATGGCTTTTGGTGGTGGAAGTTAGTTTATTCGATGAGGTCTTCTTCCTACTCGCCTTTCCCATTTTCACAATCTCCACATTTTCCTTATACTCCATGTTTTCACACAATTCCGCGAGCATGTCGCTCACTTCCTCTCTTCCTCCAAATCCGTAATATTAATTCTCATTTCACCTAGAGCAAAGTCCAATTGACACTTAGTTGTCACGAGGAAATCACGCCCAAAACATACATCCGGTTCATCCGGATTCCTTCTTCCAAAACCACAAAATCGGCCTCAAAGATATGACCATGGATATTGATCCAAGATTCTTAAACAATTTTCCTTCCATAAGCTTCATAGTCTAAACGAACGCGCCAATTTTGTCAAGCACCTTGTCCACAATATAGTTGTCCCCATAAGCCATGTTAAGTTGAGCATCCCAAGCACTTACTCCTTCAACACTACACGGTGTCCCAAACCTCATGAAAGGTGAGTCAGACCCGTTAGAGGTGTCATGTGAAGATCACGACCCTAATCTTTTGGGAACATGAACTTTGTTTTCCCAACTTCTTCCAAACCTTCCGAATCAATGGCTAACTCTTTCTTACTCTCCTCCAAGTTGTTTCCAATCTTCTCCAAAGAATTACCAGTATCCTTAAACATTTCATCCAAGTTGCGAAGATACTCGGAAATACCACTCAAACTATCCATATCAAACTTATCTAAACAAAACAAAACAAAATAAGAACAAATCATCCAAATTATTAGCGTTAGAGTTAGTTACAATCAAAACAAACTACTGAAATACATTCTAAACAAGTAAAGACACTTATTAAGGCTAAAAACTAAAACTTGAAATTAAGAAAATAAAAATATTGTTATCGAGAGCTCCAACCGGATCGGTTGGCCCTCCAACCGATTCGGTTGGTCGTATTCCTCAAAACCAAATTCGCCCAGCCGAAACGGTTAGGGTTCCGACCGATCGGCTGGAGTGAATTTCCAGTAATTTTTTTTTAATAATTAAAATTTTAATAAAAGACAATTAATTACAACTTTAACTCTAATAAGTGTGACTACTCATTTACCTATTAATTAAAATCATTAACTATAGTAATTAAACATAAACTAACATTAACTAGACTTAATTAACTAATCATTATAACTAACTAAAACATCTAAACTCGAAAATTAACTAGATAGTTAAACTAATCAAGAAATAATTAATTAGAGATTAAATAAAACTAAGAATAATATATAACCAAAAATCTAAAACAATAAAACAAACATAAGCAAGCATCTATACTAGCCTAAAAAATCGAAATGACAGAAATAAGCTAAAAATAAAACACACGACACTAGATTAACCAAAACTAAAAAAAAAAACATAAATTTTACGAGAGGACCAACCAGATCGGTTGCTCGAGCAGCAGATCGGTTGGTCGAAAAACCAAACTTTTTTTTTACTTTTTACTTAAAAACACAGGGAACTAAACTCAATTACTATGAAATATACAGAAAGTAACAAATAAAAAACAACTCAAATCCCCGGCAGCTGCGCCAAAAACTTGATGTGTCTACCCTCTGCAAGTTTTAAAATTTATAAACACGATTTATCCGGTTAATTACTTCAACACATACGAGCAAGTATACTCATTCGTGATAGCAAAGGTGGGTAAGTCGAGGTCGTCCCAAGGGATTTGCATTTTAATTTGTTAAAGTATTTGAGACAAGAAAGCTTGTCAAGGCTTCCTTCAAAGTGTTGGTTTTATAAAAATCCAAATTTAAGAAACATATACTTGTGTGAAGTCCATAGGTAATTATAAAGAGTGTTCATGAAAGCTTGGTGTGAACTTGATGCAATGCACAAATCGTAAGCAAATGATTTCCAATCCATGGTTTATGTTTTGTAAAATCATTTTAAGAATACAAACATATAGGTAATCCTTTCGGTCATTAGCCTAATGGTTATTCTTTAGAAAATCCATTTGTTTGTAAAAGGTTCTTATTCAACTTGTTACTACGAATCTTTTGACCATTTCGTGATGAAAACGTTTCTAGTCTTGTTTTAACAAGTAAACATGATGAGTGCCAATCACCATATCCCCATACTGGTTTGTCACTTAACGTTTTGGAATAAAACATAAGAGAAATCCTTTCGGTCCTTTATCTTGAAAATGTTTTACCAACAAATCAAACAAGACTAGTAGTTTTCCAACAAACTCATTTAAATAAGATCATTTACATGCATCACATATAAGAACACTCCTACAATTGCCTACATCCTTACACACAAGTATATTCAAGAATTACTCCATGAAAATCATAACATAACACAAGTAGTAACAAGGTAATTCATATAATGCAATAGAATAGAGATTCATAACAAGGTTCAATAGAATACCTAAACTTTGGATTACAAGAACTAGAAAATTGTGGAATATAGCAACCACACGCTCCAATCGTCTTAGCCTAACCGCATAACTCCAAATGATTACACAATGGTTGAGAATTGGTCTCACCACTCTCCGGACGCTTTACTGAGAGATATAGGACTTTGGGATGAATAATAAGGGTTGGTAATAGCTTTGGTGTAAACTATTACTCTTTTGGATGTGTCACACTAAACTACTAAGTCTAGGTGCATTATATAGCTAGGAACCCTTTACTATCAAGCCAAAACGTCCTCAATAAGTTATTAATCGGAAATGATCGACTCTCATGATTAATAGAAGTTAAGGCATCAATAAATGAGTAAAAGTGTATGCTAGTAAGGATCGTTAACCTTGCGACGGCGCCACCTTATGTCCGTGACGCCGTCCTCTCGACCGACGTCGTCGGATTGCATCTAGGCCGCCCGAGTAGCGACGGCCTACTCTTTCACAACTAGACGCCGCCACTTGAAAATACGAGTTTTGAGTTTCGAATCGTCACAAAATCTTTGGACGGCGCCGCCATTAGCACCGACGCCGTCGCTTTTTAATTTCAAAGAATGTGAGTGTCTTGATTTTGACTTTGGCCATTTTCTTCATATATTCGCCTTTTCGTCCAAATAAGTGCCATTCCAAAGATTTTGCCTTCAAGAGACCTAAAAGTGAAAAGGAACGATATTAAGCAATAACGGATACAAAAGTGATCAAATAAGGACTTAAACGACCCTCAAAATGGTACCTTTAAAACCTTATCAAGATGTTTGTCCATTCCCACCGATCCGGTTATGGGCTCCGACCGTCGTACTGGGAGCCTCCGCATGCAGATCTTGACTTTCTTTGACTTTTCTCGATTCGTGCCTTTTTTGCTTTCGATGCCGATTTCCAAGATGAAACTTGATATTTATTTGATGTAGACACTTAGAAATCCTTGTGCTTCCAATCATTGAGTCCTTGAGATTCCTCACTTATCTTTCTTCCTGAATTATCCAAATGTGCATGAAATCTTCATTTCTTCACCCTTTTACGACACCGCTACATTCTACATACAACACGCTTCTTTGCACTTTTGCAACAATTATGTGTAAATATAACCGATTATCATACACAAAATCAACAATAACGCTACTAAAAACATGCTTATTTTGAGCGTTATCAGTGTTTTCATCAACAAAAAGGGGGAGATTGTTAATACAAATAAATCGTAAAAATGTTTATTCATATTTAGCGATCTCTATGTGTTTTGTTGATAACAAATATAAAGTTATCATAAGTAAAATTATAAGGATACATGTTATTTTTGTAAAGCATTTACATATAGTCATTTAACATAAATTGTTGTAATAATTCATTTGTTGTTATAGTTTATTAGGATGGGTAAAATCCATAACCCATGACCCATACCCCTGGAGCAAATCCATGATCCATACCCATGATCCAATGTCTAGATACATTATATCTATTTGGAAACCCATGACCCAAAGTCCATGACCCATGAACAATGATCCATGACTCATAACCCAAATAGGAGGAGCGTTCATGGATCCTCAAGACTAGACGGATCCCTCATGTAAGGGATCCGGAAACATGAGAGGTTTTTGCCTATAAATAGTGAGCCATTTCTTCATTGTAACTCACCTCTTCTTACAAACTCTCTCATACATTACTTCTCTTCTAATCTTAGATCTCTTGATCTATATATTAGTTCTTCTCTCCTTTGTTGTGATTCTCATATAGGTCCTTCTCAAAGGCGTAGATCACGAGATACTACAAGTCATCCAAGCAAGGGGTCGTTGATTGATTTGTTCCTCCACAAGATTTCCGTAACAAGATCTTGTATTTCATATTTCACATAGTTTTGTGTTATAGTTTGTGTTGGTTTGGTCCTCCATGTTAAGGACTCGGTATTTAACTTTGTACCGGAAAAGTGTGCTACGCTATGAGGCTTCTTCGCCAATTTGAAGGAGCTTGTTGACATAGTGCTTGAACTCTCGAGTAGGTGGCTCGGGAGTGAGTAGGCAAGGAAGGTGCCTTCAGCCGAACCACTATAAATCGGTTGTGTCATTTCTATCCTTTACTTTACTTGCCAATTCAAGGAGCTTGTTGACATAGTGCTTGAACTCTAGTAGGTGACTCCGGGAGTGGAGTAGGAAAGGAAGGTGTCCTTGTAGCCGAACCACTATAAATCGGTTGTGTCATTTCTATCCTTTACTTTACTGCTTTCATTACTTACATTACTTATTGCTTTATACTTTCTATCCATCCATACGAATTCACATAAGATCGAATCTAAAGACTTTGAAACTAATTCTAAAATTGGCAAAACTATTCAACCCCCTTCTAGTTTTCCATAACTTTTATAAGCCAATTCTAGAATTAATTGTGTTGGAGCTAATTCACCTAATCCTAACTTAGTGAAAGTTGAATAAGGCATCACATTAATACTAGCTCCTAAATCATCTAAGACTTGATTAAAAGTTATGTTACTGATGCAGGTTTTACTAATCAGGTTTTAATATTTATAATGTCTCGTTATACCTATGGTCTACCTTAATGCACTAACGGGCGGTGTACCCGGTCGGTGTAGTGTAGTATTCTGTAAAACCAAGGTCGTCCCAAGAGCTATGCAGTGGATTAATACTAAGTCTAGGTGTCATGATTTTAAGATGGTTTTGATATTGAATTAACTAATTAACTACTAAAACAAATAAAGGCAAAGATGTGATCAATAGAGGAGAGGTGCTAACCTAGTTACTCATCCTAGCTAGTAATTTTACGCCTAATTACTTCCAATTACTTGTGGGGTCAAAGTCGAGAGGATGATTTGGTCACTACCTAACCTATCAAAGAAAGATGCCACCACTAGAGAAGTCAAGTGTCCCTTATAAGTCCAGCTTGTTCCCGGTCCCTAAGCCGAGTCATTAAGTTCCGCTACATGCTAGACTTATAATAGTGAGTGCCGGCGCTAGCATCTTAGACACTCACCCCTAATTCTTAAGTTCATCCAAACGGCAGTGATCGCTGGTCAAATCGCACAAGTAGAAAGGGTCGCCGCTGGTCATATCTACCCTTCCGCCCCGCCCACTCACTTAGGTCACTGGTGATATATCCTACAACTAGCCTCTACCGCCATTCAAAACTACTCAAACAAGGGTAGCTACCAATAAACTATGCATGCATACACTTAGAAATAATTATACGGAAGCAATGTAAACGCAAACAAAACAATTAAGGAATTATATTAGGCCACACCAAGAGGTGCTTAGCCATCATATTAATCATACAAATCAATTCAATGTTTAATGTTACAAATATATGAATCGAAAGTAAAGAAAAGATAAAAACTAATGCTTATCGAGGGGAGTGATTTCTCCTCGAGATAGCCCGATGCTCCTCTAGATCGCCTTTGGCTTCTTCTCACGCTCTCTCGATTGTTGTGTGTGAAATGGGATGCTTTGAAATGCCGGAAATCGGGTATTTATAGGCAGATTTGGTTACTACAGAACTATAAAAAGAGTTACCAGAATCATCTAATTCTTCGTAAATTGCACTAGATCTCGCTAGTTACGGAGTAACCTGTAAGGGGTTATGCCGTATCTTCAATAAATCTTGGTTACGCCGTAGTTGATGCATGAGTTACGGCGAATTATCGGCGCTGGAACCTCATTTGACCTAATATGGTTACGTCGTAATCTTTGAGAGATTTACCGTAATCTTTCGATAAGTTGGTTTTTCGAGCCACGCTTTAGTTACTGCATAATGTGAGAGATAATTTACGCCGTAACTTCTTCAAAGTGAGCATACTATGATAAATCTTCAATAAACTCTCCAATTCCGCGTCTCTTTAGCTCCAATGCTCGTAATTTACCTGAAAGCCGAATATAATGGAAAACAAGCATAAATCCATATAAATGATATAAATTACACGCATTATCGGGGGAAATTGACACTAAATATTCAGGATAATTTGATGTTATCAGTTACTAATATTACTAGGTAAAGTAAAACTTCCTGGATCTTTTTCTTTTAGAATCCTTTAAAATTGATGAGCAATGCACGCTCATTGTTCCTTTAATGTCCTCCTTAATCCTTGAATTCTCCTTCTCGCAGCCTTCTTAATTTAATGTGATAGCGTATTGATGTGCATCTTCGTAGTCTCCATAATTGGCACATTGATCTCAGCTTTCTTCAAATCATCCAAGGATTCCTAGTCAAGATTATTATCTCTCTCAATCGCTTAGGAAAAGGAATTAATGGGTGATTTGGTTTGACCAATTGCTTCTTATCATCATCATTTGTTACCTAGCTACCGCTTATCCTATAAAATTTTAAGAAGAAAACTAAAAGAATCATTAGAATCATAAATAAAACAGGGATTGGAAACTGGCTCCTCGGAAGTTATGATCAATTTAACATGATCACGTGGGTTTATTTCAGTTGAGCTAGGAAGAGCTCCATAACCTCTTTCTTGAAGTACTTTACCCATTGGGCCAATTTTAATTTCCAAAGCCTTGATTGAAGCTCCTTTATTCCTGATTGAAGCTCGAATCTCCTTGATCAAAGTAGAATGTTCTTCATGTCTTTTTGCTGATTCGACCGTGAACTTGTTCAATGCTTCTTCCAAAGTTTGTCTCCTTTCAACAAGTCCTTCAGATGCCTTGTGTAGTAAGGAATATGTTGGAGAGCTTCCACAATTGTTATGTTGACCCGCAACTTCATCAAATCAGTCAAAATCTTTTTTTCTTGATCGGAAGTTGCACCCTCCATGAATTTCCTGAATGGAGGTGGTCGATACGGTTCGACTATGACTGTGTTTATGGTTGCTATTCTTCCTTTACTTCTTCCTCATTATCCAGGTTAAATACATGTTCTTCCTGCGATAACACACTAGAAATAATAGTAGATTCATTAGTGTTAGAGGTAACTAATAAATCAAAAGTTGGTTCCTCCATAATGGAAATTGCCTTGACATGGTCCCTTGGGTTTATTTCGGCAGTACTTGGTAGAGCCCCTGGAAATCTTTCTTGAAAAACCTTAGCTAATTGCCCAATTTGATTTTCTAAGGCATTGATTGCAGCCCCTTGATTCCTGAATATTGCTTAATTTGTTGTTCAAACTTCCTTGATCAAAAGGTTGATGTCATCATGTTTCTTTGCAGAGTCAACCATGAATTTATTCAAAGTATCTTCAAGACTTGAACTTTTTTCTTGATAAGAAGGCCTATTTTCATCTCTTTGGTAGTTCCGAGGTGTTGTACCCCTGAACCTCTGTGGACCTGGATAAGGTAGACCAAATTGAGTGTTGTAGGCTTCCTCTAATGGTTTCCCCTTTTTCATTGAAGGGAAATCTTTAGACAAGTAAGGTCCATTGCATATTTCAAACTTACTCAATCGAGTGTACTCAACACCATATTCTTCATATCTCTTCCAAGGTTATTTAGTTAAACCTTGATAGCAACTAACCCGCCGTAATTGTCTTCACTCCTTTGCCTAGTTGATGCCCTATCATGCCGCATTTGATAGTGGTCAGCTATATCTTGAATGGCGGTTTTGGCATCTTTAGCACTCATCTAAGGGATCGGTCCCTGAGAATCTAACATATGTATGGTTGCTATATCCAAACCTTTGTAGAAGATAATCACAATTTGGGTATCAATAAGGTCATGTTGGGGACACTTCAATAGTAAATCCTTAAACCTGTCTCAGGCTCTGTAGAGGGGTTCTATTTTTTTTGTGTTTGAAATTGTTAATCTCTTCCATTTTCTTTGCAGTCCTAGAGGGTGGACGATACTTGCTAAGGAATTTTGATTTCAAATCAAGACGAGTAACATTCTAATAGTGTATGGTCTTAACCCAAATAATTGCTTGACCAATAATTGTCTTAGGGAAGACGCAAGATCATCGATGGTCTTCACTTACATTAGGAGAGTGAAACAAATTGACAATCTCGACTTTTTTTCAACATGCTCGTTAGCATCATCCAAATCAGATCCGCTAAAGGTGTTCCACTGAGTTCCTTTAGAAATTGACCTTCGGCTCAAACGTAACCGCTTCTCTGATAGTTGGCCTTATAATCCCCGAGCCTGTGTTATCCCAAGTCTAAGCCATATATTCTTCAAATGTTTGAGACATGACGAATATGAAATTAAACAAAATGTATCAATATAATAGGTATAATTAGGGGTGGAAACGAGTCGAGCCGAGCCTGACCTTGCCAGAGCCAGAGCTTGAGCTTGGCTCGTTTAAGTTTTAAAAAGATCGATTGAGCTCGGCTCATTTTGAGCCTTAAATTTTAAGCTCGAGCTCGGATTGAGCTATGTTATATAGGCTCGGGCTCGGCTCGTTTATGCAATTTGGAAATAAAAAGTTAAAGTTTGGCTCGAGCTCGAGCTTGGCTCGTAATATATCATTATTGAGCTCGTTAATCACCGAGCTCTGCTCAGTATATATTTTAATACTTAAAATATCATAATGTCGATAGGCTCGTTTAGGCTCATGAGCTTAAACGAGCTTTGTATGTAAAGCTCGGCTCGAGCTCGATTAATAAATGAGATGCTACTTAGGATCGAGTTCTGCCCGAGCTCGCTTAGCTTGGTCTGCTCGAGCTTTTAACGATCCGGTCCCAAGCTTTTACGCTGCTCGACTCATTTCCACCCCTAGGTATAATAAAAGAAAAATACAGAAAAATAAAAACTAGAACTAATTATGAAAAATAAAATATTTTTGGGTTACGGATACACTGATACACCGTATTCAAAATATGTACATGTCGTATCAAGTTCAGACTTAATACGCAGTATTCCAATTTCTTCGAATACAGATAATGTGATTAAAACCAATACGCCGTATGAAAATTAACGAATACACCGTATAAAGTAAAAGTAACAGTTTTTAAAACTTTTTTTAGATAAAACTTGAAAATTAAAATTTTACTAAAATTACTAAAAGGAAATAAATTTAAACTAATATGGGTCTCAATTGATGAATACTCCGTATGCAAAAGTTAGCATACCCCGTATCCGTAAATATTAAACAATACGTTGTATACTATAGAATTGAATACGCCGTATGTGCAACCTGCGATAGAAACATTGTTAAAGACACAAATAGAAATCATAAATTAAAATGAACTAAAAACACAAATAAACTAAATAAAATACAAAAATCCACTAAACTAACTTAGGCTAAAGCTATTCTCCGGTAGCGACGCAAAAAACTTGATGTGTTATATTACGTCTAGTTTTAAATTTTTATTTTACCGACTTTCCTATCAGACTAACACTAACGGGTAGTGTACCCGGTCAATCCTAGCTAGTTTGGTAAGTACGGGTCGTTCTGAACTTCATAGCTAACCTAGTGAATTTCTACATTTTCAAATGGAGTTTTGATTTGAGATTAATTAAACTACTAAAACAATAAAATAAAGTAAACTAAATTAAACTATGGTTGTGATCAAGTTAAGAAGAAGATGATAGCCATATTAATCCTACTACATTTTTATTTATTCGTTTTAAAGTGCAATGACCTAATGACTTATGTTGGTGGAGTTAGGAACTACAGACAACATTTCCTATCTATTGTAAACTAAACCGAGGGCTAGTTGCGACTAGTTCTATGAATGCAACCTATATCTCTAAAGCAAATTACCGGTCTACTCAGTCACATTCACGCAATAAATATTTTCCAACTAATCTATACGATTTGTCTATGGTAACCTAGGCTAGTAGTGAAACCTACTCTTCTCAAGTGCTACCTATTTTGAAGAGCACTTATGGTAACTTACATGTTTTAGTCATTTCAGATAACCTCGGGAAACTCACGAGTTTTGTAATAAGGACCTTACTAGTAGAAGTAAGGCTACTCCTAAACCAATTTAAGGTCACTAGAAGAATTAAAATACCAAACTAAGGTTACTGGTACTTTTTTTTGGGTTGTGCCTTTTTTCCCAAACTGAAGTTACTGGTAGATATAGTAATGTTTCTAAGTTACTGGTGTTTTTTTCTTTTTGGATTGTGACTTTTAATTTTCATTTCCTTAATTTGTTTTTTCTAGAATAATTAGGTTATCTTGTTCTACAAATTTTAATACCTATTGATATAGGTGATAACATCAAATAGTCCTGAATATTAAATGTCAAATTCCCCCGATAATGCTCGTATTTTATATCATTTATATGGATTTGCGCTTGTTTTCCTTTATATTTCACTTTCGGATAAATTACGAGCATCGAGCTAATGAGACGGATTTGGAGATTTTCTTAAGAGATTTATGATAGTATGCCCATCCGGAAGCAGCCACGCAGAACTCCATCTCTCACTTTACGCCGTAGCTAGCGCGACGACTTAAGACCAACTCAAGATTCAATTACGGCGAACTCCCAACTAAGGATTACACCGTAACCAATTAAGTCAAAGAATGTTCCACACCGCCATCGACACGCCAGTAACTCCTACCAATGATTACGGCGAATCATACCAATTGTAACTCAGATTAAGATACGGCGAACTCATTCCATGTTACGCCATAACCAAATTACCGAGAGCATTATTATGGAATTATTAAGGTTACACAGAACTCTCAAATAAAGTTACGCAGTAACTAGATCGCGCCTATAAATACATGCCCTAATTTCGTGATTTCACATCATTCACTCCACACCAAAAGCAGAGAACGCCAAGAGGGTTCCAAAGGCAGATCTTAAAGAGCATACGGAGCTATCTCCGCGGAGAAATCACTCTAATGATAAGCTTTAGCGATTATTTTCTTTACTTTCGATTCATGTATTTCATTATGTCAAACATTGAATCTTTGGTTTCATTTAATATGATCGGCTAAGCACCTTCGTGCTAGCCTAGTTATGATTCCTTAATTATTTTGTTTACGCTACATGCTCCGATAATTGTTTCTAGTGTATGCATGCATAGTTCGCTGGTAGCTACCCTAGCTTCGGTAGTTTTGAATGGCGGTAGTGTCTAGTTGCTTAGAGAATTGACCAACCCGACCCTAAGTAGGTAGATCGAATGGGAAGGGTAAGAATCGACCAACCGACGACCCTTCCTCGCCAGGCGAAATGACCAAATGATCATCTGCCGTTTGGATGAACTTAAGAAGTTAAGGATAAGTGTCTAAGATGCTAGCGCCCGGGCACTCATTGTTACGAATCTTGCTTGTAGAAGTACTTAATGACATGGCTTAGGGGAGTAAAAACAACTGGACTTTCAAGGGTAGTAGTGATTGGTGGCAAACTGTCAAGTTTATTACACAAATTAACCACTTGCGAATGGTCAACCGTAATAAAATTAAACAAATCTAAAACCAATGCAATTGAGTCCAGGAGAGTTTAGTGTTTCTCAGTCGTTAAGTCCCAACGAAATCTTGTTGAATAACCAAACGAGAAGCGATCGGGTAATATGAACAGGAATGGATTTGATGATAATACTAAATGACAAAGGAAATATCCGAGAAAATTAAAATCTAAATTATATTAAATAAACGCTATCACTATTTTTAAAATTGGATTTTCTTGATTTTTCTTTATAAATTTAAATTAAAACTACGTAACGCATAAAAGAAAATGTGAAATTGAAAAGATAATCCTAAAAATATAAAAATGAAATTTTACAAACCTAATGATAAGAGAAAATTTTGAGAAAAGAAAATTATTTTTATGACTATTTATTTAATTATTATTAATTAAAACTATTTTTACCTATTTAATAATACCCAAAATATAAGAAAATATGAAATAAAGCTAGAAAAGTGAAATTATGACTTAGAAAAATCTAAAATAACTAAAGAGAATTTTCAAAACTAATTTTGTATTTTTCCTGATTATTTTCTATTTTCTATGAATTAAAAATCTGTTTTAAACTAATTAAATTTCTAAAAATTACAAATTTAACTAAGAAAATCTGAAAAATATTTTTTGACTTTTATATTTATCTTAACCTAGGAAAATTGAAAATTATTTTTTGAAGTTTTTCCGATTTAATTGCAATAAAGGCTAATTAAAAAGTCTTAAAAACCGATTTAAATTAGAAAAATAGCAAACAAGGATGAAAAATCAAAAATTCAGAAAAGTCTAAAATTATATTCTAAGTCTATGGAAAATATAAAACTATGGCTTATGTGTGAGAATATGAGGTCAGCAGCAAACCGAATGAGAATAAGACTAAAAATAAGCAAATAAGCACTAAAGACCACCAAATGAAAGCGTAAGCTAGATTAAGCTATAACTAATGAAAGCAACTTTTTCCGCCTACTCGTAATCTCAAGCTAACCAGCCTTTAAGCTTATGAGTCCAAAATCAAACAAGTAAAAATCACAAGTAGGAGTCGACTTTAAGCTTAAAAATAAGCTATCTACCCTAGTTGGAACCTAAAACCGACATCAGCCTCAAGTAGACCCGGCAAGGAGCTTATAAACCAAAAATCAGACCAAGACAAGCTCTAATGAGCTTGTGGAGAATCAGACAAAACTCGTGCTCAATCAAGATACATCGAGTGCACACAGTGGCACTTTAGACCTAATTGACAAGTCGATGAGCTTTTACAAAATTACTAAAAATCTACAAAAATCATATTTCAACTCTTGACCAATTGAAGTTGTTAATCCCAAAGTTTCACTTGAATTGATCCAATAAAGAATCAATGAAAAATCAACCAAGTTGGGTGAAAACTGAGTTTTGCACTTTTTTGACTTTTGACACAGAATTGAAAAGTTGACTAAACTGAGATTTGATTCAAATTTTCTGAGTGATTATGATATTTTGTGATAAAATGACACTAATGCAAGCTATGTTACTAAATTCTATACCTATATGTAAGATTTTACCAACTGATTCTCACAGAAATGACAATAAGAGCATATTCAAAGCAATTTTGACTAAATGAGTTTGTAGATGCAATTTGAAAGTTATATTATCTAAGTTGTGACTACTCTGGACTAAAGCAACTAAGCTTAGCTAATAAGATAACCTATAACACAGTCCAAGCTATAATCCAAACACTACTTAAGCTAATCGTTATGCTAATTACTCTACCTTATAGTTGATCCTAAACCCGAGCAAAGAATGAAACCTATGATCTAACCGCAATCATATCCTATGTAAGCCAAATAATCACTAATAACCTACAAAGATACAAAGAAACTAAAAGGGTAGCACAATAGTTGTAAGCTTGAACTTAAACAGTACTCACATGAGATCCAAATTTCATGCAATTTTATCTTGAACCGTATACCACTATTCTAAACCAATACCAATCCAAAACCACTCGCATCACTATCCAAGAACAAGCTACCCTCTCCTTTGACTTTCATTGACCAAGTACTAATTTTGCTTGAAAGGATTTCTAAGCTCACTAAAAGCTACTGCATGCTTTTAGTAAGCTTATATGGATCGTAATTGCTTACTGGAGCTTGAGCTTACCAAATTTAAAACTAATTTAATGACGTAAAATGTAAAATCAAGAGACTTTATCAAACTTTGAATTAATACTCGAAATGAGTTACAATAGACTTAATAACTTTAGTTTAGTACAAGGAAGATTAAATTAGAACTTAATTAAGACATAAAAATTAAAAACCATATATATGAAAGATTAAACTAAAACTACTAGCTCCACTCTCTTCTTCCTCCTTTTATAGCAAAAGTCTTTCCTCTCTCCTCCGAGCTTTTCCCACCTCTAATCTTGGCCCTGATGCTTGGAAACCTTTTAGCCGCTGATGAGAATTTTGAGCCAAATGATTTTTGCCGCAGGTTCGATAGCTTGACAGGAAAGGAGCATTTAATGCATTTGGCTTGGGGTGTTTGGAGGGTAGGAATAAGGTGGGTGTGGATGATGATGGAGTAGGGAGGTTGCAGTGTGTAAGTGATGATGGAAGAGGAACCCGTGAGTGGAGTCGACTAGGTTCACTCACGGATTAATATATTGACAGGGGGTTCAAGGTGTCAAGGGGGTCAAGTGGTTGGTGGGGTCATGGTTCAAAAGGAGGTTCAAGGCTCATGGAAGTGGTCAAGGTCCAAAGGTGTTTTGTTTCTAAATAATACAAGGACCAAAACCGCAATTCTCCAAACTTATGGACCAATTTCGCTAATTTTGCAAAGTTATGCCAAGGGACCAATTACTTACAAGTTTCAATAGTACAAGGACCATAATAGACATTTTTAAACTTCCAAGGACTATTTTGCCAATTTTGAAACTCAAGGACCAAACTTGTAAATTCTCAAAACTTATGAAATTTTTCACCAAAGGACTAATTATGACAACTTATGATTTCAAAAGGACCTTTGGTGACTTTTCTTTAAAATAAGTGCTGTGGGACTATTTTTGACAAGATTTGAAAGTCTGGGACCGAAATCGCCAATTATGCAAACTTAGCTCATTTTTCATCCGATTTTAAACATTTTGCATCCAAACATATAAAATACAATTTTGAGATATTTTCAAGATTTTGATGCATTTCGAGCTGCTTTTAAGTGTTTTGCAGTCAGATTGACTAAAACGATGAGTATTTACACACTCATCAATCCCCCACACTAAGATATTGCTAGTCCCTAGCAATCTTTGAGAAAACTTAATGGATTTGAATCTCTTTACCAAAAGCCATTACTTCTCGGAGTAGCCAATTGTTTCAGCTCAAGTAAGAACCTTGGCACAATGATAACCAAATGATTTTGCGAAATCACCGCCTTTCAACGGTTTTGATTTGTCTTTACCGTGCCGCTTGCTTCCTCGGACTAGCCAACTCTTAGATAAAATATCTTTGGTGAGTCGATTACCAATTATGGTTTTCAACCGCCTTTACCACAAGCCATAAACTTATGGGCTAGCCAACTCTTCACTAATTAAAGATATGCGAAATAACACCATACAATTTTGGGCAAAGTCAAGTCAACGGATTTGAGGTATCTTTACCAAGAGTCGCTTACACCGGATTAGCCAACTTTTGTTTATTAGACATGGCGGATCGATAACTCATAAGTCGAGTAAGTGTAAAACACTTACTCCAAAAAAATTTTTTTTTTTTGCCAAAACGGGGAATCTGTGGTATAATTACATGATAAAATTCGCGAGAATTCCCCACACTAGAAATGAATATTGCCCTCAATATTCAAAGTACCGGCGGTTATGCCGAAACCGAGAACGAAAAGGGAAATACTACTACCATTATTTGAATTTTTTTTTTTTTTTTTTTTTTTTTTTTTACAATGGGCACCTTCCCCACACTAGGTGGTAGAAAATAGAAAGAAGTCGAAATACGGGTGAAAACCCATATGGTGTGTTATTGTTTTGATTCCCGAGTCCCTAGCTTGACTCGATCCCCGATTCATTGGTTCATGGGAAAGTTTGTAGATCCGGACAACCACAGGAGGAATGTCCTCTCCAAAATAGTGCTTCAATCGATGACCATTCACTTTAAAATTTGGACCATCGGTCGAGATAACTCAATGGTTCCATAAGGAAATACTTTAGTGATGGTGAATGGTCCGCATCAGCCGATTTTAGTTTTCCGAGAAAATCTTCAATCTTGAATTGAAAAGAAGGACTCGATCACCGACGTTGAACACGCGGTTCTTGATTTTGAGTCATGAATCTTCTTTGTCTTTTCTTTGTAGATCAAAGAGTTCTCGATGCTTGATCACTCGAGTTCATTTAATTCATTCTTTGAACTTTCCGTGATCACCACCGTCTCGAATATCGGTTGGCATGTTTCAAAGCCCAAGATGCTTTGTGCTCAAGCTCAATCAGCAGATGACACGCCTTCCGCACACTAGTTTAGTATGGAGTACACCCGATGGGTGTTTTATGTCGTACGGAAGGCCCAGAGCGCGCCATCTAGCTTATCCACCAAGAGGCACGGCCGCCACCGTCTTCCGTATTCTTTTTAATCCCCTGCTGGAAACTTCCACTTGCCCACTTGTTCGGGGGTGGTACGCAGAGAGACGGTGAGTTACACCATACTTTTGCATGACTCTATCAAACCGTCATTGCAGTAAATGCGCACACGATCATCGATTATAGCTCGGAGTTCCAAACCTAGCAAAAGAGATTTTAAGAATTTCACAACAACTCGGCATCAGTAGGCAAAGCTGCTTTCAACCCATTTTGACAAATAGTCAACGCCACGGTATGTATTTATTACCTCGAGATGAAGGAAATGGCCCCATAAAGTAAATGCCCCGTATGTCAAAAATATCACACTTCAATGGCGCTTATGGCATTTCATTTCTTTTAGATATTTCGTGACGCTGACAAGCGCCATGTGTTTTGACAAATTCATGGGCATCCTTGTAAATCGTGGGCCAATAAAATCCGGAATCAAACACCTTCGGCGCAGAAGTAGTGGGGCTATGATGTCCCCCAAGAGGGTCCGTAATGGCAAGCCTCGAGAATGTCATTCGCTTCCCGACCATACACACATCGCCCGATGACTTGATCCGCGCTAATTTTGAATAAGTAGGGTCGCCCGTAGTAATGTTTTACATCCTTAAAGAATTTGTTTTTCCGCTGGGACGACATCCTTTCACTACAAAGTTACCCGCATGGTAATTTGCAAAGTCAAGAACCATGGGGTAGAAGAGTTCCACTAAAAGAAACCACATTGAGTGTTTCGAGAGGAAATGTTTCGCTTATTTCCTTTTTTCTAACAAATTCGTGAGGGTTTTCTAGACGGGATGATGATCGCAGCCTGTGTTCTCAGCCTTTTTATCACGATAATGATATCAAATTTTGTGAGAGAACCCAACTAGCAATCTCGGCTTTGCATCTTGTTTTGCAAAGAGATATTTGAGAGCCGAGTGATCCGTGATACACCACGATTTGGTCAAGATTAGGTATGGTTTAAACTTCAAACGATACACCAGCCTAATAATTCTTTTTCTCAGAGTGGTGTAATGGGTTCGAGTCACCAGTCTTACTCAGTAATGGATAAATGAAAATGTTTGGTTTTTCGCTGCCTGTGACTGCACCGATAGCAAAATCACTTGCATCGCACATGAGCTCAAAGATTAAATCCCAATGGGGCAACTAGAATGGGTGCTTCCAAGCTTTTTCTTTAATGTTTCAAAAGCTTCGATGCACTCAGTGAGAAGATAAAAGGAGCATCCTTCTCAAGGAGATGATCTATAAGCCGAGCGATTTTAGAAAATCTTGTATGAATCTACGATAAAACCCGCATGACCTAGAAAACTCCTAATACCTTTGATTTTAGTAGGATGAGGCAATTTAGCAATAACATCAACTTTGCTCTATCTACCTCAATCCCATTTTTGGAAATCTTATGGCCAAGGACTATGCCTTCTTTGACCATAAAGTGGCTCTCTCCCAATTTAGACAAAGATTGGTGTCTTCACATCGCTTTTAGCATTTTTCTAAATGGAGAGACATGTTTGAAATGAGTCCCCAATGACCGAGAAGTCATCCATAAACACCTCCATTGTTTCCGATCATGTCGTGGAAAATTGCCATCATACATCGTTGAACGCACAGAGCATTACATAGGCCAAAAGGCATACGTCTCAGAGGCAAAAGTCTGTAGCAAGGTGTGAATGTGGTCTTTTCTTGATCCTTGGATCAATGGGATCCGAAATAACCCGAGAAACCATCAAGGAAACAATAGTATTCGCTTTCCGCTAATCTCAAGCATCCGATCCATGAAGTGGTAGAGGAAAATGGTCTTTACGTGGCTTCGCTTAACTTGCGATAGTCAATGCACACACGCCACCCCGTAACCAATCGAGTTGGAATTAACTCGCTTTCATTTGTGACAACAATATGCCACCCTTTTTGGAACATGCGATGGATCAATTCCAAGGACTATCGAGATCGGCAATTAAACCGCATCAAGAAGTTCGAGAACCTCTTGTTTGATAACCTCGTGAATCTTAGGATTCACCCTTCTCGATGTCGATCCGGCTTGAAGTCATCCTCCATCAAGATTTTGTGAGTACAAACCTGTGGTTGATACCTTTAATGTCGGAGAGTTTCAAGCAATTGCTTGCTTGTGTGACTTCAAGACCTTTACGAGAGCGCCTTTCCTCCCGAAGTTAATTCTTTAGCAATTATGACGTGGTAATTTATCATCACCTCCAAGAATGCATACTCGAGATGAGGAGGTAGGTCCTTAAGTTCAACTCGGAAATTCTTCAAGAGATGTTTGTACCGATCCGATTTCTTCAATCGTGATCTCTTTCTGAGGAGGACTGTAATGGATCTTCATTTAACAATTGCTCAAGATAAAGGATATCTCCTCCGAATCATAAACACCATCAATTCCCCATGGAATCGATTCATCATTAGCAAGAAACTCATCGATCTCTTCAAGAAAGAAATCACCTCAAACGGAGTAAAGAGAGGGGAAGAGTCGCAATAATTGGTTGAGAAGATGTGGTGGGATCCCCGATGACACGCCTTTCCGTACACTAGTTTGTATGGAGTACACCGATGGGTGTTTTATAAAATTGTCGGAAGGCCCAGTCGTCATCTAGCTTATCCGACCAAGAGGCACGGTTTTCGCCTCTTGTCCTCTCGAATTCTTTTAATCCTCGGTTGGAAACTTCCACTTGCCCACTTGTTTGGGGTGGTGCAGCGATGAGAGGCGGTGAGTTACACCATACTTTTGCATGACTCTATCAAGCGGTCATTGAAATCGTACCACGATCGCGATTATAGCTCGTGGAGTTCAAACCTAGCAAAAGAGATTTTAAGAATTTCACAACAACTCGGGCATCGTTGGTAGGCAAAGCTTTCGCTTAACCCATTTTGACAAATAGTCAACGACCGCGAGTATGTATTTATTACCTCGAGATGAAGGAAATGGCCCGTAAAGTAAATGCCCCGGATGTCAAAATATCACACTTGAATGGCGTTTTGCGGCATTTCATTTCTTTTAGATATTTCCGTGGCGTTGACAAGCATCACGGGTTTTGACAAATTCATGGGCATCCTTGTAAATCGTGGGCCAATAAAATCCGAATCAAACACCTTCTTGGCGGTGTAGTTGGGGCTATGATGTCCCCATGAGGTCGAGAATGGCAAGCCTTGAGAATGTCATTGGCTTCGACCATACACATCGCTGATGACTTGATCGCGCTAATTTTGAATAAGTAGGAATTCGTCCCGAGTAATGTTTACATCCTTAAAGAATTTATTTTTTGTTGGGACGACATCCTTTCACCACAAAGTTACCCGCATGGTAATTTGCAAAGTCGACAAACCATGGGGTAGAAGAGTCTCCACGAAAAGAAACCACATTGAGTGTTTCGAGAGGAAATGTTTCGTTTATTTCCTTTTCTCGAACAAATTCTGGTGAGGGTTTTCTAGGCAGGACGAGATGATCGTGACGGGTTCTCGGCTCCTTTTTATCACGTATAATGATATCAAATTCTTGTAGGAGGAGAACCCAGCGAGCAATCTCGGCTTTGCATCTTGTTTTGCAAAGAGATATTTGAGAGCCGAGTGATCCGTATACCACGCATTTGGTCAAGATTAGGTATGGCGAAACTTCTCAAACGCATACACACGACTAATAATTCTTTTACGTAGTGGTGTAATGGGTTTGAGCTTCAATCATAGTCTTACTCGCGTAATGGATAAAGGTGAAAATGTTTGGTTTTCGTTGCCCGGGACCGCACCGATAGCAAAATCACTTGCATCGCACATGAGCTCAAAGATTAAATCGATCGGGGCAACTAGAATGGGTGCTTCCGTAAGCTTTTTCTTTAATGTTTCAAAAGCTTGATGCACTCGGTGAGAAGATAAAAGGAGCATCCTTTTCAAGGAGATGATTCATAGGCGGCGATTTTAGAAAAATCTTGTATGAATCTACGATAAAACCGGCATGACCTAGAAAACTCCTAATACCTTTGGCGGTAGTAGGATGAGGCAATTAGCAATAACATCAACTTTTGCTCTATCTACCTCAATCCCATTTTGGAAATCTTATGGCCAAGGACTATGCCTTATTTGACCATAAAGTGGCTCTTCTCCCAATTTAGACAAAGATTGGTGTCTTCACACCATTTTAGCATTTTTCTAAATGGGAGACATGTTTGAAATGAGTCCCAATGACGAGAAGTCATCCATAAACACCTCCATTGTTTCCCGATCATGTGGTGGAAAATTGCCATCATACATCGTTGGAGCGTGCCGGGGGCATTACATAGGCCAAAAGGCATCGTGCAGTAGGCAAAAGTTCCGTATGGGCGGTGAATGTGGTCTTTCTTGATCCTTTGGATCAATGGGGATCTGAAAATAACCGAGAAACCATCAAGGAAACAATAGTATTCGTTTCTGCTAATCTCTCAAACATCGATCCATGAAGGTGAGGAAAATGGTCTTTCGGGTGGCTTCGTTTAACTTGTGATAGTCAATACACACACGCCATCCCGTAACCAATCGAGTTGGAATTAACTCATTTTCTTCATTTGTGACAATGATTATGCCACCCTTTTTGGAACACGGTGGATGGGATCGACCCAGGACTATCGGAGATCGGGTAAATTAAGCCGGCATCAAGAAGTTTGAGAACCTCTTGTTTGATAACCTCGTGAATCTTAGGATTCACCTTCTACGATGTTGGAATCTTGGCTTGAAGTCATCCTCCATCAAGATTTTGTGAGTACAAAACTGGGGTTGATACCCTTAATGTCGGAGAGTTTCAAGCAATTGCTTGCTTGTGTGACTTCAAGACCTTTATGAAGCGATCTTCTCCTCCTCGAGTTAATTCTTTAGCAATTATGACGGGTAATTTATCATCACCTTCCAAGAATGCATACTCGAGATGAGGAGGTAGGTCCTTAAGTTCAACCTCGGAAATTCTTGATAGATGTTTGTCTTGATCGATTTCTTCAATCGTGATCTCTTTTGGAGGAGTGAAGGTAATGGATCTTCATTTAACAATTGCTCAAGATAAAGGATATCTCCTCCGAATCATAAACACCATCAATTCCGCGGAATCGATTCATCATTAGCAAGAAACTCATCGATCTCTTCAAGAAAAAATCACCTCCCTCAAGCGGAGTAAGAGAGGGAAGAGTCGGCAATAATTGGTTGAGAAGATGTGGTGGGATCCCACTCGCGAATTATGAAAATAACCAAGAAACTCTTGAGAGTACTCCTCGAAGCAATATCAATTAAATCGATTTGATTAACCGATTGACATCATAATTTGAGGTACCTTGAAGTTTGATCAAGGTTAAAGGTGTGACTTCGTTACCACACGTAACGTGATTTCTTGCTCAAATACATCAATGAGAGCACGGCCCGTTCTCGGGAATCCTCGTCCACAATGAGGGAACCCGATGATCGACATCGAAATCAACAACCACAAAGTCGGTGGAAAATGGAACTTTCCTACTTTCACGAATACATCCTCGGCGATGCCAAGAGGACGTGATATAGAAACGATCGCAAGCTCAAGAGTCATGCGGTAGGAATAAGTTACGGAAGAAAGTTTCTTCCATCTTGAATAAGGCATTAGATTGATGCTTGCACCAAGATCGGCTAGGCAAAGCATTCAATCATTCTGGAAAAACACAAGGTAAAGAAATTTTCCAAGATCTCCAAGCTTCTGGGAAGCTTCTTTAAGCTAGCGGCGGTTCTCATTCGAAGGAGTCTTAGCCATTTCAAGCAGTTTTCCTTGTTGCTTAACATGTGTTTGAGAGTTGATGCAAACTTGGGCATCGGCATGATGGCATCCATAAGCTTATGTCAAAATGTAGTTCTTGGAAAATTTGAAAAAATTTCCATTTGATGGTAGCTTTTCGCGGAGCTTTGCTCATTTAAGCGTGAGGGTAAGGAATAGAAGTTTTGGATTTGGGGTTTTCAATGGAGGTTCAAAAACAACTCTGGTTTGGTTTTGGGTTTCGGGACAACTTGAGGATGGACATGTCTTTGTACTTTGTGAGCTAGTAGGTTGCACTTGGTCCTTTGTCGCCTCGGGTTCACTTTCCACTACCTTTGGGAGAGAAGAAGAAGAGGTAGTAGGAATAGCGGGTCCATCATCTGAGCACCACTTACGGTTGTGATCGCCTTTGCATCGCCCCTCGGATTAGCGATCGTGTTGCTAGGTAAAGTACACGAGCCCAGGGTCGATCATTTAAAGACTTCTTAATGTCGAAATATGGCTAACCAACAACCTATTCATTTCCTCTTGGGCTTTCATGAATTGCTTCAACAACTCATCGGATGATGGTCAGTTGGAACAATGGCTTGATTTTGTGTAGGAAAATTAAGCCTCTATTGTTTGGATTAGGGCCTTGATTTTGGAAATTTCCTTGATTATTGCCATGAAAATACCACAGGTTGAAATTTCCACGACCTTGGTTTCTATTAAAATTTCCTTGATGTTGGAAGTTTTGACTTTGATTTTGAAAACCGTTATTTTGACTAAAATTACCTTGGTTTTGAAAACCTTGGTTCGTTCTATTACGATTTTGATTACGGTTTTGGTTTTGGTTGAAACCGGGTGGTCGAGGTAGTGGTTAGGGCGGTGGTTCGGGTCCATAGGAGCGCGGTATTGGTTGCCTCTGAATTGAAATCCGCCCAGCGTTTGCTTCAAAAGGGTTACCATCGGTGGCCATACAGTTGTAATAGGCATGAGGGGCCACATAGTAACACATACTTCCACTTTCTTAACTTGCGGGAGGTGAAGTTTGTGGAAAAAACTTTCTTTTGGTTGGAGAGAACCAAAGCTTGAATTGCTTAGTGAGTTTGTCAATCTTAGCATCGGTGCTAGATTGACTCACGAGCGATGAAATAGAAGGACCAACAACGACTTGGGAAACAACGGTTTGCTTCGATGCGGTCACGGACTTTAGACTTGTTTTCAATTATCGCTAAAGCTTCTTTACGGTTTTGCTCAAGAAATTTCCTCCGTGGAGGAATTGAAGAATCTTGATCAGTTGACTCACTCCATTATAGAAAGTATCGAGTTGCATTAACTCGGAGAAACCGTGGTGAGGACATTTTGAACAACTCCTTAAAACGATCCACGATTCTTTGAAGGATTCATCAAACTTTTGTGTGAATTTGATGATTTCATTTTAAGACTCGTGGTTTTAGAAGGTGGATAGAACTCGTTAACAAATTTCTTCACGGTCTTCCCATGTTTCGATTGATTGAGGGGTTGTTTTCAAGCCAAATCCGGGCTTGTCCTCGAGGAAAATGGGAGCGAAGAAGCTTGAGCGGCATCGGTAGGGACATTCTTGTATTTGATGGTAGATGCAATCTTGTTAAACCATCGAATATGAGCATGAGGATCATCCTCTCAAAACCATAGAATTGACTTGAGGTTACAAGATTTAGTAACCCGGTTTGAGTTCAAAATTTTCGACCACAATGGTGGGATAACAATAACATCTCCATACCCATCGATGGGTGCGGGAGAAGCTCACACATAGGGCGTTCTTCCGCCATGATAGCGGAGTAGTGTGAGCGATCCGGATCTCGAGATCCGACTTATGGGGCGAGCGTCTACGGACACGCCTTCGGAATCGACAAGCTCACGAAAAGGGCTCACGAGACCTAGAAGAGCGATGCGCATACACTAGAGTTAACTCTAAGGAATCTCGAGTTAAGGAAGGAATTATGAAAATGGGAAAGAATAATCTTTTTGGTTTTATGGTTTTGAAAAGTAGATATAACAACAAATCCAATTAAAACAATATCGAGGCAAAGCGACGGTGAACTTAAACCAATAATCACAAGATGAATGGCTTCTTTGAAAAGGTACACCACTCACAAGGACACAAAGGCAAGTTTTAATCTTTGGTTCGGGAACTTATTATGGTCGTACCCCAGTTAGGTAGTACCTTGCCTTGGTTTGCGGTGGTAATTTTTATGTTGTTATTATTAAACAAAGAAAAGCGACAAATCTTTTTGTATTTTTATCTTTATATATATATAGAAACAAAGAAAAATATTTTTGTGTTTTATCGTTTTAAGATGTTTTGGATTTTTATAAGAAAATATAGATATATATAGATGGTATAAACAAGGTGAATATTCAAATCACAAATCGCTAAGCGTAAGATAATTAGCCTGACTCCCCGATGGCGCCAAAATTTGATTGGTGGCAAACTGTCAAGTTTATTACACAAATTAACCACTTGTGAATGGTCAACCGTAATAAAATTAAAGCAGTCTAAAACCAATGCAATTGAGTCCAGGAGAGTTTAGTGTTTCCCCAAGTCGTTAAGTCCCAGCAGTACATTGCATTGAATAACGAAGCGTATAGTGATCGGGTAATATGAGCAGGAATGGATTTGATGATAATACTAAATGACAAAGGAAATACCGAGAAAATTAAAAATCTAAATTATATTAAATAAGCGCTATCACTATTTTTAAAATTGGATTTTCTTGATTTTCTTTTATAAATTTAAATTAAAAACTAAAAAGTAAAAGAAAATGTGAAATTGAAGCAATATTAATCCTAAAAATATAAAATGAAATTTTACAAACCTAATGATAAGAGAAAATTTTGAGAAAAAAAAATTATTTTTATGACTATTTATTTAATTATTATTAATTAAAACTATTTTACCTATTTAATAATACCCTAAAATATAAGAAAATATGAAATAAAGCTAGAAAAGTGAAATTATGACTTATAAAATCTAAAATAACTAAAGAGAATTTTCAAAACTAATTTTGTATTTTTACGATTATTTTCTATTTTCTATGAATTAAAAGCATTTTAAACTAATTAAATTTCTAAAATTACAAATTTAACTAAGAAAAATCTGGAAAAATATTTTTTGACTTTTTATATTTATCTTAACCTAGGAAAATTGAAAAATTATTTTTTTGAAGTTTTTCTGATTTAATTGCAATAAAGGCTAATTAAAAAGTCTTAAAAACTGATTTAAATTAGAAAAAATAGCAAACAGTGATGAAAAAATCGAAAAATTAGGAAAAGTCTAAAATTATATTCTAAGTCTATGGAAAATATAAAACTATGGCTTATGTGTGAGAATATGAAATTTGCGATTGCAAGCGAATGAGAATAAGCACAAAAATAAGCAAATAAGCACTAAAGACCACCAAATGAAAGCGAAGCTAGATTAAGCTATAACTAAGTGAAAGCAACTTTTTCCATTACTTAGAATCTCAAGCTAACCAAATTTAAAGCTTATGAGTCCAAAATCAAACAAGTAAAAATCGGTTGTGAGGTGACTTTAAGCTTGAAAATAAGCTATCTACCTAGTTGGAACCTAAAACCAGATATCACAGTCTCAAGTAGACCTGGCAAGGAGCTTATAAACCAAAAATCAGACCAAGACAAGCTCTAATGAGCTTGTGGAGAACTCTGCACAAAACCTTTGCACACTCAGTATACACTGAGTGTGTGCACAGGGCACTTTAGACCTAATTGACAAGCTGATTTAGAGCTTTTACAAAATTACTAAAAATCTACAAAAATCATATTTCAACTCTTGACCAATTGAAGTTGTTAAGCCCAAAGTTTCACTTGAATTGATCCAATAATGAATCAATGAAAAATCAACCAAGTTGGGTGGCAGGTTTTCAACTTTTGACTTTTGACACGAAATTGAAAAGTTGACTAAAGTGAGATTTGATTCAAATTTTATGAGTGATTATGATATTTTGTGATAAATGACACTAATGCAAGATATGTTACTAAATTCTATACCTATATAAAACAAGATTTTACCAAGCGATTCTCACGAAATGACAATAAGAGCATATTTAAGCAATTTTGACTAAATGAGTTTGTAGATGCAATTTGAAAGTTATATTATCTAAGTTGTGACTACTACGGACTAAAGCAACTAAGCTTAGCTAATAAGATAACCTATAACACGGTTTGAGCTATAATCCAAACACTACTTAAGCTATTTGTTATGCTAATTACTTAACTTATAGTTGATCCTAAGCTTATGCTAACAATGAAACCTATGATCTAAGCGCAATCATATCTCTAAGCCAAATAATCACTAATAACCTCGACATCACGACAAAAGCGAAAAGGGTAGCACAATAGTTGTAAGAAAACAAAGTACTCGCATGAGATCCGACTTATATGCGAAACTATCTTGAACCAAGATACCACTATTCTAAACCAATACCAATCAAAACCGACTCGCATCACTATCCAAGAACAAGCTACCCTCTCCTTTGACTTTCATTGACCAAGTACTAATTTTGCTTGAAAGGTTTCTAAGCTCACTAAAAGCTATCGAAGACTTTAGTAAGCTTATATGGATCAGAATTAAGCTACTTGGAGCTTGAGCTTTACCAAATTTAAAACTAATTTAATGACAGAAAATGTAAAATCAAGAGACTTTATCAAACTTTGAATTAATACTGAAAATGAGTTACAATAGACTTAATAACTTTAGTTTAGTACAAGGAAGATTAAATTAGAACTTAATTAAGACATAAAAATTAAAAACGACATATATGAAAGATTAAAACTAAAAACTACTAGCTCCACTCTCTCTTCTTCCTCCTTTTTATAGCAAAAGTCTTTTCCTCTCTCCTACGAGCTTTTCCGCCTCTAATCTTGGCCCTTGGATGCTTGGAAACCTTTTTAGCCGTTGATGAGAATTTTGGCGCCAAAATGATTTTGCCGATGGTTACGATAGCTTGGGCGGGGAAAGGAGCATTTAATGCATTTGGCTTGGGGTGTTTGGAGGGTAGGAATAAGGTGGGTGTGATGATGATGGAGTAGGGAGGAGTTGCGAGTGCGGTGATGATGAGGAAGAGGAACCGTGGCGGGAGTTGACTAGGTTTGACTATGGATTAATATATTAGGGGGGGGTTCACGGTCAAGGGGTCAAGTGGTTTGGATTGGGTCATGGTTAAAGGAGGGTTCAAGGCTCATGGGAAGGTCGAGGTCCAAGGTGTTTTGTTTCTAAATAAACAAGGACCAAAGCGCAATTCTCAAACTTAAGGGACCAAAGCGCAAATTTTGCAAAGTTATGCCAAGGGACCAATTACGACAAGTTTCAATAGTACAAGGACCATAATAGACATTTTTAAACTTCCAAGGACTATTTTTGCCAATTTTGAAACTTGAAGGACCAAACTTGTAAATTCTCAAAACTTATGAAATTTTTCACCAAAGGACTAATTATGACAACTTATGATTTCAAAAGGACCTTTGGTGACTTTTCTTTTAAAATAAGTGCTCAGGGACTATTTTTGACAAGATTTGAAAGTCGGGGGTAAGCGCCAATTATGCAAACTTAGCTCATTTTTCATCGATTTTAAACATTTTGCATCGAAACATATAAAATACAATTTTGAGATATTTTCAATATTTTGATGCATTTAAAGCGTTTTAAGTGTTTTTTGAGTTTATTTGACCAAAATGATGAGTATTTACACACTCATCAAGTAGCTTGATCTCCGGTGGAAGCCTTTGGCGATAGGTTTGAACCGACGAAATGTTGTCCTAGCGACTTAAACCCCCACTTGAATCAATTGGAAGTAGTTAGACGTGAACATAACATGATAGGATGAGTAACTAGGTTAGCACACTTTACCCCTATTGATCACAACCACTATTTACTTTTCGCATTTTATTTCTTGTTAATTAGTTTAATAATCATTTCAATCCTTAAAACAATTAAAACCGGTGACACCTAGACTTAATTAGAATCCGCTCACATAGCTCTTGGGATGACATCGGTTTTACCAATTGCTACACTACACACGACTGGGTACACTGCCGTGAGTGCATAAGGTGGACCATAGGTAATGAGACACTATAAATATTAAAACCTGGTCAGAAAACATGCATCAAGTTTTTGGTGCCGCTGCCGGGAGTTATATTAGGATTTTTATTAAGTCTTTTATTTTTATTTTATTTTGAATTCTTGTTTTCTTACGATTTCTTTTAAGTTTCAGGTACTATGGAGGTTGTGAACATTGATGACCTCACTCTTGAAGAATATTTGGCATTGACTAGAGATGAACAAGGGCCTTGGGCTCGTTAGGCCGGCTATTGGAGCTAATGTCCGTTTCGAGATCAAAGAACAGTTTATGATGGAGCTACGAGCTAACCCTTTTTCAGGAAATAGAGACGAAGATGCTTATGAACACGTTGAAAATGTCTTGTATATCGCAAGCCTTTTCAACATACAGTGTTTCTCATGGCGTTGTTATGCTCAGAGTATTCCTATGACACTTCTGGGCGGCAAGAAGATGGATTGAAAGATTGCCGCCGGGCGGTCGATACATGGGCTCTCCTAAAGAAGCATTTCATTCAAAGATATTGTCCTCCTTCGAATATATCTAATCAGCTCATGGAGATCCATAATTTTAAGCAAGAAGGCGATGAAACGTTGTATCAAGCTTGGGATAGATACAACGATCTTCTCTACAAGTGTCCCACTCATGACCTAAACAGCCAGCAAAAGGTCAACATATTATACAAAGGTATCAACATGGCTACAAGACAGATGTTGGACTACCATGGACCAATTCCAAGCATGACTCCTACCCTCTCCATTGAAGTCATTCAAAAAATGGCCGATCATTCTCAAAAATGGCATGATGGAGGAAGCAAAAGAAGCCTAGGAGGAAATCTTGAAGGTATTACCGCCATTACAATCAAGCTTGAAAATCTTGGGCGTGACATGCTTAAGCTCAAGGAAAGTGTTCATGTTATCCAAGTAGGATGTGAAAGCTGCGGTGGAGGACATCTCACCAAAAATTGTCCTCTTATTGACGATGATGTTAAAATCGAAGAAGTGAAATATGGTGAAAATAGACCGTTTCAAGGGGCTAATGAAAACAGGAATGGTTATCGTGGAGGACCTCCCGGATATTGCAACTGTGGGCCTTTCGGGGAGAGAAGACCTAGCATTGAAGACACCATTAGAAAATTTCTGGAAGCCTCAGCCCAAAGACAAAAAGAACAAGATGAGTGGCTCAAAAATTTCCAAGAAAATACAAATAAAAGCCTCACCAACTATGACACAACTTTAAAAACCTAGAAGCAATGGTGGAGAAACTCAGTGAAGAGATAAAGAAAAGTAACACTGAACCTGAGGGGATCAAACCTATGGTGGTGTGCAAGGCCGTTTTTTCTGAAGAAGATGCAAATTTACAATTTGATGATTTTCATTCTTCTACAAGTAATTCGGATGTTGCGACTGCTACCGGCGGCAGTCCGCAGTTACGCCATAACTCTTGTAATGAGTTACGGCATAACCATGCCAAAGAGTGAACACATGTTAGAAACTGAGATACCTAACCAACTACCGATCAAGGAGGTCTGCACGAATGGGTTCATCATTCCATGTTCTGTAGGTAATCATGGTCTTTTGGAAATAGCTGATCTTGGGTCCAGTATAAACATCATGCCACTCTCAATATTTTTAAAGCTAAGATTAACTAATCTTTGGAAGACGAACATGGTGATTGAGATGGCAAACATGACTACAGCAACCCCTCTTGGAATCACGGGTGGTGTATTGGTCAAAGTTGATAGGTTCATATTTACGTCTAAGTTCGTAGTTATTGACATGGCATACACCCCAAGAGAACATTTAATTCTTGGAAGACCACGAGCCTGAATCAAGGTTTTAGAAAAGGAACTTTCATTGGGATATAGTGATGAGAGAGTGGTGTTTAGAATGGATGAAACTCCGTGCCATGAACCTTATGAAGTTGTCGTGGAAGAAGTTTCCAAAGAAGTGCAAGCAAATTTTTCTGATAATTTCCCCCCTTTATATTTTGGTCATTTGCAGGAAACCGAGCCAAGTGATGAAGACGAAAGCGATGAGTCTTCCCAAGAAGAGAACGAAGAAGTTCGAACTTCACCAAGGGCACGATAAAAGGGTATTACTATTGTTACGGAAAGCTTCATTGTTGCGCTCCTATAACTTCTATGATAGAGGGTCTAAATTAACACTACCAACGTGTTCTCCATTTCTCAAGCGGTGCAATGGGGAGGCAGGTTCTTTGTAAAAAGAATTAAGAAAGAAGAAGAAGTTTGGTGGTGTTTCGAGGATGAAAAACTAATCAAGGATTATTGGTTTCGGAGGCACGATATTATGACCGATTGGTTTGAAGAGGTGGATTGGACTCTCCTTTTTTGTGAACCGGCAATTATGATGTCTGGAGGAACCACTAAGGCATGGCCTACATGCGATCCTAACCGAAAGATTTTCAATGGAGGAGAATTCCCTGATCTCGACTGGCTCAAACGCAAGAAGTGGGCATGTTTTGATGAAGAAAAAAGAATGGAAGTCGGGTACAAGGGGATTTCATTCGAAAATTGGGTTAAAGTGAAATTTGGGGCTACAAGACTAGAATGGGAAGTCAAGTCTAAGTTTCGCTATGAATGGGCCGGAACTAATTTTTTGCAAGAGACTTGATACTGCATGACTCCGTACATTCCTCCATCCGTTTGGGACCAAGCCCTCTTCCAACAAAAGAGCAACTAAGGAGGAAGTTGGCCAAGTTAGAAGGCCACCGTAAATCCCCATAGCTTTGAGTCTAACTTAAAGACTCGATAATAAAGAAAAGTGCTCTTTCGAGAAACAACCCGAATTATTTTTTTATTTCTTTTATTTCTATTTTTGTTGGGTTTTGTGTTTTTAACAAATTTTGCAGGAAATTGGAGATGAATTCACAAGTGGTTCAAAGCGGGGACTAGATACATTCATGATTCTGACGTAACACAACACAATGGTTACGCCGTAACACATCATCAGTAGCAATTCTCTCCAAAGCATTACCGCTTATGGTAATCTCCTCAATGGTTTGCCGTAGCTACTCTCCGATGGCTTGCGCCGGTTTTGCCATAATTACGGTAACACCTTGATGAGTTCTGACGTAACTATCCTTCGATTCTAATTCTTTCTATAAAACACAATAACCTTGTATTAGTTTTTAAATGAACTTTGTGGGTATGTTCCCTGTAAGCCCTCACGAGACTACACTCGTCCACTTGGGACACCAAGTAGTTTAAAAGGCTTGTTGCATATGCTAAATGCAACCATGATTCCTACGAAAGTGAGTTAGATTTCTTTTTGTTTTTCTTTTTCTTTTTTAGAATTATGCTTGTTGGTTAGTGTGATTTTAGGGAACGAAGTTTGCTCGAGGATGCTTAAGCGAAGGCACGATTATCTTCGTGGGCCTTCTTTCTTTTAGGAGTGAATTTCAGGGAAGTTCTCGCTCTAATTCTACTTTCTCTTCTCCTTTATTTAACGTTTAGTACAAAAGGGACTTTGTACATTTTAAGTGGGGGGCGGGAGTAGAATTATCTCTTGAACTTTATTGCCCTTGTTTTTCTAGTTTATTTTGAAAAATTATGCCATTTTTAAAATTTTGACATGTTTTTCTTAACCTAACTAGATTAGACCTTAGCCGAGCACATTATAACCCTTGATATTATATGGTGAGATTAGTCTTGTCCGTTTCCTATTATTTACCCAAATCCATCAAATTATGAGTGTGCCGGTAGCTTGTAAACTTTAGAACTTGGCCTTTGCATCATTTCGAGACCATAGACGAGGTATGTCGAGTTTGCTTAATGTATTTGGAATAATCAGTTTAAGAAGGCAATATTATAGGATTATCAACCAAACAGCCTATCCTTGTGTGTCTATCGATTAGTCACCTCGACTTCTCGACCCCCATGTTAAACCCTTTTGTTGCACTCACCTTTAGTGCAAGATACCCCTAAATACACCCGTCTGAGCCATTCCTTTCATTTTATTCACCCAATATATCTTTTTGCGTTACACCCATTCACCTTAGCCTACCGTGTAGTCTTAATTTGTGATCGGGAAGTCATTGTTTGCCTAAGTTCAAGGTTCAAGTTGAGAGTTTCGGAAATCACGCTTTCGTCAAAGACTTATATTGGAAGATCATTGAAGACCCCCCAGATTCTCATATTGTGTTCATCTCAAGTAGGGGGTGTTATGTTTTGTTATGATGTAAAAAAAAAAAAAAAAGTTGTAGTTATTTGTTTATTGTAAAGTGCAATGTTATAAGCACTATATTTGGAGCTCATCAAAGATTTAGTATCGAGGAGGCCACCTCGGTCACATTTGAAGAATTGAGTTGGTAATTATTAGCCAACAGTTGAAGAACAGTAATGTGCCCATCATGGCGTCGACTAATAGCACATCTACTTGGTATATCATGATCCGGTTTCTTAGCCTTAAAACTTGAACTTTGGATGAGCAGTGGCGGTGATGACTTGATTATAGGTTTAGACTATTTGATTTGTTATTTTACTTTACACCAATTAAATCCCATGTCTTATCCTACCCTTTAGTCATGAGCGTGTCTAGGTGATGAAGCGAGCAATATTTGGTGTCTTGGCCATGGATTTGGTCATGTATCATTGATTTTGTCCACTTTTCCGTGACATGTTAGTAATGACAATTCACCCTTAACCCATGTCGTGTCTACCCATATTGCCTTCAAGAATTGTTTAGTCCTTAACTCTAGTGGTGGAGATTTGTGTAACCGCCAAGCTTATGATAGAATACATGCTATGAGTGTGCTTTGAGTGATCACCCCGAAATTGACACTTAGACTAGTTGAGAGAATTTGAGTGTTTTGTTCTCATTTCGTGAGGTGTTCGGCTTTGATTTATTCTAGCATAAGGGATTTTAAATTCATATCTTCAAGGTAATGGGGGATATCTTTTTAGGAATTTTTCTAATAAGGTCTACTTTAGGGCAAGTAGAGTTCAAGTGGGGGAGATATTTGATAACATCAAATAGTCCTGAATATTAAGTGTCAATTTCCCCCGATAATGGTCGTATTTTATATCATTTATATGGATTTACGCTTGTTTTCCTTTATATTTCACTTTCAGGTAAATTACGAGCATTGGAGCTAATGAGACGCGGTTTTGGAGATTTTCTTAAGAGATTTATGATAGTATGCCCACTGTGAAGCAGCTACGGCGTAACTCCATCTCTCACTTTACGCCGTAGCTAGCGCGTGACTCAGAAGACCAACTCAACATTCAGTTACGGCGTAACTCCCAACTAAGGATTACGCCGTAACCAATTAGGTCAAAGAATGTTCCACGCCGCCATCAAATACACCGTAACTCCTACCAATGATTACGGCGTAATCACACCAATTGTAACCTGTATTGAAGATACGGCGTAACTCATTCCACGTGTTACGCCGTAACCAGCTTACCGAGAGCATTATTATGGAATTATTAAGGTTACGGCGTAACTCTCAACTAAAGTTACGCCGTAACTAGATCATGCCTATAAATACAAGCCCTAATTTATGCATTTCACATCATTCACTCCACACCAAAAAGCAGAGAACGTCTAGAGGGGTCCAAAGGAAGATCTTAAAGAGCATACGGAGCCATCTACAAGGAAGAAATCACTCCCTAACGATAAGCTTTAGCGATTATTTTCTCTTTTACTTTCGATTCATGTATTTCATTATGTCAAACATTGAATCTTTGGTTTCATTTAACATGATCGGCTAAGCACCTTTGGTGCTAGCCTAGTTATGATTCCTTAATTGTTTTTTTTTACGTTTACATGCTTCCGTATAATTGTTTCTAGTGTATGCATTCGTTGGTAGCTACCCTAGCTTTGGTAGTTTTGAATGGCGGTAGTGTCTAGTTGCTTAGGAGAATTGACCAACTGACCCTAAGTAGGTAGATTGAGTGGGAAGGGTAAGAATTGACCAACTAACGACCCTTCCTCGCTTGTGCAAACTGACCAAATGATCATTTGCCGTTTGGATGAACTTAAGAAGTTAGGGATGAGTGTCTAAGATGCTAGCTTCTGGGCACTCATTGTTACGAATCTTGCTTGTAGAGGTACTTAATGACTTGGCTTAGGGGACTAAAACAACTAGACCTTTAAGGGTAGTAGCTTGATCTCGGTGGAAGCCTTTCTTGATAGGTTAGAAGAAGCCGACCAAATGATGTCCTAGCGACTTAAACCCCCACTTGAATCAATTAGAAGTACTTAGACGTGAACATAACATGATAGGATGAGTAACTAGGTTAGCACACTTTACCCCTATTGATCACAACCACTATTTACTTTTTGCATTTTATTTCTTTTTAATTAGTTTAATAATCATTTCAATCCTTAAAACAATTAAAACCAGTGACACCTAGACTTAATTAGAATCCGCTCACATAGCTCTTGGGACGACCTCAGTTTTACCGATTACTACACTACACACGACCGGGTACACTGCCCGTGAGTGCATAAGGTGGACCATAGGTAAATGAGACACAATAAATATTAAAACCTGGTCAGAAAACCTGAATCAATAGGGTTTAGGTTTCATTGCAATGCATCTTTTGATCATTGATTATTAATAAACTTTGTGTTTTAAGAGTTAATCTCTTGTTTGGGTTTTATTCCCGCAAGGTGCCTTTTTTTATCACCCTTGGATTAAGGTTTATCAAAATACGCTTTCTCGCGTCATGTGTCAGTTCGCATCAAAGCTTCTTAGTATCCTAGTATCCTGATGGTAATTTGTGTAGAAGGTTCTACGTCCATTAAATATCTAGAGCTTGTTGGTATCCTAGATGGTGAACGGTGTAGAAGAACCAAAATCCCGTATCGTAGGTGAGGTGCAGTCGACCAAAGACATGGATCGTGTGATCAACGATCTCATATACAAATTCAAGAGTATGTCCACTATGCTTGAAAAGATCCGATCTCCGATCGGGGTGGTGGTGGTAAACATCCAAATCGTGAGGGTAACGAACATGGTAATCTTAAATTCCAAACTAATTATGAGGAATTTTATGAGAACCAGGAGCGTGACAAACCTCCTAAACAAGTTTTGAAACAAGAAGGATTTGGGTCTTCAGATGAGGAAGTAGATGGAGATTATGAGGTTTTGACTAAAGGTCCAAGAGGTAAAAATTGTGGACCTAGGGTTTTCTAGGAGGAATGAAAATCATCGTGGGTATGGTGAGCAACAAAGGTACCGTGTTAAAGTTGAGATTCCTAACTTCCTTAGGAATCTTGATCTTGAACCTGTGTTGGATTAGTTGTATGAGGTTGATAAGTTCTTTGACATCATGGATGTTCATGAAGAAGAGCAAGTCAAGATTGTAGCTTATAAGTTACGTGGAGGAGCTGGAGCTTGGTGGCAAAACGAGAAAAACAATCGTAGGACACAAGGAAAGTATCCAATCAACACGTAGCCAAGGGTGAAGAGAATGATAAAAGGTAGGGTTTTACCCCTTGATGTGGGATAAATTTTATATCAACAATATCATACTTTTGTTCAATGGAAAAAATCGTGGTAGAGTATACGGGTGAATTCTTGAGGTTACAAGCTAGGTGTAACTTGAGGGAATCGGAGGAGCAAATGGCTACCAGGTATATTAGGTGTAAATTTATAAAAGACTTAACCCTCAAGTCACACCTACTTAAGTTGAAGCGCGAGTTGTGAATTTGATGGTACAACGTACTTTGTGTGCAACAAAGATTGAAGATTCTACACAAAGGAACAAGATTTTTAAACTAAGTGTGTGATTAAAGACAACGTTTGCTCATTGATCATTGATGGTGGAAGTTGTGAAAACCTATTTTCCAAAGAACTTGTAAAGGCATTGAAGTTACCAATTGAGCAACACCTTAATCTGTATAAGTTAGGTTGGATAAAGAAAGGTCTTGAAGTGAAGGTGAATGAGGATTGCGAGGTTCCAATTGCTATTGGAAATTCTTATCGTGATGAGGTGTCTTGTGATGTCGTGGACTTGGGTGCTAGTCATGTTTTGATAGGAAGACTGTGGCAACATGATGTGAATGCAATACATATGGGTAATAATAATTTTTATGTGTTTAAGTGGTATGGAAAGAATATAGCTATTCTTCCCAATGGTACGCGACCACCAGATTTGAAGACATTGGCGGCTGAAGAATACAAGAAGGACAAGTTCTTCTAAAGGGAACGGGAATGATAAGGACCTTACTAGTAGGAGTAAGGTTACTGGAAGAATTACAATACCAAATTGAGGTTACTGGTACTTTTTTTTGGGAGGTGCCTTTTTTCCCAAACTGAAGTTACTGGTGGAAGGAGTAATGTTTCTAAGTTACTGGTGTTTTTTTCTTTTTGGGTCATGACTTTTAAGTTTCATTTCCTTGTTTTGTTTGTTCTAGAATAATTAGGTTATCTTGTTCTACAAGTTTTAATACCTATTAATATAGGGTTTAGGTTTCACTGTAATGCATCTTTTGATCATTGATTATTAATAAACTTTGTGTTTTAAGAGTGAATCTCTTGTTTGTGTTTTATTCCCGCAAGGTGCGCCTTGTTTATCACCCTTGGATTAGGGTTTATCGAATCGCTTTCGTGCGTCCTGCGTCACTTTGTCAAGGAACCTCCATAGTGATACGGATTACCTGCATAGCTAAAGAGCTACACTATGATAACCTAGACAATAGACATAGAATGATAAACAAGTAAGCGAAGATATTATTTGAAAGACGAACATGTAAATTATCCAATTGCCTTAAGTCTTAATAAACGGAATCAAATTAATGTAATAGTCATAACATGGCTAACACCTAAGGGTGTTAGCCCATAATCTCAGTAGCAAACACGAAAATAAATACAAACGGTTTTTAAAAAAGTGACATAATGAAATCGATAAGCAAACCGAACGAGTATACTTTGTGTGATGATACGGGACCTTCCTCTCTTGATTTATTCTCTTAGGAACTGACTTCTTGGTGTTACAAGGCTTCTCTTGACGTCTGGTGGTGGTAAAATGATGTGAAAATACAAAGCTAGGGCTTCAATTTATAGTTATCCATCTGACGTCCCGATACGGCTTATTGAGGTCTAATACGTCGTATGCCAGATTTCTTGAGTGGGGAATAAGGAAGAATATTTTAGCATATCCGTCTGTCTTCTTTAAATACGACGTATTGCTAAAGTATGATACACCGTATACCTTTCAAATCTTGATACGCTTGGACTGGGGATAAGATCTTCAATGCGACGTATGGGCAGAGTTCCATACGTCTTATTCCTTCTTCAGTGGACTTGGGATTTGACTGCAAGGGCTTTAGATACGACGTATTGCCAGAGTTTAATACGATGTATTCTTCTTATCTTCAATACTTGATGAATTATTCTAAGTGTTTTGATACGATGTATATCCATATATGGATACGCCATATGCTCTTTCCAGGATTATACAGATTCTTCATTTAAGCTCCAAAGTCCATCGTTTTCCGTGTCTTATCCAATATCGCTCAATAAATACTGAAAATCATAAAATTAAGTAATCAAGTACGAATTCAGATGTAAGAATATAAGAAATAAGCAATCTACATGGGATAAATGATATATAAATGTAGTACTTATTTGGTGCTATCAGTTGGTCGTCAAAGAAGCAGGATTGCACAACAATTTCAAGTGCCAAAGTAGAGTATCTGTCACTATATGTGTGTTGCACGCAAGTCCTTTGGATGCGCATATACTCATAGTTTATAGCTTCGTCTTCAACCAAATACCATCTATTGTGATTCGAAGAGTGTCATAGCCATCTCTTGGAATCCATTTCAGCATTCCCGCACCAAACACATAGCTGTCCGATACCATTTTATCAAGGAGCACGTGGAAAAAGGTACCGTTGAGCTTTACTTCGTTAAGACTGATTACCAATTAACTGACTTGTTCATGAAAGCCCTTCCAAAAGAAATGTTTGAGTAGAAACCTAACTCCCCGAAGAGTTATAACGTCTTGTCGGATATTCTTGAATTTATCCAAAAGCTTTCTTTGCAAATATTTTTGAATATATATATATATATATATATATATATATATATATATATATATATATATATATATATATATATATATATATATATATATATAGAGAGAGAGAGAGAGAGAGAGAGAGAGGGATCCGGTGAGAAGTAAATTAAAATAAGAAGTGGTAAGAAGTGACCAAAACCACGCATTTGAGATGCAACGACTTGCATTAGATGCATTTCTATTCATATAGATGCAATATCTTGAGTTTCGAAAGTTTATTTGATGTTTAGATGGTGCAAATTGATTTTCATGATTTCAGTACGTGCAGAGGAACAAAAAAAGGAGAAATCATGAGATGCATCTAATATATGTATATGCATCTGATTAAAAGGTAGAAAACACATTATGGTGTGTTATAATGCATATAAGATTATAGGGATGCGTCTAATTTAGGTCGGTGCATCTCGGATTTGCGGTTATAGTTCTTCTTATTACTTTTTATTTTAAGTAATCTTCTTATTTGATCCTAACTCTATATATCTCTATATTATATATAACAGGAGGCATTTGGCATTAATGCCACCTCAATGACACCTCAATGCCACTTCAATGCCACCTCAATGCCACATAATCAAATTTAATGCCACATAAGCATTTGTTGTACAACTAAGCAATATTTTTGTCCACCTAAGCATTAATTGTAAAATTTCGGATTTTTATTAATTATTTTGATAATTTTCGGATTTTTATTAAATATTTTTTAAAATTGTTTATAAAAAGGGAGCCTTGTAAGGATTGAACCTTGGTTGTTTGATAAATAACTTGTGTGTTTACCACTTTGGCAACAAGTTATTTTGATAATTATGTTGCATATTATAATATATAAATGGCTATAATTATATTGGAATCCTATACTAAATACAATTTATCTAAAAAATTATATTAAGTAATTATCTTTTTTAAACTTTATTATACATATCTTTTCCTTAAATATATATTTTTTCTTAATTCATTCATTATATATTTTTTTACAGAACCCTAATATGGTTCAAAAAAATTCAATCCCTGAGCATATTAATTATATCATTCGGTTCATTCATTATATTTTTCCTTAAATTATATTTTAACGGAATCGGAGGTATTATTAATTTTCATGTTTATGTTTACGGAGTTGTTTATGTTTACACCATGCGGCTAAAATAAATGAAAATACCACAATCTTATGTAACTTGGTGTGCTTTGGAAGGCATAGTTTAATGTTAGAGACGATCCTTGAGATCACGGTGAGATTTCAAAAACCAGTTTTTGGTGTATATGTTTGTATCAAAATAATGAGAATGAAAGCCACTTCCTTGACGGCCGCTAACCCAGCTTCGCTTAGGAAAGTTTAAGTGTTGGAAGTTTTGTCTCTTCATTAGGTGTTTATTATGTTCCCTTTGTATCTCATTTAGACTGAAATCAAAACTGATTTAACATGTACTATATAAAAAAGTACATGATACAAACAACACACATGATATAGATATCTAAAAGTGGTACAACTCAGTGCAATTATCATGAGCATGCTTAGAAGCTCTCACAGATCCATAACCCCTAACATATTACAAACTGTTTCTTAACTATGATCATTATTAGAAGAAAAAATATAAGAAACAAAGCTGCATACTTATGGTGTTCTTATGATGGACTTGATTATGAGTTCTGATGACCTATGAAATTTGTAATATGATGTTGTGTAGGTTGAATCTTAGAAAAAGTGTACACAAGAGTTGGAGGCAAGCGGATCAGGTGGGCCAAACGGGTTGGCCTGGTCTGGAACGGCAAATGGGGTGTGTGAGTCGAATGAGATAGGTGAGTAAAGCTTCGATCAACTTTTGAAAAAGAAATGGCATTGTCACTTTACAAATGTTGACGCAAGTAGTGAACGCCCACATCTCGGCGGGACAACCTACTAAGTTTGCAGTCATGGCAAGTGTATCTTATTTTGCTCAATTTGTTCCTATATAGTTTTATTTATCTAATTTGTTCGGTGTTTGGTTAAAAATGTCTTTGACAAGCATAGTGACGACGACACGTTTTTTTGTTCCTTTGTTGGCCCATCATACGGAAGCCGACCATGTGACATCAACCGAAATCGAACTACAGTAAATGAGATTTCTTTCTTAATACTTTGTATTTAATTATGATTATTTTGCATTGCTTATCGGTGACACATACATAACGTTAGCATTTTTTCACTTCGATCCGGCATATTTGGGTTCCTTTGTGGCAATAGGATCAACTACATGAACATGTTTGATGCACAACTCGAGTTACTCTTCTTTATCTTTGAAAGAATGTACATGCCTTGATTTGAATATATCACATTTATTGCACGAATAAGTGAAAATCTATGTTGCCGAGGACACGGTAGAACACTCATGAACATAATCGATTATCTTTGTACGAGAACTATTTTAAAGACTATAACTACTTATGCTTAAAATCGAAAAGTGATCCATTTATTGGATTAAGGCTTTTAACCGGTAAAATAAGAGTAAGAATGTGGTTATACTTGACTAACCAAGTCCAAGTCCAACAACGTAATAAGAAAAATTGTTGTAGTCTTATTTATTATACTAAAATTTGTACACTTAGATGGTTGTTTGGGACTACGTATCAAGTTGATTATGTTTTGGCTATCTAGGATTTCTTATAAAACTTCGAATGAGGGCTATATGTGATTTCTCATTTGAATAACTAATCTTAATGGATGTTTTGGGTTGCTTATTAAACTGCTTAATTGTTCGCATAATGAATGTGTCTTATCCGGTGATTTAGCATAACATTGAATCTGACTTTTTATTACCTACAACTATCATTTATTTGATGGCATATTTACAGTTGCAAATTTCAACCAATCTATCATTTTCTACAACTTTGTAAAATGGGTAGAGCTATTAGCCAAAAAGATTACATAATTGCGCTATTCGCACAACTGCCATAATCGCACAAGAAAGGTGTTACTTGCATCATTGCCATTGTTACATCCAAGCTGAGCGATGTTGCATCTACTTATTGATTAAGTGGTTAATATTTGGAAAATAGTCTTACACGCTTCGGAGGTCAGTGATAGTAGAAATGTCGTCTATTATATCACATATATTATTAGTTTGAACCTATGTTAACCATTTGTAAATAATCATCACAAGTGACTGTATGGTTACATGTTTGGATTCAATTTCAACTGGTGAAACCAATGGTTACACTTTCACTAGCGGAACTACCAGGAAGTACTACACACATTATCATGGCAATGGGAGGACTTGATAACAAGATCCATTTGTATTGTGGTGAAACGACAGGACAGGTATGTAATTCTACGTTTTTCGCCACTTTCTTGAAATATAGTATAGGTGGAAATGTTGCTTGGTCGAGTAGCGGGTGAAAAACCAAACATGCCTCAACAGAGGCCACCAAATGTGATTCAGCAGCCGCAGCATTTACAACAGTATGTGTTGACTATGGTGTAAATGAGATCTATACTCTTGGAGCATCTCTACTTATGCAGCGAGGTTATAGTGATTCAAGGTATGTCTTTATTAATCTTGTCTTTGCTACATTAAAGTTGAATATCGATGATAGAAATGTACAATGCAATGCATTGATAATAGTATAGGCCTCCCAATTGATGAGTGCATTAGACTTTTAGAAACACAGACAACCGCATAATTATTTTGGTGACTATAGGTAAAAAGTTTGCAACCGTTCCCGTCTATTTTGTTGATGCACATGAGCGTTATATAATGTTCATAGTGGTGAATTACTACTGAGCTGATTTAGTATGTTTTATCTCTGCATCCTATACTAGCGTTTTCTTATCAACACTCAGTTTTTTACTTTGAATATATATTAGGCGTCGTTACTTTAATTTGTATTCTTATGAAGTATAAAGGTTATGCAAATGGTTGCTAATTTAGAGAAGATAAGAATGACTCTTGGAAAAAGCAGGGCCCATGGTTAGTTTTAGTAGTTGAGCGACATTCTTGGAGGTGACAGGAAAGAGTTGCTTGAAAACATGCATTTTGGTTGGTGTTGCGGGATGAGCTTTTGATAAGTACAAGATTGTTGGTTATATTCCTTGCAAAGAACTACAATGGTCAAGAAATAACCTTCAAAGATTATCTGAGTTTGCTTTTCTTGAAATTTATAACTTTACATCGATTTACTTTATGGAAACAAATTTATTGTAGTATTGTTCATAGTTGGGTTGACCCGAATTATGATTATAAAATTTATATCTTTTCGGTGATGATATAAATTATGAAATTTTGTTAGGAGGTTTTATCCAATGGAACCACACTTTGTGTGACTATTGAACGTTGACCCATTTTCCTTCATTTGTTTCAACCATCATTTCCCCTTTGACCTTACAACCAAAATTGTTGACCATGAACATAGGGGATGCGGGAGGGTAATCTTTGATGCCTTTTTGTTTGAGAAATGGAGGCGAAAATTCACAAAGTTTGTGAGTATAAGCAACCGACACATCGTAAAGAAGATGTGTAACGACCACCTCTTTCGTTCTTGAGGTCGGTACTTTCGAAAAAATAATTGCGCCATCTTCTTTGTCAAATTACACACCTACTTGATTTGGGATATATGGTATAAGATTTAATTTATGTTAGTGAAAGCGGTTTATGCGTCTTATACATTTTTTGTTAGTTTAGCAAATTTTGAGCCTTTTCCCGATTTTCTACATTACGAGAAAAAAATATAACCCAGATCATGGTTGATCATTACGCAAAAATATAGGTTTTTATTATCACGCTCATAGCTATTTTAAAACACACCACTCTTTCACTTAATTTTTATTATTGTGCATGTAATTTAACTTTTTAGTCATCGGTACCAATGCTCAAGGTGTAGCTCAAATATCAAGTGGAATATCGGTTCTCAATCTTGGCGGTCAAGTGTTGTAAATTCAAGCCCTTTTTGGTAACTCACATTACGGAAAGAAAAGCGATATCGGCGATGGGGAGGCGTTAGCTCTTGCTAGCCAATGTAATTATTTTATGCGGTACCTCGAGGATTTTAAACTTATTTTATACATTATTGATACCAATTCCAGTAAATCAAATAGTGGATATGATAATGCCTAAAAAACAGTTTTCTTCGTAAAACACTAAAATTGCTTATCTGTTAATGTTTGTTTTTGAGTGTCGCTGGTATAGCAGCGATAAAGTGGTCGGGTGTAGATGGGGAGGACAATATTTTTGTACTTGATTTATTGAGAATGACTCTTGAAGACCTGATGAAATTTTCCTAGATGTGTATGAGCTTATTGTCTTTTTTCAATATCAAATAAGCCCATAAGCCAACAAGTTAAGCTAACCCAAACACCCCCGTTTCACGGGTTAAAACTGAAGAATAAGTTGAAAATGGCACACAAACACCTCTCTTAGTATCTCTTTTAACTAAATGGGTCAACATAGGGGTGGCAATTCATGTGAGGTTCGGGTTGGCGGGTTGGTGTTACACAACCCGAACACGTTTAACCCATCTAATGATATTTGTCCCCATTTTATCTAAATGAGTTTGTAGGTTGATGAGTTTGAACCGAATCGCCTATTTTTACTGTTCTTTATATTATTGTCTTTGTTGGCACATATCGAACCTAATGTCAACAAGACCATATAGCATCATTGCAAGTATGAGCGACGAAGGAAAGAAAGGAAACAAAAAGCAATTGAGCATAAAAGCCAAACGACACAAGCTGGAACTAAGGCATGTATATAATTGTATATAAAGTATGTTTTCCACCCACCTAAGAATGTTACAAATAATTTTGGTATTAAAAAAAATTATTACATATCTTAGTTACAAATTGTGAACAAAATTTGTATTTTTGAGGGCCTAGGCGCAAGAAATTTATCGTTGAGACGCCATCAGTTTGGAGTGCGAGGCCACCAAAGCTTGTGGTATTCATATCCCAATGTTCAAATTAAACTTGGAAACCTACTAAAAGTAGTTTTGAGTCTATTATGATAGAAACATAAGCTTATTAACTTGCGGGTCAGAATGGGTCAAATGGGTCGAAAGTGACAAATTTTAGAAAAACATGAGTTTGATATGGTCATTGTAAAGGTATTTTTTTTAGAGTGCAAAATCCAACACATATTTCCATGGAGAAGCTATTAAGTAACACTCGCTCGCTTGGTACATTCACGTTTCATCTCTCTCAAAACTTCTCGATCCTTTATTGCCTCGCTTTTTATTCTAATTGAATGTGAATTAACATTTATTTTTCGATAGCTCTGGAATCTACACAGAAGACCAAACAAATTAACATCAAATGTGATCCCTTAAAATCGGATTCAGCTTGGAATTGGCTGGAGAGGTGGATGTCCGTTTCTACACCAGAAACTATCGAGTCACATGCACCCTAACAAGAGCAGGAAAATGTTGAAAGAGTCATTCCTTCTAATTGTGAATCAACCAAATTGATTTCTGATGTTAAGGAAATAACAGTACCATGTGAAGAAAATGAAGAAAATTCGATCAGTATTGAAGAGCATTCCCATTTAAGACACAATGAAGAAGAAAAGCCTCAACCAGCAAACACGTTTGTACTAGAGCCGGTAGGAAAGCACGATACTCCTCGGATAAACCTATGGAGTGAACACGGAACCTCAGTTGAGGCGGTTCCAAATTCGAAAAGCTGTTTAGAACACGAACGATCTGCATTTATCATTGCTCGGTCTAGGTTTGAGGAGGCGACTTCTAGGAGCAACTCACTTAAGTCACCCACTTCTTCTAATCAAGAAGATGATGTTTCTTGACCCATTGAAATTCGTCAACTCTTCTAAACAAGATGATCTTGTTTTATGCGAGCCAACGAAATTCGGTAACAAGTTAACCACGAACCATTGGAACCACTCGATTACATTGATCGAGTTCTTGAGGTAGGATCGTCTGTGGATATTGGTTCCTCTGCTCGAGAAAAAGCTACCACCGCGTGACTATCGAGCCGGAAGTGTGTTTCGTTTCGATAGTCAAGGTTGTTCAAAGGTGGGTCGAATGTGGGATCGAGCTATCAATCACATCCACACTTGACTCTCCGAGCGATCGAAGTTGAAAGCAATAATTTCAAGGAAGAAGATAAAGTTCTAGATGAAAAGATTGTTGATCCACATGGTCATGATAACATGTCAAAATGGGTCGTCTTTTGATATGAGCCGAGTTGGGCTCACTCACAAATATCATCTCTTGTGGCGTGTAATTTTGAATATCATGTGCTAAGTAATCTAATAGGAAACCCCTTCATGATTCTACACAGTACTAACATGTAAATAAAAAAACGAAAGAATTAAATCATCATCATAATTCAACAACTTAACATTATTGCAATGTACTTTTGTATTGTAAATTGGTTTGAAATACGGATGTCCCGCTGAAGATATAATAACAGGGCTATCTATTCATTGCCGAGGCTGTAAATCAGTATTTTACAATCCAAAAAGTAGGCGTTGCATTAACCACACTCGATCAGACCATTGTGCAGGTTTAATTGAAATTTAACAATGGTTTTTATTCTTGCTATAGGTAATCCATCTGACTTATGGCTAAACAATTTACTGTGGAGCACACATCCTGGTGGTATGCTAGGATTGTGCACGAAGTGTGGATTCTGAACACAGGCATCCTGGTCTTTAGCAGCTGTTTCTGAGCCAAAGTGATTTAAGAAAATGATAATAATGTCAAAGTCATTGAGCTAACAGTGACTAATTCACAGGAACTTATACACCATATTTAAATAACAAAAGCTTCACCGTACTACCAGGTTTACTTATTCACCATATTGTTCTTCTTATCTCGACATGTTCTGTTACAAGACCGTCTCAAAATGGGCTAAGCTTTGTGGTACTTTCATCATGTTAAAGGCCTTTGGTTTGCCTTGGTCTTTATTGTCTTGGGTTTATGGCTATTATTGTCTTTGCTTAAGGATATTATATTCTTGAATAAATAAATGATACCATGTATTCGATCTAGCGCTTGAATAAATTTCATAGTGTTGACTAACGTGTTTTAATCTTCTTATTGTTTGTTGCGACTTTAAATGTTTTCTAAGGAGGTCATTACATTTGAAGGATGATAATGACGTTTCTTGGTTAAAGGATATTCTGATTTCACGTAACCACACAAATTGTCGAGGTTACCATATCATAGACCTTATATCGAGTATGTTATCTTGACCTAAAATACATGTATGTAGCTGTAACGTTACTCTTTTTAGCTTATTTGATGGGATTAATGGCTTATTGAGACTTGGAAAAAATGATAACTTTACTCTTTTTAGCTTATAAGCTTATCACTGCTAGATGTAATTGAATCATTGTCATTAGATGCAATAACTTTTGACTGAATATATTCTTGATGCATTTATTCTTTTAGTTTATTCGGATTCGGTGGTTGTCGGCCCATGGCTACATGTACTCCTTAAAATTCTTTTCTTTTGTTTGATTGAATTTTAAGTATTGTAATGGATCATATCATATCGGTGCCTAAACGAAAGAAACCAAACATTGATTGATAATTTTTTCGACGAAAGAAATTTGAAAAGTGAAGAAGAATCAATAGGAATATGTCCCAGGGATGGCATAAGCAGTACAATGTTTCTTTACTATTTAAAGCCCTTTGGACAGCGATATTGAAGTGAGCGGGTCAAATGAGATGGGATTTTTAGTCCTTACTATCGAGGTTTACCTTTCTCTCAAGCAAACAATTATTATTCTTTGTTTCTCGGAACTTTTTAAGATTAGACTTTGGGAGACTTTCAACTTTCAACCTAAGTAACCTACAAATATTTGGTTTTACTCATTTGAGGTTAAGCGCAATCCATGTCATCTTTACGGATATATGGATTGAAAGTGCCTCTCTTGTGGCGTGTTATTTTGAATATCATGTGCTAAGTAATCTAATAGAAACCCTTCATGATTCTATACAATACTAACATGTAAATAAAAAACAAAAATTGGAATAGCTTTGCTATAAATAAATTGACAAGACACAATTTATATTTTTCTACATGGAGATTGTATGATTACATATGACTTATACTTTGCGGATGTTACGGATTTGTATTTGGATTCTTGAAATCGCTTATGTCTTTGACTTTTGTCGAACAAACCGTCCATCACTTGGAGCAAATACGTAGCGGTAATCATGATTCTATACACCTAAAATTGATACAAAACTATATACAACGACAATATATAAATCTAGAAGTCAATTTTCAATTATTAATAATAATGTAGATACTTTAGTAATATATGTTTCAATTAATACACACAATGAGTGGACGATTTGGTGATTAATTTTGTCATTCTTTTTCTTGGTATAGGTCATTAGTCATCTTACGATGGCATTAATACTTTGGATACGTGCAAAATCAGTCGATTTGAAAAACATGGAAGTTGTTCAGTCGATGTATATGTTTCTTTGGCAAGTAAGTACACAAAATATTAGCACCATTTATAGATATACATTGTTATAAGTAAATTCTAGCGTCTAACATTTGGCATTAATTGTTATTTTCTTTGTTTCACTTATCTCGATCTGGTTTCAATTAATCCTTTGTATATGTTGTAGCTCTTCTATGTTGAATACGGCCTTATCTCGCTTGTGCGCTGAATTGACCATCTTCTGGTGAATCAACACGACATGCTACCAAATAAGTAGAGCTTTTTGATAAACTTTCACCACGTCACGTGATTTCAGATCTAGGTTACAACAAATAGCGATTCTCTGTATGATATCATACTATTCTTTTCTTCGATCTCTATGTATTTGGTGTTGAATCTCTATCGTTGTCATAGAAATAAAATTAAACTTCAATTCAACAAATAACAACTAAATTTTTATAAAAATATTATTTGACATATCCGAGACACTTATATGGAGAACACCTACAACTCTCATAATTTATATGTATAGGATATATCCATTATCCACGTTATTATATTTGATGCATTAATCAGTATTGTTTTGTGTGTACTATCAAAGTTTTTATTATCTTCCAAACAAATATACAAATCGTTGTCTATAAAGAAGCTTTGTTTAGAATTTAAGTTAACTGTTATATCACTTTAATACATTTTCATTATCTACAACTTTACAAACATACATAAAATTCATAATGTTGTAAAAATTGTATATGTTGTGTTATTAACCATCCATGCAAACCATACAATTATTTATAATTCTTAAAAAAAAACAATTGTCTTATAATATTGTTTGACAATTTAAAAAAAATGTATTTAAGTTAACAAAAAACAACAAACAAATAATTATAAGTCATGCCCGCCCATTGGTGGCTTAATATATATATATATATATATATATATATATATATATATATATATATATATATATATATATATATATATATATATATATATATATATATATATATATATAAATTCAAAATACAAAAACAATATAAAATCGAAAATATCAAGGATATTCTTCTACGACATGTCTCATGTATAATCAATATTATTTACATTTTAAAATGTCATTCAATAATGATACGAAAATGTAAATATGCTTGAGCGAGAGTTTCATTTATCCAAATAATGTTTTCAAAACATGTCTGATGCGAGATATTGCAACCTCACAAAAAGTTTTACTTCTCGAGGGATCTCAAGAAGTTTTGCAATCCTCCAGGCAGTGTACCTGATCGTTGTAGTGTAGTATAAGTAAGTCCGGGGGATTGATCGTTCTCTAGGGGAATAGTGTCGTTAGGTTGAAGTGTATGTCGAATTAAGTCTAATAGTGAGGGATGATTATTTTTGTATTTTTATATTTTATGAAAGCAATTAAAATCTCGGTTTTGAAGGGAGGGCGGAATTAGTTGCTAGTCAACTAACCCAAAAGCTACTAACTAAAGTAAAATGCAAGAAAAGTAAATTAGGGATCTACAAGAGAAGTGAAGCGTATCTACTTATGATGTATTACTCCTTGCTAGTTATCCAATTCTACCAACTGAATTGTCACATCCTTTTCTAATTGGTGCGTTGTATTCCATGTTAGTCATAGGGGTGTGCTTAATTCCCTAGTTCTATGAATCATAACTCTCCTCTAGACTATCCGGGATCGCCGAGTACCTAAGTATCTCCCTCGAATACTCTATTATCAACAAGCTACAACTCACGCAATAAACACAGCGATGGCCTAGGTGCACTCCTAATCCTTTTTCTATTTAGGACGTTTAATCTCGCAACAATTAAAGAATAAGCCAGTTTTCCTTACTCTTGCGTCTACCAATTAAACAAGAGACAGTAGGATGCAAGAATTATAAACTAAATCAATTAGACTTATTGAAATTGTCACACCCTAATGATGAAGATAGACACAAGCATCACTAAGAAATCAATAAGATCTAATTAATTATATACAAGTTTCATACAATCATAAGCAAACACTAGGTGAATTAACCAAGCATAATCAATGAAGGGCAAGCAACAATAATGATAATTGAAGACATAACATAAGATTGAATCAATAAAAAAGCCATTACAAGATGTTTATGGAGTGATTGAAACCCACTAAGTTGCTGGAAAAACACATACCTAAACCCTAGAATCGGACTTAGGGTTTAGGGCTTACAAAAAATGAAGTAATAATGTTATATTTATGGGCAGATTTTCTGTTGGAAAAGAGTGACCGCGTCACAAAGACGTTTTCATCAAATCGTAGATTTTTTCGTCTCGATCGTTTCCTTTTTGAATCGCCTAAATCCGAGTTCGTATGCAAAAGTTATGGCCAAAACGGTATCAGCTACTTCGAGCGCATGTTGTGATAGTCTTGATCAGCTTGTGACGGCATCGGGTGAGAAACTGTGACGCCGTCTGTCTTGATTGAAGACGTCGTCTGAGATAGATCTTGGTCGTCTGGTGAAGAAAATGAGGGTGACGCCCTTCTGGATTAAGGCGTGACGCCGTTAGCTTGTAAAACCAAAATATGACATGAGCCGTCGCTTTCAATCTAATTAGAAATCCTCCTTAGGGACGGCGTCGCCCTTTGGGTTGGGACGCCGCCAGGTGCATAAAACAGCCTTGGATCTTGACTTTGCCGTTTTCTTCATGTTTTCGCTCTTTTTCGTCCAAATATGCTTCATTCCAGCATTTTGCTTCCAAAATACCTAAAATGTGAAAAGGAACGATTTTAAGTAGTAACGGATATAAAATGTGTCGATTTAGGGCTTAAATGACCCCCTATAAACGTATGTTTTAAATCCTTATCAATGTCGTTTCTCAAATTTTCTTTTACTTATGGACAAATCAGTTTATAACTCGTACTTCATGTATGACTTGTGTACACATCAATGCACAACTTGGGCTTCAAAAAATACTCCCACAATAAATCAAAATACTAAAAGCACTTTATTTTTTGGAGGGAGTATAAAAAGAAAATTGTTTTGAAATTTCATGCAAATCCGTTTTTCTCTCCAAATGTTTTCCAAAATACATATCTTTTAATTAGTTGATATCAAAATATCACATATATGCTACTCCACAGTTATTTTCAAGGTTGCTAAAGGAGAAAAAAAACGTTATTACTTGAGGCCCCTTTTGGTAATTTTCAAATGGTTGGGGCTTCTTTCGTGAAATATGTCTCCCATATGCTTTTGTTGCTTCTGTGGTTCAATCATGGGAAGGATCATATCCTGCGTAATAAATGAGTTTCTAGCCTTGACCACGATTATAATTTCACGGTTTCTAAGGACACCGCCCCCTAAAAGAAACTTTGGCGAGTGTTGTAAAATCTATTTGGGAAAGCTTGTTTAATTTCAAAATGACGCAACTCAAAGTTTGTTTGAAAATGTGAGAAAGCTCTTTAAAGACTTGTACCTAGATGGATAATAACTTCAAATTGGTTTAGAAGGTTAGTTGTCACTTAAAATATGATAATGGATCCCTTTAATCAGCCACGTAACTGTGTCCGTCGAAGTCTTGTCTGTTTAAGTTCTATCAATAAATATCGAAAGTGCTTATAATTACTCATCTCTCCATGTGCAAAATATTTAAAACATATATGTACATGTGTAGGGGGAGTATTTCTAAAAATGAAAACTTTCAAAGTGTTATAAAAAAAAATTGATTTCTCGTAAACACTTTAATTGACTTTTCAAATGGTTACATGGCTACGATTACAATTAAACCAACCAATATATCACAATATTGTTCGAGGAGATATAAGGTGAAAAGGTTAGGTTTTATCCTATGTTTCAGCCAGAGCCTAAGGGATCTACCCAGGGATATTCTACTAGATATAGTAGAAGTCCGTAGGTCAAGCAGATGAATGAGAAAAATTGAATAATGTTGTCAATGTCATGAGTTGTCACTGGAACAATCACAACAAGGTGACAATGAGGACGACGTGGTATGCATTGAAGGGGTTGAAGAATGAAAAATAAATAATTTATAAAAGGGTTAAAAGAAATAAAAACCCTCCATACACTTAGGGTAGAAACTAGGTCAAGACATATGCTATCAGTAATCACAAAGATGATTATAATATTAAAGATAGACATCATGGACCCAGTGATGCAATGCACAACCTTTTCCCAGCCACTCAGTTTTCTCTCAAAAGATTCTTGTTTCATTTCTTATGAAGATAAACACGTAATCTATCAACTTCTCACTTCGAGAAGTGTTGATATTGAAAAGGCGACAGTCTGCTCCAGCCTCCACTCACTAAACCAGAATGCACAAATCAAGTCTAGAATCAATGAGATTCAAATATAAAATCTCCATAGGACACATGCCAATTTACACTTTTTGTTCACAAATAAAAACCAAGTATGTACCGTTTTCAGTATCGGTATTGGAATCGTGCTCGATAGGGTACCGGGACACACTTTTATGCTCAAGAAAATAAGAACCACCAATTTGGTACCGGTTCGGTACAGAATTAGTATCTCGCTCATCCTACATATAATATAATTTTATAAAATATAATCTTTATCCGGTTAGAAAAAAACATAAAACTGCCGAGTTTTTATTTTTATATGATCATACAAAATGTAATCGTAGGTGGAAACAGTTTTAGACTTATGTCTAACTAAACTTCATGAGTTGATGTTATTGATACTGAAAAATTTGGGATAATATAGGTATGAATAGAGCGACGAAGGTAGTTGATGATAGATTGGTGATTGATAACTTAATTACTTAAAACTAGATAGATAGGCACCCTTTGGTTATGGTAATCAGATCCATACAGGTTCAGATGGAATGACTTATGCAACCTGAAGTGAAGTTAAACTCCTAAAGCGATAAAGAGTCAAATGGGATCTCGTATTTAAACTTTTTTAGAATCATTTGGTGCAAGTACTACGGCGTTTGGTTAAAACATCGTCTCCTGGACATCTGAAAATAATCAGTTGATTTGAATACAGTTTGATGTCTTGTTGTGATCAAGTAAGCGAGACTGAATCTCATTTATTCATCTCGGACTACAGCTGTGGAGATACACAACTAAAATATACAAACGTCTGTTTGTATTTGTGCTTGTTATGTATGTACATAGATGCTCATCTAGCCACACACCTGTAGTTAACATATATGTATGTATAGACACATTCCAGCTTAAGCAGTAGTCGATGGGGTTTCTATTCTAGTAAGTACGTCTAACAAAATTTCTGAGAGATCAAAAGAAGCACTGACGCGTTATTTATCGCCAAGTAAAAACGTGATTGTTTGGGATGGTCTCTTGGTTCAATCTGGTGTATAAATTTGTTTTCTGAGTTAAAGTTAAGGAAGAAAAAGATAGAAAATGAAAAAGAAACATAAGAAGTTGTGTTTTCAAGTAGCACTTAAGGATGAAAAGAAAACAACATAGCAAAATATGTAGAAAGTGAAACAATTTAAACAACACTTGTAATCAAGTGGATAATATTTATTAGTCTCATGGATAAACCACGGTGCATATGATACAACTTCAGCAACGCAGATCATCATCAGGCAAAGTACATATTAAACATGGTTCAACCGAATTCATCAAGGTGACCATGGGAGAAGAAAACTCTAGAAAGCATATAAATATGCCGCGACGATGTCCAAAAGCATACAAAAAAAAGTGATATACTTGCACAACACGGTTAGGTTAACCGGTGTTCTGCATACCAGCAGCAATTCCCTTCATGGTCAGGATAAGAGTGTCCTCCAAACCTGGTGCATACTCACTAGTTGGGTTCAAGTGGATGAGTTCATCTGCAGGTTTGCTTGGCTCAGCATACTCTTTAGAGATGTGAGGCCTTAATGTCACATGATAGTTTGGATCACGGATTCGCTTGAGGGTGTAAGTTTGGCACACATTCAATGTTGTGATGTATGAATCACGCAGACGAAGTCTCTGTTTCAAGTAGGGATCACCCTCAAGAAGGTCCTTGTGTCCAGCAATCTACAGATACAAGAAGGAAATTATGATCAGCAGTTACTAACTCAAGAGCATCAGTTTAAAAGACGGGTGGCAAAATGGATTCAGCACAAAATGGGTCACGTTTCGTATGGGTCGAAACAGGTCTGGTTGACCCAAAATACCTTTTGTCCAAAAATTAAACATTAAAATGATATAGCCATTTTTCTAATTTTTACCCATCTGGCCCGTTACTTTTTATCTATTTGATAAAATTTCACCAACCCGAAACAATCCATTTATATAAGTAAATGAAGCAAAAGCCAAATTGAGTTATGAATGTTTAAAAATTATACCATGAGGAGATAATCCTTGGTTTCTTCATAGTTTGTCCTCAAAGATTCTCCAAAGGACCAGAGATCTTCAGAGACAAGGAGCTTGTCGTTCAGTGCAGCAATACCCGGGTCTCCTTTAGCAAACACCATTTCAACTAAATCAATGGTCACCCTAAAGAAAGGCCAGGTTTTGTACATTTCTTGTAGCATTTGAAGATTCTTGCTGTCCTTTTGAATGACATGCTTGAATCCTGCCCCGAACCCAAGCCAAACTGGGAGATGGAACCTGGTCTGAGTCCATGCAAAGATCCATGGAATAGCTCGGAGTGATTCAATGCCTCCACTTGGTTTTCTTTTTGCTGGGCGACTTCCGATATTCATACGTCCGTACTCCAATTCCGGTGTCGCCTGTAAAGGAGTAAAAATAAATAAAATTAGTTGGTGAGATAATCTAAAAGAGAATAACATTAATGGTTCATGTGGTTTGCTCAAAGTTACACATACGGGCTGTCAAAACACTGTTTTCTATCAAATTTGGTCCCTAAAGGAGAGGATAAAGGGTGAGGGACCAAATATGAAAGCAAACAGCGTTTCTAGTTGACCATATTGTTTGGTATCAGCAGGGGCCCAATTCGGTCGAGCAAACTATATAGAATATTTATGGACGATATAAATTGCAATGGATTTTAAGGGTACTCACAAGGCGGAAATACTCGACAAAACGTGGCTCCTGGAATACAATTGAACGGTACTGTTCAGTTGCAAGAACTGCTATCTCGTCCATAAGTTGACGCCATTCGGGTCGTGGTGAGATTGGGGGGTTCATTCCATGCTCAAGTGTAGCTGCACAAAACCTTTGAAGTGTTCTGAAACACAAATGTTCCTCACCAAAAGATTGTTCAATAACCTCTCCTTGAACTGTGACTCTAAGAGATCCATGAATGGTCTCTGGTGGCTGAGACAGGATAGCAAGATGGGTAGGGCCACCTCCTCTACCGACGGTCCCACCACGTCCGTGGAACATGACGAGTTTAACTCCAAAATCCTTTGCAACTTTTATAAGCTCTTCTTGCGCTTTGTATAGCTGCCATGCAGCAGTAAACCTTCCAGCATCTTTTCCTGAATCAGAGTATCCAATCATGACTTCTTGCTTCCCGTTGATCCGTTTAGTGTACCAGTCAACTGAGAAAAGACGGGCCATGGCAGCAGGGGCCGCTTCAAGATCAGCAAGTTTTTCAAAAAGTGGGACCACACGTAACGGTTGCTTCACATGGCATTCACGTTGAAGAAGCTCAACAGCAAGCACATCAGAAGGTGATGTAGCCATTGAAATGATGTAAGCACCAAAACAATCAGATGGGAGTTCTGCTAATACAGCAAATGTATCCAAAACATCCTTAATTTCCTCAGTTTTGGGAAGATCGTCACCAAAAAGTGGACGTTTACCGCTGAGTTCAGACAGAAGCCACTCTTGACGTTTCTCTTCTGACCACTCACGGTAGGAACCAACTTCTAAATGTTGAGTGATGGCATCGAGGACATCAGTGTGGCGATCAGATTCTTGCCTAATATCGAGTTTTACTAGCGAGAGTCCAAATGTGGACACTTGTCTTAGAAAATCAAGAAGGCTTCCATCAGCAATCACACGATCACCACAAGCACACAGGGATCGGTAGCATAGCTCGAGAGGCTCCAAGAACTGCAAAATTTGGAAATATGAGTAAAGAAAACATAACAAAGAATGTCATACAGACAAAGTGATTACTATAGCAAGAGTTTGAAGAGGGTATTTGGATGTGTGTTTCGTAGTGATTTAAGTATTGTCAGATCTAGTACAATGAGTAGTAGGTTATAGCGTTTGGATGTGCTTTGTTGTTTGAAGTTGTAATGATCAGAAAATATACCTATTTGATTGTTTCACAAATCCTATTTTCAAGAAATCACTTAAACTGACCAAGTAAGACATTATTGTGAAAGCAGAACATATTTCGTGTGAGACAATTAGGTAACTTTGCTCAACACTTTTTGTTGCAGCTTGTAAGAATAATTATTTGACCCATAAAAAACATGATTTTATCCAAATATTAAAAACTTATTGTTGCCACTAAAGGACGCAATAATCAACAATTAGTGTTAAAGCACAAAAGTCCAAACACTCTTTAAAACAGATCTGCCTCATATCTTATAAATGGGAAGTGATTGTTTGAAGTTGAGAGGGTTAGAGATACCTGTTCGACATTTGTATAAACAAACTCTTCTGGAATGTCGGATTTCTCATGGGCTAACAGATGTCGAGCTCGTTCACGTGTATTATATAACTTATCCCTTACATCTCCAAGAATTACGCGATAAGGTTCAGTTGGAGGAACCTGCTTCCAGAACTCTGGAAAAAAACACAACAATTCAGTAACTTTCACAGTTTCAGATATCAGAATAGTATTAGTCAAATTTACTAATAAATAATTAAATACCTATGTAGTGCTTCACATCACTCCTTGCTGATCTATAAAGTTCTTCTGCTCGAACACGAAGTTCATCAGTACAACGCCACATGGACATCTGAAAAAGACAATCATTTGTGTAAGATGAATAACTACAATGAGAATACGTAAATCCTAAAAAAAACAAAAAGAATATACATACCTCAAACATTAGATCCTCTATCTGGGAAAAGTACATGTTGGCTGCCATCATTCTGGCAAGTAAGCAAACATCCCTTGTTACATCAGGTGTCACCCTTGGATTACCTGCATTTCATACCAAAAAAATATCAGTATAAAAAATTTAATAAAATCTTAGTTTTTTCAAAGACATTGCTTTTAAGTGTAAAAAATAGCTTAAATTTGCGTTAGTTGGAGAACATACCATCACGGTCACCACCCATCCATGAAGAGAACTGAATAAGAGGGGCATTGTAGGGAACACGTTCATTGATCCCAATGTTCTTAAGAGCCGTGTCAACACGACGTAAGAATTTAGGAACACCCTTCCAGATTGTTTCATGGAAGTAGCTCATTCCCGCTCTCATCTCATCTTGTGGAGTTGGAGGAGTCCTCCTGATCTCATCTGTACGGAAAGCAGCTTGAATCTACAAATTACATAACACCAATTAATAAAAATAATATATATATGATAGTATAGACTTGGTTATTGGTCAGATCATTAGTACTTACTTCTCTATGCAAAGCCTCATCAAGTTCCTGCTTATCATCAGGAGTGATGTCTTTGGCATATAACTGAGCCAAACAGTTCCGGATCCTGAAAAGGACGTTAAACATAACAAAATGGTAAATTTTAAAGTTGACTATTTGGTCAAAACTGAATAAATTCAAAGGGTCAAAGGATATACCTTCCATGCTTCTGAAGCAAAGATCTACGAACAGACTGAGTTGGATGAGCAGTCAAGACCAAATCAACAGTCTGATTCTTGAGTGCATCAAACACCTCTTCAGGGGACTTCCCAAGCTGATGCACGAGCTTCTTCAAAGTCTCCTCGATATCAGATTCAGTCGTTGCATTAGCTTCATCAGCAAAGTCACCCTTCTTCAACTTGATCCTGCGACGATACGCAATCTGAACCTCTTCTGCCAGATTCGCCAAGTTAAGCATGTGAGAGAAAGCTTTCGCAATGACGATCGAATCCCCGGGATCTAAACTTGTCAAAACACTTCCAAGCTCCTCAAGCTTCTTAGGGTCACGCTTGCCTTCATACTCTGCAGATAGCTCATAGCATTCTTGAACCTACAGAATCAAACACCCTAAACATCTTAATATCCCGTACCTTATTATATCAATAAACTCAGTAAGACATTTTATCAAAACATTTAAACAGTATGTTATCGATCCGATCCAAATAGTACTCACATTCCGATCTTCAATGGATAAATCAGTAACTAACGCAAACTATAAATTCATATAGCAAACTAATTAGTGGGCATTTGTTTAAGCTTATAAGTAGACTTATGAGCTTATCTGATCATGCTATATTTTCATAAGCCCATTTTTCTTAGCTTATTTGGTGGCTTTTTAGCTTATTATAACTTATAGATCGACATCTATTAGCCCATGAAAACAAAAGCAACAATTTTTCACTGAGCCATTTTTCGGCAGTAAATCAAAACAATACTAAAGTTACCATCTTTAACAAACTAATCAGTAACTTATAGACAACACCCATAAAGCAACAGATTTCATAACAAATTAATCAGTAACTAATCTCATCAAAAAACTTTAAAAAAAATGTAAATGTTTTCACTGATTTTTAGCAAAAAATAAAAAATAATAAAAAAATCAAAACACTTAGTGATCAATAAATAAAAACCAGTAAAAATCCAATCATTAACAGATTAATCAATTAACTAACTCATGCATTATAAAAATCCATTTATCAAAAAGTAATTTTTTTCACTGAGACATTATATCAAACACTTGGTAATCAATAATAAAAGAAAAAAATAAGACGTACAGTTTCTTTGAGATCTTCACCATGCAAATCTTGAAGAATATCAAGAAACTTATCTAAAAGCAAAGCATCATATTCAATGAGCTTATCATCTTCAGATACTTTACCAGGTACCAACAGCCTCAATTGCGCATCTATTGATGCCAATTTCTCCAAGTTCCTATTTGCCATCAATTTTATTTTATTTTACTTGTTTTTGATGAGTGAGTGGGTTAATTTGTGATTGGGGATTTTGGGGTGTATTTATAGACAAGTGATGAAGTCTGTGATGAGAGTGGAGTTACAAAATAAAGAAAGTCTTCGCCAATTTGGCTAACTCCACGCCTGAATAATTGGGATATTTTTTCTTTTATCAAGTTTTTGTTTCAAATTTATTGTTTTTAGTAATTTGTATTAAATACAAACTAGTTTTTCCTTTTCCTTTTCTTTGCTTTATTTTTTACTACTTTGGGTTTAGTTATTGATTTAGGTAGTTACTTTTTAGTTACCTGGGTTCTAAATTGTTCTTATTTTAGTGGGTCCAAAAATATTTATTAATAATTAAGTTATCATTTAATTGATATGTAACGAAAAAATATAAATCATAACTTATTACATGTATGGAATAGTAAGTATCTAACATAATGATATGTGATGGTGCACCCATTCTGCGGTCGGAGCCTAGACTCCGAACATTGTACACATGATGTTCAAAGTAGTCATTAGTGTAAAGCTTACTAAATAAGAGAAACCGTTAATACACAAGAGTTCATCTTTCGAAGCCTGAGCCTTCGAGGAGCTTTAGTCGCCCAAGATATCAAGCCTCTGTAACTAAAAGACAAACATAATATTTCGAGGATTCTACCACAAATAACGGGTTTTCAATATTCTCTTATGTATGACAACCGCACATGGGCACGATCTCGTAGCCTGCACTCGGAGCTTTCCTATTGGCTAAAGAGAATGTGCTTCAACCCAACCAATCCGGCTGAGACACGTGGCATGCTCTAGGTCTTTTCTAGAGCTCGCCTATAAATACCCATTTCATTCATCCATTTCAGATTTGTCGTCACCCCCTTTACTACTTCCTCTCTCTAAACATGAATATGATTATTTCGATAACTTATTCTCAGGCCGTAGCCGGTTCGCAGGGTCAACCTCTACGCTCCGACTAACGTAGCGTACTTCTTTGTCGTGTTTCAGGTCATCCCAAGCTCATAGAAGTATCTAGCTTAGATCACAACAAGTAGGCTCTGATTAGTAGGTGTAACCCGTTGTACGATTAATATGAATAATGATAATATCGAGTTTAAGATGTAAAATATATACACTTTTATTTTAATCCTTTTGCAAACAATCTTTAATAAAAAATTATAAAAAACAAAAATAAAATGATGTGTTAGGAGTTATAGTATAGAGTTTAACGATTAATCTATCAATTTAATGATTTAAAGTGTGTTAAATTATAAAGTGGGAGTTACTTTGTCATTGACTAAATATAAAAGGGGTCTTTTGAATATTTTTGGTAAACTATAAAGTTTGAGCTAAATTATGATTCTTTTAAAATTGTGTGTTGTCATCAGAGTTCTAAAAGGCGTGTCGTGGCCGCCAAGTGGCGTGTGATGGTGGCGTGGCGCCACGAAATAAATCAGGCGCGGTCAGGCGTCGTGTGAAAAGCGTGAGCGTGAGATAAGGCGTGAAAAAAGGCGTGACACCATTTTTACAATTATTTAGGCGTGGCGATGATTTTTTCAAGCATTTAGGGGTAATTTCAAAACATATTTGGGCTCAGATTTCGGGCCCGGCTAATTTGGATTGAGCTTTAGTATTTGAAATCGCTTTTAAAAATGATATAAAATTATAAATATGTAAATCTATAAATATTTTTTGCCGCCTTAAGACGCTTTAAGAACGCCTAAAGTTTCATGAATGCTCGAAGGCTTGAGGCATGCGCCACGCCACGCCTTACGCCTTTTAGAACATTGGTTGTCATTGCTTCAAACTATACTGCTCATCTACAATTGAAGATTATAAATGTTATTTATCCTAGTTAGGCGTTCTGTGGGTTTTGCATTTGATTTTTATTTGGTTTTGTTTGGTGTGTAAACAAAAATCTTTATGTAAATGTGGGTATATTTATTTCCTATGACAATTTGTATGGTGATCTTTCGGGATAAAATGATATAAAATTTTAAATGTGTTTTAAAGTTTTTTAAGAAAAATTTAAAATAAAGTCTTTTTACAAACTTTGTAAAAATATAATAGAGTCTAGGATTGGTTTTGCAAAAGTCGCATAGCTTGGGGTATTTTTTGCCCTTTTTCGCATACTTTGGGGTAATTTTTGCCCTTTTTCGCATACTTGGGGTAATTTTGCCATTTTCAAATTTTGAAAATATAAGACTTTAGGATCGGTTTTGCAACACGTGACGCCGTGGGTACTTTAGCCATTTTAGAATTCAGATTCCTTTTGCAAAGCGTCGTTGACTCATTGCTTCAAACTATACTGTTCATGTCTTTACAATAGAGTTCTTTTTTCCAAACGGCAAAATAGCGTCAGATTATAAATGTTATTTATATATATTAATATTTCTCTCATGAATTATCTTAAAAAATGTTGTTTCAAACTTTATTGTTCATTTACAAAGAAGTACATGTGTTAATACAAATAAAACATAAAAACGTTTATTTATATTTTACGATCTTATAATATTTTGTCGATAACAAAAGTAAAATCATTTTAACGAAACAAATAAAATACGTAAAAGGTTTGAGCCAATAGTTTACTAACACACTTTTACTAAACATATTAAAACTATATCAAAACACCTTTAGTAAATAAGTTATATAAAACCAAAGACATTTTTATAAAACACTAACAAGTAAAATTGTTTATATCTTATATAAATACATATGTATAACAACTAGTGTTTACATTTTATAGAAATGTATATGTACTTTATATATGTTGTAATGGTAAGTAATGGGTAAAACCAAAGTCCATAACCCATGACCCATGATCCATTGACTAGGTACAATGAATGTTGTTGGGTAAAAACCAAAGTTCATAACTCATACCCATGGAGCATGATCCATAACCCATGACCCATTGCATGACATCATGCATGAAGTCATGATTGGATATTATCCATGATCTATGACCCAAAGTCCATGACCCATGACCCAAGATCCATAACCCAATGACTAGGTACATTGCATCTTGTTGGGTATCCATAATCCAATACCCACAACCCATGGTCCATAACCCATAACCCATAATCCGGTTTGCAACCCGAAATCCGGACTAAACTAACCCAGTAGCCGGATCCCATGTTTTGCACTTGCCGGATCCCTACATGTTTTGTCTATAAATAGTGAGTCATTTCTTTCTTGCTCACTACCACTTTTAGATATACTTTCTCCCAATATTCTAACATCTCTAACCACTGATCCAAATGATCATTCTATGTAGTTTTATGTTTGTGTGATTCTATAGGTTCCTCTTAAAGGCGAGATCACCACCTCTTGAAGACGTGCAAGCTCAAAGTCATGAGCTGCTAAGCTTCGTCATCATCAAGACCACTGAAGTGTATCTTATTGATAGTTCTTTCCTCCCTCCATAGAAGTGTCGTGTTGAAGGCATTAGTGAAATGTGCCGAAGGTGTACAATCGATATGGTGCATTGATGTACAAGTTGTGTCGTTTGGGTTAGAGGTTGTTGATATCCTCTTTAGTGTTGTAACAAGGAGTGTGTCTCCTTTGGGTAGTTGTGTAGTGGTGTAGTGTTGGGTAGTAGTTCCTCTTTTGTAATGGAACTCGGTATCTAGCCTTGTACCGGATAAAGTGTAGGTGACGTTGTGATAGGTTTGGTTCTACCTCGTGGAAGAACTCGGTGTCTATCCTTGTACTGGATAAAGAGTAGGAGATGTTGTGAAGGCTTCTACGCCAAATTAAGGAGCTTGTATTGTGTAGTGCTTACAAACTCTCGAGTGGGGTACTCGGGGAGTGCGAGTAGGGCAAGGAAGGTGTCCTTATAGCCGAACCACTATAAATACTCGTGTTGTGGTTTTGTGTTCCTTTATTCTATATCTTTTACATTACTTACTTATATGCTCATCTATCAATATCCAACACACATACCAAATAGATTGACATAAGTCGATCTAAATATTTTAAAACGAAATCCAGCAGTTTTAATCATGTTTTGTATTACTAAAGTTATTTATCTACCCCTTCTAGTTTTGAATAGACATGTTTTGTATTAAACCATAAATTTAAATATTTATACTGAATCATTGAAAACTTCATATTATTCCTTACGCATCATACATATCAACAATCTTTCTATCATGAATAGTGATAATTATCAATTTAGAGTTGATGTATGGCGTCTTAGGCTGAATATGCAAATTTACAGCGAAAGTTTTGTTAACCATAAATATTTAATGCAATAGTCTTTTAATAAGACACATGAACCATTGAAAACTTCATATTATTCAACACAAGATTTAATACTGTCTCCCCATTCCATGAAGATATGCAAGTGTACGCTCAAAATCAATGCAATAACGACGATGCGGCTCGAAAAAACGCTATTATAAGCGCCATCGAATTGTTTGACCAGCGAAGGCGGAGAAGGAACAGATGAGACAAAACTACAAGAGTTGCAACGACATTATCAACAATGTTTAAGCCCGGATCATGACATGTGAGTTACTGGTGGCGGTGTGCTGACGAGGAAGATTTGGCTCGCTTGAGGATTTGCGGTTCTTAAATTTTCAATCAATATCAATGGTTATGTATTTCGTATCGCTTTTATATTTAATATATTTTGTTTTATTTCGTATCGCTTTTATTTTGAATATTTTAATGGGTGGTAAAAAAAAAGAACTTAAACAATGAGACCCTGGAGCAGATTTTAAACAATGAGACCCTACCTCTACTTATCTATTCACTTTAGTCACGGAGGTCCTTAATTTGATATTAAAGAAGAATATTGATGAAACTAGGGAATTCAAGTACCACCAAAGCTGCAAGAATTTGAAAATCACTCACTTGTGCTTTGTTGATGATTTGTTAGTGTTTTGCCATGGAGATTGTGACTCTATTAGAGTGATTAAGAAGTCTTTAGATGAGTTTAGTATTAGTTTTTTTGGTTTATTACCAAATATGCAGAAAAATGATATTTACTTTGTTGGGGTGGGGGAGCTTTCTACCACAGAACAGAGTAACATTCTTAGTATCATGTCTTTTGTTAATACAAATAAGCTGTAAAAACGTTTATTTATATTCTACGATCTTCTAATGTTTTGTCGATAACAAACGTAAAATCATTTTTAACAAAACAAATAAAATATGTAAATGGTTTGAGCCAATAGTTTACTAACACACTTACATTCTCATATAAATCACTAAACAAGTAATAGTGTTTTCATGTTATAGTAATACATATGTATAACAACTAGTGTTTACATATTGGGTAGATATATACATACTTAGTATGCATTATAATGGGTGATAGAATGGGTAGAAGTTTAAGTATTTGATCCATTGACTAAATACATTGAATTTAGTTGGGTAAAACCCAAAGTCCATGACCCATACACATGGAGCATGATCCATAATCCATGACCTATTGCATGACATCATGCATAAGTCATAATGGGTATTATCCATGACCCATGGAGCTAACCCATAACCCATTGACAAGATGCATTACAACTTCTAGATACATTGTATCTACTTGAATACCCATGGTCCAAAGTCTAGGACCCATAACCCATGGATAATGAGGAGTGTCTCACGGATCCCTCAGGATACACTAGACGGATCCCTCAAACAAGGGATCCGTGGAACAGTAGCATATTTTTGTCTATAAATAGTGAGCCATTTCTTCATTGCAAGTTGCCACTCCTACACATACTTTCTTCTAGTATTGTAAACTCTCTAACCTCAGATCCAAAGGATCTTTCTATGTAGTTTGTGTTTGTTTTTGTGTGATTCTCTAGGTTCCTCTTAAAGGCGAGATCACCACCTCTTGAAGTCGAGCAAGCTCAAGTCCATGAGTTGCCATGCTTCGTCATCATCAAGACTATTGAAGTTCTCTTGTTGATAGTTCTTTCTTTCTCTCTAGAAGTGTTGTGTCAAAGGCATTAGTGAAGGATGCCAAAAGGGTCAAGACGAAGGCATTAGTGAAAGGTGTCGAACGTCCGTGTCAAAGGCATTAGTGAAGGATGCCAAAAGGGTCAAGTCAAAGGCATTAGTGAAAGGTGCCAAAAGATCATGTCAAAGGCATTAGTGAAATATGTTGAGGGTGTACAATCGATATGGTGCATCGATGTACAAACAAAGATATGTTGTGTCCAAGGATATTGATATCCTTGATGATGTTGTAATAAGGAGTGGGTCTCCTTTGTGATAGGTGTTGTGTAGTATTGGGTAGTAGTTCATCCTTTGAAATGGAACTCGGTATCTAGCCTTGTACCGGATAAAGTGTAGGCGACGTTGTGATAGGTGTGGTTCTACCTCGTGGAAGAACTCGGTGTCTAGCCTTGTACCGAAAAAGAGTAGGCGACGTTGTGAAGGCTTCTCCGCCATAAGGAGTTGTGTCGTGTAGTGCTAATGAACTCTCGAGTAGGTGACTCGGGGAGTGGAGTAGGGCAAGGAAGGTGTCGTTGTAGCCGAACCACTATAAACACTGGTGTCGTGGTTTTGTGTTTCTTACTCCTTACCTTTGCATTATATCTTTACATATATATCTATCAATATCCAACATACACATCTAAATAGATTGACATAAGTCGATCTAAATATTTTAAAACAAAGTTTTAATCGGTAAAACTATTCAACCCCCTTCTAGTTTTCCACAATTGGTACCAGATCTTCGTTACCAAGTTTCTTAAGAGTATATTGTACTTTTAAAAACTTGATATGATCCATGTATGATTGAAAACTACAAGGAAGGAAATTCCTTAAAAACAAAATGTCACGTTTTCATCATATTTTATAATGTTGGATAATGATAGATCTCTCTAGTATTTTCCTTGTTGAGAATTCCCCATACTAGGATTTGGGCATCCTAAGAAGATCATGAAAAATTTCTCTCTAATACTTCTTTTCATAAAAAGAATATATAGCAAATGTATGATCTTTAATAAATTACATACAAATAAATTTTTTCTTTCGTATACTTTCTAGATGAATTAATAATGTCATTTTTGTTTGAACATGATTAAGTTTAGTAGTATCATTACGCTCTCTTAAAAAATCACTAAAGTGGTTATCTATATTGAACTCATCATCAAGAATGGTATTCTTCGGTGATCTCTATAGACAAAACTACAAACTAGTGATAATGATATCTCGGCTATTCGAGAGCCTTGATCATCACTCTTACATAAGGATTATTGACATTTCATCTATGTCAATAAGTATCCATGTGAGACTTCTCATATTATGATAAAATGGGATTTTATCATAATCTTTAAAACTTCCCAAAGAATTATGATTTATTCATAAAAGGGAACCTCGTCAAATAGGACTAGTAAAACACATCAAACCCCAAACCATAAGTTATAGAGCATAAACATCAACCCTAGCCAAGAATTAGAACTCCCAAACCAAAATTATCAAGGATCACTTAAGTCATCAAATTGGTGATATTTGGATCCACAGTGCTTGAACTAGCGGATCCTCATACAAAGGATCCGTGGGATCCGTGCAATGAAGACATAATAAGAAAGAAATGATCTTTGTGGAAGTTCCACTCTTCACTTTACTCTATCAAAACTCAGGACATAAAACCCATTTATTGTTAACAGGAGTTAATTGATCTTCTTCTCCAAGGAAACAATCTCTTGTGTAAGTATAATCTTCACTACATTATTATTTCCATTCCTTGATTCCTAGGATTACAATTTTCATCTTTAGAAATTGAGCTCAAATGGGTTTGTCATAATTTGTTACCACATTGTTTTCTAAGATAAACTAAATCAAAGAATCAACAATGTTAATACAAATCATTTTTTGAATTCAATGAAGATGCATTGAGCAAAATTGTGATGAATCCCATTAGGTTACTATTCACACAATTAACACCACATTGTGGTTTTGATGTTTAGGACCAATCATGCCTAGCAACCGTCAACATGATTACCATGACACCGCTCACTACATTCCCATGTATCATCGTAAGAAAGGTTTGAGCCCGGATGATCGAAAAGCCTTCAAGATGTTGGAAAAGAGACTTTTTCATGAAGGACGAGTGGTTGAACCCTCATTCATCAACAACACCAACATTCGCCAAGTCTTTGGGGCAATCAACTTCAATTGTCTCTTGGACATTAATGAGCAAATTTGTCCGGTGTTTGTGCTTGAGTTTTACAAGACCATGAGAATCATTCGAAATGAGGATGGAACCATTTCGATAGCCTTCATCATCAATGAGCGAGAGTTCACCTTCACTCTTGTGGAGTTTGCTAGGATACTTTGTATCCCATATCAAGGAGTATGTATGTACTCAAATTAATGGTCGTTGGCGGACCTTCATGACATGGTGGATCATCACGAGGTATACTTCACCGCCATCCCGGAAGCAACCACGGTAAGGGATACCGTCTTCATGGAAAGAGCATCTCCATCAAGAGTCACGAGAAACTCCAAGGTGATCTATAGGGATCCGTTTCAAATGGAGCTTTCGGAAATGTTCCCATTATACAAGAAATGGGAACTCGTGCTAAAGGAGAACGTACTTTGCTTGGGAGGAAATAAGGATCATCTCAATGCTTGCCTAAGCTTCATGATCTATTGCCTTGTAACTGGCACTCACTTCAACCTCGCCTATTACATGGTAAAAAGAATGGCAAGTGTGAAAAGTATGGACAAGATGGTACTCCCTTATGCCATGCTCTTGACTCGCCTAGCAAACTTCGTCTTTGCTCTAGAGGATTCTCCTTTCTCCTATGACCACACGTTTTGCAACAAGGTTATGGTGCCTCTATCCGATGGAAAGACTACTAGGATTATGGTGGATGGCAAGAGACCTCACCCACCAACGGACTCCTCGGATGAAAGAGAAAGAGAAGGAGAAGGAAGCAGCAACCCCCTTGGCAACGTTCATCTCGACCCCTTAGCATACATTAACCAACTGTCGGATGTCCCAAGCCCTTCACAAGAGTTCCAACAAACTAGGTGTTGGAAACGCTCCTAAACATTATTATAAAGTGTTAGTCATTTATAAGTAATAGGTTGCATTTATATGGCTTTTATGTTAGTAATTAAGGCATGGCTTATGTAAAAGCCCATAAGCCCATACTAAGGCCCATGAGGTCAAGGAAGGGACTAGATGTGTTGCCCTAGCTCTCTTCCCCTATAAATACTTATGTATACTCTCATTTGAGAGTGTTGTTCACTCATAATACTCTACGCGTAATCTTTCTTATATTGTCGTGTGTTTGTGTGTGCAACCGTCCCTTCTCACCTTATTTCTATCATCTTCATGATTCTGTTAACTTATGGTGACCTAACTAGGGGCATATTTAAATGTTTTGCTAACTTCCTCATAAAGAAGAAGAAGTAGAGATGGAGAGGTGAAGAGTGAAGGCGATAGAGATGGAGATGAAGATAGAGGTGAAGTAGGAAGATGAGTGGAAGGAAGGTAAGGTCTTAGACCTTAATTTGTGAACAATTTATGAAACAATGGTCTGTAAACAATTTAAACAATATTTATGTAGTTTAGGACGTAGCTCGTAGAAGATGGCATAACTTAGACTAAGACATTCTAACTTAGGAGCCGGAAAATGAGAATTTTACGACTCTTGATCTCATTCAAGTAGTCGATGTCATTCATTTTGCTTACATTTTAGTCATCCCCACTTACTATGCGTTATATTTGTTGTTTGCATATGTTTATTGAATGTAGAAATGATTAGAATAAGTATTTGCTAAAGAGTGCAAAAATTGCACATTTGTTGAGAAGCTACTGGTCAGCAGTAGCCGGATCCCTAGGCTATAACTAGTCGGATCCCTCAGATGAGGGAACCGTGGGATCCGGGCAAACTGACATGCAGCTGCAGACCTTTATACATCAAACCATTCCTCTAGACCACATCATACTAGCTAAACATGATTCTTTAAGACCATTTAAGTCTTCCTCAAGCTCAGTAGGTCTTACACTCACCCATAGCTATCTTAGGGTCATATTCAAAGTGCTTTTGATTTATCAATTCACCTAAACTCACCATATTTCCGCTCCAATGCTCACACATTGTTCCTCACATCTCAAAACACTTAGCTTGATATTTCTCTCAATTTTAGCAAATTGATTTTAGTCATCCTTACCTCAAAATAGGCTTAAAACTAGTTTTTCAAATTTCTCTCAAGCCACCATCTGATCTCTAGGATCAATTGTCCTCATTTGTCATCCTCAAATCAATAGTATCATTTTTGAATACTTAGTTGCACTCTCAAAAAATCCATTTTCCTACCAAAAACCATCATTAGGTATCCTCACTCCTTATGGTTGGACATTTAAGTCACATACCATTTAAGACATCCAAAGAAAGTCAAACCCTCAAGATTTATAGGTACTAGACCTTAAAAGAGCATAATCACTTCACCATTTTGCTATATGTCAGACGGATCCCTAGGATATAACTAGACGGATCCCTAGTGAGAGGGAACCGTGGGATCCGTGTCTGAGCGACTTGTGATCGCTTTTCTTCCAAATTCAAACTCTCTTTGGTAATCTAAAACACTTTTTACTTACCATTTAATGACTCCCTAGAGTAGAACAACACCATAGTTGACTTTGGTGCATGCCAAATTTCTTAGTGGTCAAGAATTTAATTCATTAACTCAACTTCATCCTTTATAATCCAAGCACTCTTAGGAGCTTAGGCCACCATTCTTACCACAATCCTAAAATCAGTAGTTTAAGACTTTTACTACACCCTCTCCTTCACTATGACCAAAGCATCTAGCAAGAACTCTTCAAACAAAGGTTCATCCAAAAAGAATGCTCACATGGTCCATGAGATATCATCCACCGAGTCATCACCCGTAAGAAGTCCAAATGCTAGAATTCCCCCTCAACTAACTCAATCAACAATAGCTGAAAGAACTACTAGAATTAGCATTCGACCTTTTGAGTTGGAAAAAAGCTTCATCAAGCATTAAACCAAACACACCTAGCTCTAGCAAAATACCCAAGCCTTCATTTCTAGAACATAGACTACATTCCTTTACTGAACCTCTTTCTCATCCAAATCTCTACTCATTAGGAGTCTCACCACCAAGGAATTCCTATTCACCAACCTTCTCGCTAAATAGGGAACCACCTTCATCACCAAATGATCCATCTTTGGAAACAAGGAATCACCAAAGATCTAACCATATAGAGGACTTTCAATTACCACCACCATCACCCTCATTGTTAGTAGAATCACATCCACGTTGCTCAACACACCGCCACCATCTTTGTGGAACCTCCTCAAAACATCCCACCTCCTCCGGTTTCTAGTCATGACAATAATTGCTCTAATTGTCAAATCACCCAAGGACTTGTTCAAGGAGTACGAAATGAGTTGCATTTCATGTTTAATCATCTCCTTGAACGATTGGACCAAATCAACAAGTCTACTCTTCCTTAGCACATTGATGCTTTTTAGGCTTCCATCACTTCTTAGAATTAGTAGAAAATGTATTACATGTTTGAATCATTCTCTTAGTTTTAGAGATTTGTAGATCATTTCTCGCATTTTTATTGAATGAAATTACATGTTATATGCCATATTGTCTTGAGAATATGTTTGGTACCTTAATACATATCTCATTTTGATGTTAACATCACTTTTACATCACCATTGTTGTCTTAAGCTTACGACGGAGGGATCCTCGGTTTAGCTTAGCGGATCCTCCAAAGAGGGAAGTGGGATCCGTGCAACAGAAGACTTGTTTACTACTAACTTGAGTCTTATTTGCGGAAATTATGCTCTATATACTTGTTTTCTAACCTTTGTTTTGTAGATTTTCAAAATACACTTGAAGACTTTTACACCCTTAGCTAGGGGGGGTTTCTTGTCAAAGCAAAACATTGCAAAATCATTTGCAATATCATTCACATAGGACTACATTACATGACGTCCTCCTTGCAAAGGTGCAATCATCAAGGGGGAGCATATTCATCACAAAGACAAAACCATTTGCAAACATAATTGCAATGCACTAGTTTAGTATTTCTACTTACTTGACGCCTCACAAAGGGATGGACTCGTCGAGGGGAGCTAAACGAGAATACTTCCTCACTTACTCTCTATTTTTCATCTTTTCTCTTTTCACATGTTTTCTTAAAACAATGTGTTAGTTTCTTTTCGACGCTCTTTTGTTTCGATAAAAGGGGAGAAGAGAGTAAAACTTCAATTAGGACTTTTACAATTTTAGTATTTCCTTAAAATAATCTTATGTTTTGTCATCAACAAAAGGGAGATTGTTAATACAAATAAGCCATAAAACGTTTATTTATATTTTACGATCTTCTAATGTTTTGTCGATAACAAACGTAAAATCATTTTAACGAAACAAATAAAATACGTAAATGGTTTGAGCCAATAGTTTACTAACACACTTACATTCTCATATAAATCACTAAAATAAATCACTAAACAAGTAATAGTGTTTTCATGTTATAGTAATACATATGTATAACAACTAGTGTTTACATATTGGGTATATATATACATCGTAGTATGTATTATAATGGGTAGAAGTTTAAGTATTTGATCCATTGACTAAATACATTGAATGTAGTTAGGTAAAACCCAAAGTCCATGACCCATACCCATGGAGCATGATCCATAATCCATGACCCATTGCATGACATCATGCATAAGTCATAATGGGTATTATCTATGACCCATGGAGCTAACCCATAACCCATTGACTAGATGCATTGCATCTTCTAGATACATTGTATCTACTTGGATACCCATGGTCCAAAGTCTAGGACCCATGACCCATGAAACCCATGGATAATGAGGGTGTCTCACGGATCCTTAGGATACACTAAGCGGATCCTCTAACAAGGGATCCGTGGGATCCGTGGAACGAGAGCATACTTTTGTCTATAAATAGTGAGCCATTTCTTCATTGCAAGTTGCCACTCCTACACATACTTTCTCCTAGTATTGTAAAATCTCTAACCTCATATCCAAAGGATCTTTCTATGTAGTTTGTGTTTGTTTTTGTGTGATTCTCTAGGTTCCTCTTAAAGGCGAGATCACCACCTCTTGAAGTCGAGCAAGCTCAAGTCCATGAGTTTCCATGCTTCGTCATCATCAAGACTACTGAAGTTCTCTTGTTGATAGTTCTTTCTTTCTCTCTAGAAGTGTTGTGTCAAAGGCATTAGTGAAGGATGCCAAAAGGGTCAAGACGAAGGCATTAGTGAAAGGTGTCGAACGTCCGTGTCAAAGGCATTAGTGAAGTATGCCAAAAGGGTCAAGTCAAAGGCATTAGTGAAAGGTGCCAAAAGATCATGTCAAAGGCATTAGTGAAAGATGTCGAGGGTGTACAATCGATATGGTGCATCGATGTACAAATAGAGATAGGTTGTGTCCAAGGATATTGATATACTTGATGATGTTGTAATAAGGAGTATGTCTCCTTTGTGATAGGTGTTGTGTAGTGTTTGGTAGTAGTTCCTCCTTTGTAATGAAACTCGGTATGACTCGGATAAAGTGTAGGCGGCGTGTGATAGGTGTGGTAGGGCAAGGAGTAGGCGACATTGTGAAGGTCCATAAGGAGTTGTGTCGTAGTGTGACTAATGGGGGAGTGGAGTAGGGCAAGGAAGGTGTCCTTGTAGCCGAACCACTATAAACACTGGTGTCGTGGTTTTGTGTTTCTTACTCCTTACCTTTGCATTATATCTTTACATATATATCTATCAATATCCAACATACACATCTAAATAGATTGACATAAGTCGATCTAAATATTTTAAAACAAAGTTTTAATCGGTAAAACTATTCAACCCCCCTTCTAGTTTTCCACACCTTTCTCAGTTAGTAAACTACCAGTGAGATATTTTGGAGTACCACTTATAACAAAACAGATCAGCATCAAGGAGTGTAAACCTTTAGTGGATAAAGTAAAATTTAAGGTTCATGATTGGAAAAACAAAGTACTTCCATATGCTGGAAGATTGTATTTGATAGCTTATATTCTATGTTCAATGCAAATCTATTGGGCATTAGTTTTCCTTCTACCCAAAACAATCATTTATAAAATTGGGCAAATACCTACGGAATGTGGCTGCAAAAAAGGACACATTATGGGTCAAATGGGTAAATGTGGATAGGTTAAAGGGTAGAAGTATTTGGAATGTACCATGTGATAGTAAAAGCAATATGGGTTGGAAGAATATATTGAGTTCAAAGGATAAAGTAAGAAAGCATATTTTGTGGAAATTGGGCAATGGTAGATCTGTTGATGCTTGGTATGATAAATGGTACTTAGAAGGTCCTCTATGTGATTATATTACAAATAGGGAAATATACGAAGTCAGGCTTAGAATATATGTAAAGTGGCAGAGATAATTAAGGATGGTAAATAATGTTTTCCAAATGAGTGGAAAAACAAATTCTAGTGCTGAGACAATGGTTAGTTCCTATTCTGATAGAAAATGTGAGAGATGAGGTGGTATGGGTTACTGAAAATGGGAAAGAGCATAAGTTTAAAATAAGAACAGTGTGGAAAGACATGGTAAGCAGTGATCAAAAGGTAAACTGGTGCTCAATGGTTTGGTTTGTATAATGTATACCAAGACATGCATTTGTCCTATGGTTGGCAGTCCAAAAAGCTACTAACACAAGACCGAATTCTATTTTGGAAACCAAATGATGATTTGAAATGTGTTTTGTGTAACAAATGCCCAGATTCTCATAACCATCTTTTCTTCACTTGTGACTATTCTCAAGAAATATGGAAAGAAGCTCAGAAGCTAATAAATGTAAAACTTTCATACAACTGGGATCAAATTGTTGAGGAATTCATTAGACTACCTGCAAACAAGAACATATGGAGTGTTTTGAGAAGGTTAGTTTGTGGTGCAACAGTCTACTTCATATGACAATAAAGGAACAATAGGTTGTTCAAGAATGAAAAGATGGATGGAAAGACAATATTAAATACTATAAAAGGAATTTTTGGTATGAAATTGATAAGCATCACAATCAAAGAATCAAGAACAGTCAAAAAGTAGAGGCAAAGTGGAACCTAAAGTTTCAAAGGTTCAATATCTCATAGTCCTTATTGATGTAATTGGTATATATGTCTTGATGTTTGGAATTAGTGTCACAAAATAAGGATTGAATGCCTTGACTTCACTAGGATTTTTTATTTCACCTTCAAAGTTAATGCATGGGATTGTCCATGGCATTATAATGTAGCTTGTAACATTTTGTGAGTATATATAAATTCTCCTTTCACTAAAAAAAGACTATTCATCATTCAACTTGTGCGAGCTTCATGGTTGTGTAAATCAATGAAATTGGTTGCTTAGTAACAGTTTACTGGATACATGAATATCAAAACAATGGTGTTAGAGTGTGTTATTGATACGCTTACAGTAGCGTTCGAGGTCAAAGGAACTTCCTTTTCGTCGAGCAAGTTTTTCAACACCTGGCGGTGAACCTAATCGTTGTAGTGTAGTATTAGGGTAAGCCACGGAATTGATATCGTTCTCTGGGGAATAGGAATGCTAGTGAGAAGTTACTACGCTAATGTTGGGGTTGAGGAAGATTATTTTTATCTTTTTATGTTTTTAGGAAATGGAAAGTCACGAATCTCGGGGTTTGAATTTGGGGTTGGTATTTCTACCGATTACTTCTACTTATCTAATTATCTAATTTAACTATGGTGAGTCTATGTCTATTGTTGTGTGCTCGTATGATGATTAAAATGTATTTGCTTAGGCTTTATTACTTCCTAGTTATCTCCTCATTGATGGTTGAATTGTCACGTCCTTATTCTTAATCGCGTTGTGTCTCTAAGGTCGTAGGGTATCGTTTATCCTAACTCTTTGAATCTACCAAAGGTTAATGACTAAAAATCTCTAGGATTTATAAACTTTAACTCTAAGGTATTCTTTGGATGTATAGCCTACAATTACTCTAGGTGATTATAAACTAAGGTTCAACAAAGATTAATCAAGCATTAACAACACAACGAATGACCTATCGCAATACTAGGTCAATCACAATTAAGATAAGAGACAACCAATCAATATTCAATAACTAAGTTTTATATGACCTAAGCAAACACACAAGTAAATTAGCGGGACATGGGAACATGCAAGCATACACACAATCAATTGAAGACATAATTAAATTAATGAAGTAAAACACTTATCTTGATGTAAGATAGGGTATGGAACCCTAAAATCTTGTACAAGATGACCTTGGTTCGGTTTAGGTTTTACTCCACAAACTACACTCGAAAACTAAAAATTCGGTTTTATATATAAGGTTATAAGCTGCGGCGTCACCTTTAGTTTGTGGCGTCGTCGGGTCGCCATCATTAGGGTTTCGTCTTGTGGCGTTATCATTGTGTGGCGTCACCTTATGTCTGTGACGCCGTCGCCTTGAGTCTCGACGCCGTCTGGATCGAATCTAGGCCGTTTGAGTGCGACGCCTACTTTTTAAAACCCGATGCCGTCACTTGAAAATAAGCAATTTGGCTCTTGTATCGTCACAAGACTTGTTCCGACGGCGTCACAAGTATAACTGGACGCCGTCCCTTGATTCGGCTTGACTTGAGTGTCTCGATTCTTGACTTTGGCCATCTTCTTTGTATATTCGCGCCTTTTCGTTCGAATAAGTGTCATTCGACAATTTGCCTTCAAGAGACCTAAAAAGTGAAAAGGAGCGATATTAAGTAATAACGGATACAAAAGTGATCAAATAAGGGCTTAAACGACCCTTAAAATGTACATTTTAAAACCTTATCAAATATCCCTACACTTGGTTTTTGCTTGTCCTCAAGCAAAAGTACTTTTAGCCAATTGATTTATAAGTTATGGGTCATGAAGCATTAGTTTAGAACGATCCACAACACATATAAGCCCCGCAAAAGTCTTAACAAGCACGGAAATTACATACTAGCACCTCACATGGGGTGTTTGGATACTCACATCTCTCGGGTGTATATGAAATATAACAAGTTGGAAATGGAAAATTTAAACACTTATTAACCGGTCCTAGTACATAGATTACCATAGGCTTGAGACTAGACCAAACCTCCATTGCTTTGGCGTAAGTACCTAGGAAAGACTATCCAAGAGGTCTTTTAAAGGGTTGTAATGATAGGCTTACGGTAGGGAAACAAAGGGTTTGGTGGGATAGGCTATTTAGTGGTGGCAAGTCAAAAATCTTTATGTTACAAGCATGCGAAGAATGGCGTTGCTAAGCCAAGACTCGACACTCTAAACTCTAGATAACCTGAAATAAACAAACATAAATTTAAGATAGATGTAGGATGGTAGCCCGTTTTTTTTTTTTTTTTTCATTCATACACTTTTAATCTACCATCCTCTACGATAACATCAAAATGATAGGGATTTATAGGCACATCCCTACACTTGAGTTTTTATTACTCTAACACTAATTTGACCCGAAATGAAAAGATCAAAACACTTGGAGTACATTATTATGCAAATAAAGGGAATTTGAATTTAACGTTCCCTTCCGTCATTTCATAAAATTTAACTTTTCCATGAGTCCCAATCGTCCCAAAGCGTGTACAAAGGATATGACTCGACTTAGCAACTTGTGCAAGCGACTAGATAATTGAACTAAGGGTTTAGTATGATAACAATAATGCACTAAAAGTGAGTGCATACAAGGTAGGCTAAGGCGATTTGGGTGTACATTTGGGGTGGATTGTAAACAATGCTCTTCATTGATATTCGGAAAAGCGAAACATCACGAGAACCGCGAAAAGGATAGGCTCGAAGGGTTAACTAGGGTATCGTGTACTAAAGATGAGTACAACGTAAAGGTGTGGGGAATTACTCAAGCGATGTGGAAGAAGTAATTATATTACGGGTATCAAACAAGGGTTATCCTAATGCCTCTAATCATTTAGTTATTCCTAACTACACAAGTTTAGTCTTACTAGCGATCTCGGGACGCATCACAAAACAAGTTCTAGAATCTATTATACTACCGGTTCACACTCTAAGCATTAAAGATGAATGCTTTAATTCCTACTAATCTAAGGGCGATCCTCACATTTTGGGTGGAATTTAAGTGGTAAAGGGTTTTTGTGCTAGTCATATAATTTCTTATCCATGAGACGCTTTATTAAGACTAATGGCCCACTCCTATGTCATGAAAATTTTTAAATTTGGTGCCAAAATTACCCTAACCGATATTTCTCATGGTTTATTACACAAATGCAATTGGACAAAGCAAATAATCAAGGATAAGCATAGTTTCAAAGTTCCGTTTATTTTCCTCCCAACACTTAAAGCGAACATTGTCCCCAATGTTCCCGAAAATATCAAAGTTATGATAATGGAAGGTAATAAAGGCGAAAGAAACTAATACTCCCACGATTAGCTCGGTAGGATCCGTGTAAAGTGGTGGTTACATCTTTCTTCAAGAAGAGCGTTTGCGTTAAAAGCTCCTTCTCATCTTATGTATCTTCTTCTTGGTAAATTAAACACGCACACTTGAAGAAAACCAACGAAACCTTCGCGTAAAATCGGCGGTAACAATATATATAAGACTCTACTAAACTAGGATATAATGCTTGTGGAATGGATGTTTCTGATTTTACGGAAAATTAAGACACGGAAAATTCAAAAATTTATAAGTAGCTCGAAAACGAGAAAAGTCATAAAATTTGTTTACGCTCCTCACGACGCCGTCGGTTGCGATCTGAAGCCGTCGGGTTATCACGACGAAGCGGTCTGCGATTTTCGGAAAATTTACATCTTTAGAATCGGAAAAATTTCCCGCAAAACATCCATTATGACTCGATACAAGCATTTGACTCGAACAAACACACATGTATATCTTTTAATTCATTGTAATTCTCATGTTCACGTTTCTTTTGGCGTGTGTGATAACGCCACACGCGTCGTTCGGGGTCGAGGAAACTTCCTTTTCTTAGAGCAAGTTTTATAACACCCTAAGCGGTGAACCTAATCGTTGTAGTGTAGTAATTAGGGTAAGCCACGGTATTGATATCGTTCTCTAGGGAATAGGAATGCTAGTAAGGAGTTACTACGCTAAGGTTAAGGTTGAGGAAGATTATTTTTATCTTTTATGTTTTATGAAATGGAAAGGTACGAATCTCGGGTATTGGATTTGGGGTTTGGTATTTCTACCGATTACTCTACTATTATCTAATTATCTAAACTAAGGTTGTGGAAGTCTATGTCTAATTAATGTGTGCTCGTATGATAGTTTAAAGATGTGTTTACTTAGTTTGTATTACTCCTTAATTATCTCCTATTGATGGTTGAGTGTCACGTCTTATTCTAGTTGCGTTGTGTGTCTAAAGTTATAGGGTATCGTTTCTCCCTAACTCTTTGAACTTACCAAAGGGTCTTGTCTACAAACCCACTAGGGATTATAAACTCCTACTCTAAGGCGCTCTTTGGATGGTTTAGCCTACAACTACTCGGTAATTATATTCTAAGGTTCACAAAGATGAATCAAGCATTAAGTACACAACGAATGACCTATCGCATTACTAGATCATTAATCAACTAAGATAAGAAACAACCAATCAATATTCAACAATTAAGTTTCATACTTCCTAAGCAAACACACAAATAAATTAGCGGTCATGGAGAACATGCAAGCATACACACAAATAATCAAAGACATAATTGAATTAATGAAGTAAAGACTTATCTTGATGTAAGATAGGGTTTAAAACCCTAAAATCTTGTACAAGACACCTTAGGTTCGGTTTTAGGTTTTACTCCAAAGACTCTCCACACAAAGACCGAAAAATTCGGATTCTATATATAAGATTACAATTGCGACGGCGTCACCTTATGTTTAGTGGCCGCCGTGTCGCCATCATTAGGGTTTCGTCTTGGCCACGTTAACCTTGCAGCGGCGTCACCTTATGTCCGTGACGCCGTCCTCTTGACCGGCGTCGTGCGGATTGCATCTGGGCCGTCGAGTAGCGACGACCTACTCTTTCACAACTAGGCGCCGTCTCTTGAAAATCTGAGTTTTGGGTTACGGCCCGTCACAATAATTTTGGGACGGCGCCAATGTCTTTTGGCCGTCGCCTTCTACTTTCAAAGCTGTGAGTGTCTCGATTTTGACTTTGGCCATTTTCTTCATATATTTGCGCCTTTTCGTCCAAATAAGTGCCATTCCAAACATTTTGCCTTCACGAGACCTAAAAAGTGAAAAGGAGCGATATTAAGCAATAACGGATACAAGAGTGATCAAATAAGGACTTAAGCGACCCTCAAATGGTACCTTTTAAAACCTTATCAAATATCCCTACACTTGTTATTTGCTTGTCCTCAAGCAAATGTGCTTTAGCCAATTAATTTATAAGTTAGGGGTCATGAAGCATTAATTCAAAGCGGTCCACAACACATATAAGCCCATAAAAGTCATAACAAGCACGGAATTACATACTAGCACCTCACATGGGGTGTTTGGATACTCACATCTCTCGGGTGTATATATGAAATATAACAAATAGGAAATGGAAGATAAACACTCATTAACGGTCCTAGTACATAGATTACCATAGGCTTGAGAATAGATCAAACCTCCATCGCTTTGGCGTAAGCACCTAGGAAAGACTATCAAAGAGGTCTTTTAAAGGGTTGTAACGTTAGGCTTACGGTGAGGAAATAAGGGTTTGGTGGGATAGGCTATTTAGTAGTGGCAAGTCAAAAATCTTTATGTTAGCGCATATGAAGAATGGCGTTGCTAAGCCAAGACTCGACACTCTAAACTCTAGATAAGCTGAAATAAATAAACATAAATTTAAAGATAGATGTAGGATTGTAGTTTTTTTTTTTTTTTTTTTTTTTTTTTTTTCATACACTTTTACTCTACCATCCTCTATGATAACATCAAAATACTAGGGATTTACATGCATATCCCTACACTTGAGTTTTATTACTCTAACACTAATTTGACCCGAATTGAAAAGATCAAAACACTTGGGGTACATTATTACGCAAACAAATGGAATTTGAATTTAACGTTCCCTTCCGTCATTTCATAAACTTTAACTTTTCCCATGAATCCCAATCGTCCCAAAGCGTATACAAAGGATATGACTCGACTTAGCAACTTATGCAAGCAACTAGATAATTGAACTAAGGGTTTAGGGTGATAACAAACATTTGCACTAAAAGTGAGTGCATAAGGGGTAGGCTAAGGCGATTTGGGTGTATATTTGGGGTGGGGTGTAAACAATGCTCTTCATTGATATTCGGAAAACCGAAACATCACGAGAACCGCGAAAAGGATAGGCTCGAGGGTTAACTAGGGTATCGTGTACTAAAAATGAGTACAACGCAAAGGGTGTGGGGAATTACTCAACCGAAGTGGAAGAAGTAATTATATTACGGTGTCAAACAAGGGTTATCCTAATGCCTCTTATCATTTAGTTATTCCTAACTACACAAGTGTAGCCTCACTTGCGATCTCGGAATGCATCACAAAACAAGTTCTAGAATCTAATATACTACCGGTTCACTCTAAACATTGAAGATGAATGCTTTAATTCCTACTAATCTAAGGCGATCCTCGCATTTTGGTGGAATTTGGGTGGTAAAGGGTTTTGTGCTAGTCATGCAACTTCCTATCCATGAGGCGCTTTTGTTAAGACTAATGGCCCACTCTTATATGTCATGAAAAATTTTAAATTTGGTGCCAAAATTACCCTAACCGACATTTTCTCATGGTTTATTACACAATCACAATTGGACAAAGCAAATAATCAAGGATAAGCATAGTTTCAAAGTTCCGTTTATTTTCCTCCCTACACTTAAAGCGAACATTGTCCCAATGTTCCCGAAAATATCAAAGTTATGATAAAGAAGGTAATTAATAACGAAAGAAACTAATACTCCACGATTAGCTCGGTAGGATCCGTGTAAAGTGGTGGTTAAATCCTTTTCAAGAAGAATTATTGCGTGAAAAGCTCCTTCCAATCTTATGTAACTTCTTCTTGACAAACTAAACACGCACACTTGAAGAAAATAAACGAAACCTTGGCGTAAAATCGGCGGTAATAATATATATAAGACTCGATTTAAACTAGGATATAATGCTTGTGGAATGGATGTTTCTGAATTTCTAAGAAAATTAAGACCGGAAAATTCCAAAATTTATAAGTAGCTCGTAAAAGCGAGAAAAAGTAATCGATGTTTTACTCCTTCGGCCGCGTCGGTTGCAATCTGACGCCGTCGGTTATCACGACAAAAAGCGGTGCGATTTTACGGAAAAATTCGGAAAATTTACATCTTTAGATTACGGAAAATTTCTACAAAACATTCATTATGACTCGATACAAGCATTTGACTCGAACAAACAAACATATATATCTTTTAGTTAGTTGTTATTCTCATGTTTACGTTTCTTTTGAAAAGCGTGTGTAATCCTCCTACACTTATCCCTTATGTAAAATACCTTTATATGTAATTAAGGCGAGGTTAAAGGCAAAATAAAGCATTTTACAAATTCAAACATGAGAACAACAATTAATAAAAGATATACGACACACAAATGAAAATGAAAAACAAATACATGGGTTGCCTCCCAAGAAGCGCTTGTTTTGTTCGAGTCACGAGCGACTCTACCCTTATTTATCGAGATAAAGGGAAGTTTTCCTACACTTAAGTTTAAGTGAGGGTGATAGTAGCACTACACACCTCGTGGTGGAAATTTGCTACGTGAGGAGAGGGTGATGGGTGATTTATATGCTCAAAGGGTGTGCTCTATTCATTATAACCTTACCTAAGTCTATTGGTGTAGCGGGTGAATCAAATCTCTCTCTAAAATGGATCATTTTCTATCAACTTCAAAAGATTCCTAGTTAAGGATCCATCTTGACCTAATAAACCGGTTTAAACCCATAGTGTTTCTTGTTATCAACCATGAATGGGTGATGTAAGTGTGTAAGGTCATGGGTTACTCCTATATTAGCTTCTACTCTACATGGCCTAGAATCTACCACCTTTATCAAGCAACTACCGGACTATCTATTTTGATGGGTGGATTGGGGCCTAATTCAATTCCAAGATTCACATCTAAAGATGGAAAATTGGGTAAGGTTTTGGTTGAGGCTCGGTTCATCAAAATTAGGAACTTTCCTAGGACTAAGAGAGGTCATGACAACAAGCATCTAAACCTATATTCCCTAGTGGCATTTGGTCCAAAGGTTCTACAATCGGGGTTCCTATAGTCTCTTCTACTTCTTCCGGGTAAGTTATAGGCGATGTGTGTTCCTCAGTGATGGTAGGACTTGTGGGTTATCCGATGGGATTGGATTTTCTACTCTATCCTCCATCTTATCAAGATCACCTATGTATTCATTTTGTCTTGTGGTAGCGCCTAACCATGACATGCACCTTGGTACCTCAACTCTAATCATCTCCTTCCTAAACAACCTTTCCGGCCGAAGTTTCCAAATTGAAAATAGGTCTAAAGATTCGTTTTTGGGTCCCATGTTCCACTTCTAAATTGGGCGTGAATCTCGAAGGTTTCGATGAGTGTCAAATACTCATCATTTTGTATAATCTAAAGCGCAAAATCATCCGAAAACACTCGAAACACATCAAAATGATCAAAATATCACAAATCGTTTTATGTGTTTTAAATGCAAAATATCAAAATCGGATGAAAAACATATCAAATTTGCAAAAATTGCAGTTTTAGTCCCTCAAGTTTCTAAAATTGTCAAAAACAGTCCCTGAGCACATAATTTCAAAAGAAAAAATCATCAAAGGTCCTTTTTAAATCACAACTTGTCAAATTTAGTCCTTTGGTGAAAAATGTCAAAAGTTTGAGAAAATTACAAAAATGGTCCTCCAAGTTTGAAAATTGGCAGAATTGGCCCATGGAAAATTGGAGAATGATGATTTGGTCCTGTACTTTTGAAACTTGTCATTTATGGTCCTTGGAACAACTTTTCAAGATTGGCGATTAGGCCCTCATTTTCGATTTACACAATTGGTCCTACAATTATTAAAGTCTTAAACCTAATTTGGACCCTTTCACATTTTGGACCCCTGTCAAAGTGAATTGTGAACCCCCCCCAATATAATACTGCCCAGTCAAATGGTTTGACTTACACCCCTTGGCGCCAAGCCTTATCCCTTCCACTTGCTTCTGCTTTACCCTGCTACACACAACCTCACCATCCCCCCAGCTCACCCTTATCACTCCCTTGTCTCCTCCACCTCAACACAAAACAAAAACCATTTATTACCTTCACCCTCCTAAACACTCAATTCCTCCACCTGTCAAATGCCACTTTCCCGCCAAAATGCAATCTAGGGCTATAATGATCCCAAGTGATCCAATGGTCAAAAATCGAAGTGGGAAATAAGCAGAGCAAGTGGAAAAGACTTTTGAAGCTATAAAAGTGAAGAGAGAAGCAGTTTCAAGGAGTAGTTAGTTTTATTTCTTTTTCCTTAATGTCGTTTTTACCTAAATGTCTTAGTTTAGTTTGAAAACTTTAATTCTCTGCTTTTATGTATTAAACTTAAGTTATTGTATCAATATCATATGTTTCCAAGTTCTATTTCAAGGCTTCAATTAAATTTGATGTTCAAAATTCCTTGTTGCAAATTTAGTTTTAAATATCTATGTTTAAGATTCAAACTACTTCTTTGAAAGCTTAAACAAGTTTATAAGTCATTTATAGCTTTTGAAAAGCTTTTGAATCATTTTCAAGTTACTTTGATCCATAGTCAACAAAATCAATCGTTAGGCTCAAGTTGGAAATGGTGATGACTTTGGTGATCAGAGGCGATATTGGGTTGGATTAGCATAGATTAGATTGGTTTTGGGTTTGTTTTAGCTTGCTACACCAGTTGAGCACATGTGATGTATCTGTCCCACTTTTAATTTTCAAGCCAAAATTGCATTTTATGCTTATCTTGTATTTATGGTTTAGAATGGTTTGTGTCTGTTCATTTAGTGTTAATTTTAGTTAGAAAACTCAGTTGGATCAATGATTTAGGATAAAACAGTAGCTAGCCTAGTGTAATTCACACATCAGTTGGATTTAAAGGGTGTTTGGCATTGCTGTTTCATCTGTGATATAGGTTTGTGCAGTAATGGATTTTTGTTGTATCATGCTTGGTTAGGTTATTCTAGTTCATATCTGTCTTATTTTTGAACATGTAACATGTACAAGTCAAAATTCCACTTTAAGTACTTTAGCAGCCCACTGTTGGAGTTTTAGTAAGTCCAAATCTTGTTTTTGTGTTTAAAATTTCATAAACTTTGCTTTTGTTAACTTCATTCCATCTCAATACATCATTTCAATCCTTGAATCAAGCTCAAAGTTGGCAAAGGTCAACTTTCCATTTCTTTCTAAAAGTCAAAATATTGCAAAACTGTTTTAGGCTCAATAGGATGAATTTTCATGGACTCATTATTGGGTTATTTTAAGTGAAATTTGTTGCTTTAAAATCTACCTTGGTCTAATTTCTTATGGCTATTTTATCGATTTTTACAATTTTTCTTAAGCTCTTTACAAGCTTGTCAAAATGGTGATTAGTGCCTGCAGTGGCCTTTGTTGCTACAGTGGCTTTTCAGAACTTGCGACCCTTGCCACAAGCTCATTTGAGCTTGGCAAGGTCTGATTTTGGTACATTAAGTCTCACCTAGGTCTAGTCTAGGATCCAACTTGTGCTTTTCATTTCTAGACTTATTTTGAATCATGTTCTTGGCTCAAGTAGCCTCCTAAATCTGTTTTAAGCTTAAACCTCAAATCCTCAAATCATTGAATCTTGCTTATCAGAGGGTTTAGCTTGTTGTTTTCATTTCATTTTGGTTATTTTAGCTTATAGTAACTTCCATTTCGATGTGGTACCTTTTGGTGTGGTTTAGCTTAGCAAAGTGCTTATTTTTAAGCACTTTCCACATCGATTGCTTATTCCTCCACACATGCACCCTTTTTCTATTTTTCCTTTATTCCTTATATTATTTTAAGCATTTCCTGAATTTTTCAGATTTTTCCTATCTTGTTTGGTATTTTTACGCATTTTATCTAGTTTTAAGTATTTTTAAATAGCTTTTAATACAAAAATTAGAAAAGGTTCAAAAAATAATTTTCAATTTTCTTAAGTTAAGATAAATATAAAAGAGAAAAAGTATTTTCTAGATTTTTCTTAGTTAAATTTGTATTTTAAATAATTTAAGTAGTTTTTAATAGTTTAAAATTCTAGAAAATAGAAAATAATCATAAAATACAAAAATAGTTTTGAAAAGTCTATTTTGATATTTTAGACTTTTCTAAATCTTAATTTTATTTTTCAAGCTTTATTTCCTATTTTCTTTCATTTTAGGTAATTATTAAATAGTTTAAAATAGTTTTTAATTTATAATAATTAATTAATTAGTTATAAAAATAATTTTCTTTTTCTATAAAGTTTCTTTTATCATTAGGTTTGTAAAAATGTATTTTTCATATTTTTAGGATTTATCTTGTGTAATTTTCACGTTTTTATTTGTACGTTTACGTTATTTTTATTTAAACGTAAGTTTTAAGTTTTAGGTTTTAAACGTTTATCACTTTAAAAATAGTGATAGCGTTTATTTAATATCTTTTATCTTTTTAATTTTCTTAATTTGTATTTAAGTCGCTTTATTTTATAAACTTTTTCAGTAGTGTAATTATCCTTTTCAAATCCTTTCTGATCACTATCATTAGTGATCAATCTATCGTCTGATCAAGTGTTGTACACACCATTGAGTCTCCTTGGGACTAAACGACCCGGGAATTCACTATATTCTCTGATCTTCATTGTATTTGTGTTTAAAATTGTTTTAAGTCTCATTAGACTTGTTGTTTATACAGATCAAATTTTAAGCGCATTGCGGGAGGCTTTAGCGTGTGTTTAGCCATTTTCAGACCCATTCTTGCACATATTCCATCTTTTGTAAAAAGTTTTTTTTTTGTAAAGTTATCAGAAAATCCAAAAAATCATTAACACTTTTCCTAAAGTGTTAAAAACACCAAAAATATTTTCATTCTTTGTTTTTGCAGCATATTTTTCAAAAATCCAAAAATATCCATCCTTTATCCTCCAATCTGTTTAATTCTACATTTCTTTATCCTCAAACCTGTTTAATTCTCCATTCCTTATCCTCTATAACCGTTTAATTCTTCATCTCTTATCCCTCTTATCCGTTTAATTCTCTATGTCATGGTATTTGACATGTTCCTGGTGTGGAGGTCCATTTAATGGTGGAAATTGTCGGCGATGTACCAATGTGGGTTTCGGAGACAAGTTTGTCGGTAATCCCGATCCCATTTCAAATGAAACACCGATTTTCCTACCTACCTCCACACCCCAATATGAATCCTACTCATGCGAGTTTTGTGGGAATGATTCTCATTACGGTTTTGATTGTCCACCACGGGTTCCGCTTGTCTATGAGTAGGAACCATGTTACAATCGAACTTTGGTGAAAGTTATTTTCCCAATTATCTGTTGTGAGAATTGCGGGGGTCCTCATGCGACTTTTGAATGTCAACCGATGAATCAAAATTTTCAAAATTCCAATTCTCCGGTTTGACAATTTCCAACCCCACAATATTCCATCGGTCATCGACTTCCGAGCCTTCACAACATCTCAATGATTACGAGGAGTGTTATCTTCCTCAAAGTTACGAAGAAATACGCATTCGAAAGAAACTACAAATGAAAAGAATGGTGTGTAAGCTTGAGATGAACATAAGAATCCGATATGATGGCGATGATGATGAGGATAGTATTCAAATGAGGGAATACTATGAGGACGACGAGGAGAGTGTTACTCAATTGAGCGATCTTATTTCTCAACTCCCTCGGTCTATTGCTATCACACCTATCTTACCTTTTATTGCTTCCAAAGACTCTCTCATAATGGGGGCGAGCCTTCTAGCACTATTCCGAAATGGAATCGTCTAGTGTTGAGCCTTGTTCCAACCCAGTGAGTCCGAGGTTATCTCCGTAATATGTGTGATGAGCCTCTTGATGATAATTCTTCTCCTCCTCTTGACATTCCATATGATCATGTAGAGATGTTCTCCGATTCGATAACGATTGTACTTCGTTTGACGATTCTTTATCCTATGGAGACATCGATTATGTCGAGGAGCTACCTTCCGAGCTAGTTAGCTTAAAGGAAGTAAGAAATTATGATGATCCGGAAATTGAGGACGAGATACTTCGTGAACAATTGTTCAATATAAATCTCCTCGTTTCTAAGATCGAATCATTTTGTGCTAAGTCGACTTCATCTCCTATCCCGTTGTGGATAGTGACTCTACATTGGACAAGCCCGAGCTTGAGGCTTTTTCCAATGATTCTCTTCATGAAGAGTTCTCCGGTGAACTCTCTCATGACATATCTCCTCCGAATATGATCATTTCCATTTTGATCTTGAGGATGATATTGGCTCGGAGGAAGGTGTACTCTATCATAAGAGTTTGCTTATTGATGATACTACCTTCACCCTTCCTCCCGACATGTCTACATTTGAGGATGAAGAATGGATCTTGATTGTTATCAACATCTTCCTTCCATTCCTCACTTTTGATGTGTCTTCTCTCTTCTTCACTCCTTCGGGGTGAGGACACTATCTTTGACCCGGCATTTTCATTTATCATCGTGAGCCGGTGCATCTTTCTCTCTATATCTCATCGGTGTGGAACTTTCACGTACTTCAATGTTTATCCAAACATCTTGAATGAAAGTCCGATGGAGATTGTATCTTCCACTTGCTTCCCCATGAACCAATGAATTCGGGTCGAGTCAAGCTAGCGACTCGGAAATCAAAAACGATGCACACACTATATGGGTTTTCACCCATATTTCGTCTTCTTACCCCTTTCTACCACTAAGTGTGGGGTAATGCCCACATGTTAAAAAAATAAAAAAATAAAAAAATAATAAAAAATCCTTTCAAATAATGGCGTAGTATTTCCTTTACGTTCTTTGTTTCGGCATAACCGCGGTACTTTGAATATTGAGGGCAATATTCATTTCTAAGTGTGGGGAATTCTCACGAATTTTATCATATAATTATACCAATTCCCGTTTTGGCCAAAATTTTTTGGAGTAAGTGTTCTACACTTACTCATTTGTTATCGATCCGCCATGTACGTAAGACAAAAGGATTGGCTAATCCAGAGCAAAGCGGCTCTTGGTAAAGATTTATCAAATCCGTTTATATGGCTTGCAATTTGCCCAAAATTGTATGGTATTCATTTCACCATATCTTAAAAAGTGAAGAGTTGGCTAGCCCGCAAGATTATGGCTTGTGGTAAAGGCGGTGGAAAATCCATAATTGGTAATCACTCACCAAAGATAATGTTGATAATTTATCTAAGAGTTGGCTAGTCCGAAGGGTACGGCTTACGGTAAAGACAAAATCAAATCCGTTGAAAGGCGGTGGTTTGCTCAAAATCACATGGTTATCGGTGTACCATGGTTCTTACTTGAATCGAAACATTTGGCTACTCCGAGTAATGGCTTTTGGTAAAGAGATTAAAATCCATTATGTTTTCTCAAATCATTGCTAGGGACTAGCAATATCTCGATGTGGGGATTGATGAGTGTCAAATACTCATCATTTTGTATAATCTAAGCTGCAAAATCATCGAAAACACTCGAAACACATCAAAATGATCAAAATATCACAAATCGGTGTTTTATGTGTTTTAAATGCAAAAATATCAAAATCGGATGAAAACATATCAAATTTGCAAAATTGCGGTTTAGTCCTCAAGTTTCTAAAATTGTCAAAAGCAGTCCACGAGCGCATAATTTCAAAGAAAAAATCATCAAAGGTCCTTTTTAAATCATAACTTGTCAAATTTAGTCCTTTGGTGAAAAATGTCAAAAGTTTGAGAAAATTACAAAAATGGTCCTCCAAGTTTGAAAATTGGCAGAATTGGCCCCTGGAAAATTGGAGAATGACAGATTTGGTCCCTGTACTTTTGAAACTTGTCATTTATGGTCCTTGGAACAACTTTGCAAGATTGGCAGATTAGGCCCCTCATTTTTCAGATTTACACAATTGGTCCCTCTAATTATTAAAGTCTTAAACCTAATTTGGACCCTTTCACATTTTGGACCCCTGTCAAAGTGAATTGTGAACCCCCCCCAATATAATACTGCCCAGTCAAATGGTTTGACTTACACCCTTGGCGCCAAGCCTTATCCTTCCACACTTGCTTTACCTGCTTCACACAACCTCACCATCCCCCTCCTCTCCTTATCACTCCCTTGTCTCCTCCACCTCAACACAAAACAAAAACCATTTATTACCTTCACCTCCTAAACACTCAATTCCTCCACACTGTCAAATGCCACTTTCCGCCAAAATGCAATCTAGGGCTATAATGATCCCAAGTGATCCAATGGTCAAAATCGAAGTGGGAAATAAGCGGAGCAGTGGAAAAGACTTTGAAGCTATAAAAGTGAAGAAAGCGGTTTCAAGGAGTAGTTAGTTTTATTTCTTTTTCCTTAATGTCGTTTTACCTAAATGTCTTAGTTTAGTTTGAAAACTTTAATTCTCTGCTTTTATGTATTAAACTTAAGTTATTGTATCAATATCATATGTTTCCAAGTTCTATTTCAAGGCTTCAATTAAATTTGATGTTCAAAATTCCTTTGTTGCAAATTTAGTTTTAAATATCTATGTTTAAGATTCAAACTACTTCTTTGAAAGCTTAAACAAGTTTACTTAAGTCATTTATAGCTTTTGAAAAGCTTTTGAATCATTTTCAAGTTACTTTGATCCATAGTCAACAAAAATCAACTGTTAGGCTTAAGTTGGAAATGGTGATGACTTTGGTGATGCAGAGGCTGATATTGGGTTGGATTAGCATAGATTAGATTGGTTTTGGGTTTGTTTTAGCCTGCTACACCAGTTGAGCACATGTGAGTATCTGTCTCACTTTTAATTTTCAAGCCAAAATTGCATTTTATGCTTATCTTGTATTTATGGTTTAGAATGGTTCACAATCTGTTCATTTAGTGTTAATTTTAGTTAGAAAAGCTCAGTTGGATCAATGATTTAGGATAAAACAGAGCTAGCCTAGTGTAATTCACACATCAGTTGGATTTAAAGGGTGTTTGGCATTCTTTGTTTCATCGTGATATAGGTTTGTGCAGTAATGGATTTTTGTTGTATCATGCTTGGTTAGGTTATTCTAGTTCATATCTGTCTTATTTTTGAACATGTAACATGTACAAGTCAAAATTCCACTTTAAGTACTTTAGCAGCCCACTGTTGGAGTTTTAGTAAGTCCAAATCTTGTTTTTGTGTTTAAAATTTCATAAACTTTGCTTTTGTTAACTTCATTCCATCTCAATACATCATTTCAGTCCTTGAATCAAGCTCAAAGTTGGCAAAGGTCAACTTTCCATTTCTTTCTAAAAGTCAAAATATTGCAAAACCTGTTTTAGGCTCAACTGGGCAGAATTTTCATGGACTCATTATTGGGTTATTTTAAGTGAAATTTGTTGCTTTAAAATCTACCACTGGTCTAATTTCTTATGGCTATTTTATCAGATTTTTACAATTTTTTCTTAAGCTCTTTACAAGCTTGTCAAAATGGTGATTAGTGCCTGCATGCGAGTCTCGCTGTTGCTACTGAGGCTTTTGCAGAACTTGCAGCCCTTGCCACAAGCTCATTTGAGCTTGGCAAGGTCTGATTTTTGGTACATTAAGTCTCACCTAGGTCTAGTCTAGGATCCAACTTGTGCTTTTCATTTCCAGCTTATTTTGAATCATGTGCAGTAGCTCAAAGTAGCCTCCCTAAATCCTGTTTTAAGCTTAAACCTCAAATCCTCAAATCATTGAATCTTGCTTATCAGAGGGTTTAGCTTGTTGTTTTTCATTTCATTTTGGTTATTTTAGCTTATAGTAACTTCTGTTTCAGTGTGGTACCTTTTGGTGTGGTTTTAGCTTAGCAAAGTGCTTATTTTTAAGCACTTTCCACATCAGTTGCTTATTCCTCCACACATGCACCCTTTTTTCTATTTTTCCTTTATTCCTTATATTATTTTAAGCATTTCCTGAATTTTTCAGATTTTTCCTATCTTGTTTGGTATTTTTCGCATTTTATCTAGTTTTTAAGTATTTTTAAATAGCTTTTAATACAAAAATTAGAAAAGGTTCAAAAATAATTTTCAATTTTCTTAAGTTAAGATAAATATAAAAGAGAAAAAGTATTTTTCTAGATTTTTCTTAGTTAAATTTGTATTTTTAAATAATTTAAGTAGTTTTTAATAGTTTAAAATTCCTAGAAAATAGAAAAATAATCATAAAAATACAAAAAATAGTTTTGAAAAGTCTATTTTGATATTTTAGACTTTTCTAAATCTTAATTTTATTTTTCAAGCTTTATTTCCTATTTTCTTTCATTTTAGGTAATTATTAAATAGTTTAAAATAGTTTTTAATTTATAATAATTAATTAATTAGTTATAAAAATAATTTTCTTTTTCTATAAAGTTTCTTTTATCATTAGGTTTGTAAAATGTATTTTCATATTTTTAGGATTTATCTTGTGTAATTTTCACTTTTTATTTGTACGTTTACGTTATTTTTATTTAAACGTAAGTTTTAAGTTTTAGGTTTTAAACGTTTATCACTTTAAAAATAGTGATAGCGTTTATTTAATATCTTTATCTTTTAATTTTCTTAATTTGTATTTAAGTCGCTTTATTTTATAAACTTTTTCGTAGTGTAATTATCCTTTTCAAATCCTTTCGATCACTATCATTAGTGATCAATCTATCGTCGATCAAGTGTTGTACACACCATTGAGTCTCCTTGGGACTAAACGACCGGAATTCACTATATTCTCGATCTTCATTGTATTTGTGTTTAATTTGTTTTAAGTCATTAGACTTGTTGTTTAGCACAGATCGAGTTTCCATGCATTTGAACACCACGTCCCCAAATATCCCCATCCGCTACATAGTCAAGTCTCCTTTGGGTTTAGTGGGCGTACGAGTGTAAAAGAATTGTAGTGGAAACGGTAAATCAATACCATGATAAAGGACTTTTGTAATAAATATTTAATTCGAGTCCATGCCTCGGAAAGGATTCATCATGATATTCTTTGGAACCTCAATATCTCATTTGGAGTGGAAAGGGTAGATTATGTAGTGGATTTCGTTGATTTGGTGACGTTTTGGCGGATTCGCGTTCTCCATAACTGACTAGCGGAATAGTTAATGAAAATGGTTATGAACAAAGGTCACGAAGAAGGGGATAGACTATGAGGAAGCTAAAATGAGAAAAAGTTTACTTGATAGGAATCAAGCAAAGAAACCTAAGCGATGTGGACTACTAACTAGCTATTCTATTCCCGCGTGGCGCAAAAACTTGATAACGCTACGCGTCGTTGAGGTCAAGGAAACTTCCTTTCTTGAGCAAGTTTTATAACACCCCAGGCGGTGAACCTAATCGTTGTAGTGTAGTAATTAGGGTAAGCCACGGGTATTGATATCGTTCTCTGGGGAATAGGAATGCTAGTAAGGAGTTACTACGCTAAGGTTAAGGTTGAGGAAGATTATTTTTATCTTTTATGTTTTATGAAATGGGAAGGTACGAATCTCGGGTATTGGATTTGGGGTTTGGTATTTCTACCGATTACTCTACTATTATCTAATTATCTAAACTAAGGTTGTGGGAGTCTATGTCTAATTAATGTGTGCTCGTATGATAGTTTAAAGATGTGTTTACTTAGTTTGTATTACTCCTTAATTATCTCCTATTGATGGTTGAGTGTCACGTCTTATTCCTAGTTGCGTTGTGTGTCTAAAGTTATAGGGTGTCGTTTCTCCCTAACTCTTTGAACTTACCAAAGGGTCTTGTCTACAAACCCACTAGGGATTATAAACTCCTACTCTAAGGCGCTCTTTGGATGGTTTAGCCTACAACTACTCGGTAATTATATTCTAAGGTTCACAAAGATGAATCAAGCATTAAGTACACAACGAATGACCTATCGCATTACTAGATCATTAATCAACTAAGATAAGAAACAACCAATCAATATTCAATAATTAAGTTTCATACTTCCTAAGCAAACACACAAATAAATTAGTCGGTCATGGAGAACATGCAAGCATACACACAAATAATCAAAGACATAATTGAATTAATGAAGTAAAGACTTATCTTGATGTAAGATAGGGTTTAAAACCCTAAAATCTTGTACAAGACACCTTAGGTTCGGTTTTAGGTTTTACTCCAAAGACTCTCCACACAAAGACCGAAAAATTCGGATTCTATATATAAGATTACAATTGCGGCAGGCGTCACCTTATGTTTAGTGGCGCCGTCGTGTCGCCGTCGTTAGGGTTTCGTCTTGGCGCGTTAACCTTGCGGCGGCGTCACCTTATGTCCGACGGCCCGTCCTCTTGACCGGCGTCGTCGGATTGCATCTAAGGCCGTCGAGTAGCGACGGCCTACTCTTTCACAACTAGACGCCGTCTCTTGAAAATCTGAGTTTTGGGTTCGGCCGTCACAATAATTTTGGGGACGGCGTCATGTCTTTTGACGCCGTCGCGCTTCTACTTTCAAAGAAGCGTGAGTGTCTCAATTTTGACTTTGGCCATTTTCTTCATATATTTGCGCCTTTTCGTCCAAATAAGTGCCATTCCGACATTTTGCCTTCACGAGACCTAAAAAGTGAAAAGGAACGATATTAAGCAATAACGGATACAAAAGTGATCAAATAAGGACTTAAACGACCCCTCAAAATGGTACCTTTTAAAACCTTATCAGTGTGTAATCCTCCCTACACTTATCCCTTATGTAAAATACCTTTATATGTAATTAAGACGAGGTTAAAGACAAAATAAAGCATTTTTACAAATTTAAACATGAGAAATAACAATCAATAAAAGATACACGACACACAAACAAGCAAACAATTAAGCATGGGTTGCCTCCCAAGAAGCGCTTGTTTTTGTTCGAGTCACGAGCTTGACTTTACCCTTATTTAAAGAATAAAGAGGAAGTTTTTCCTCTACTTAAGCTTAAGTGCGGGTGATAGTATCGATACACACCCTTAGGGTGGAAATTTGCTACGTGAGGAGAGGGTGATGGGTGATTTATATGCTCAAAGGAGTGTGCTCCATTCATTATAACCTTACCTAATTCTATTGGTGTAGCAGTGAATCAAATCTCTCCTAAAATGGATCATCTTTATCAACTTCAAAAGATTCTTAGTTAAGGATCCATCTTGACCTAATAAACCCGGTTTAAACCCATAATGTTTCTTGTTATCAACCATGAATGGGTGATATAAGTGTGTAAGGTCACGGGTTACTCTATATTAGCTTCAATCTACATGGCCTAGAGTCTACCACCTTTATCAAGCAACTACCGGATTATTTATTTTGATGGGTGGATTGGGGCCTAATTCAATTCCAAGATTTACATCTAAAGGCGGAAAATTGGGTAAGGTTTTTGGTTGAGGCTCCGGTTCATCAAAATTAGGAACTTCCCTAGGACTAAGAGAGAGGTCATGACAACAAGCATCTAAACCTACATTCTCTAGTGGCGTTTGGTCCAAAGGTTTTATATCAATCGGGGTTCCTTTAGTCTCTTCTACTTCTTCCGGGTAAGTTATAGGCGATGTGCGTTCCTCAAGTGATGGTAGGGCTTGTGGGCTTGGAGTTTCCACCTCATTCTCCATTATATCTAGGTCTCCTAAATGTTCATCATGTGTTTTAGTATGATCTAACCCAAATACACTCCTAAGTATCTCAAATCCTTCTTTAGCCATTTCAAATTCTTGGTCCGATTCATAAGAATCATTCTTAAAAATTTGATCACTATGTTCTATTTGCCTAAAGGATTCCTCACGCGTGTCATATGTTTTGGTTAAATCTATCCCACGCATGCAACTAGGTAGTTCAACTATAACCATCTCACAATCTTGTTCGGGTTTAGGTTCCATGTTCTTAAAAACTAGGTCTTTTTGATCTTGATGCCTAAGGTTGGATAAATCCCCCTTATCCATTTTCTCAAGTTGTAACAACTGATGGTTTATGCTTAGGAGGCTTTTCTCAAAAATTTTCCAGAGGGTCTCACTAAAAGGAGTTGATTCTAACAATGATCGTTGAATAGAAGTCACACAAGTACAAAATTTATCAAATCCATCCAACCTTACACCCGTCTCCTTTTGGATATCTCTAAGATCACTCACAAATTCATTATAACAATAAAAAACAATCCAATCTGCGAAATTCAATTGTTCCTCATTTGTTAATGATTCAAATGCAGCTTCACTTGCCTAGCGACTAATGAAAAGGGTTTTACGAACACAAATACAAAGAAGGTGGATAGACTACAAGGAAGCTAAAATGAGAAAAAGCTTACTTGATAGGAATCAAGCAAGGAAACCTAAGCGAGGTGGACTCTAACTAGCTATTCTATTCCCGCAATGCGCGCAAAACTTGATACGCTTACACATCGCGTTCGGGGTCAAAGGAACTTCCTTTTCGTCAAGCAAGTTTTTCAACACCTAGGCGTTGAACCTAATCGTTGTAGTGTAGTATTAGGGTAAGCCACGGAATTGATATCGTTCTCTAGGGAATATGAATGCTAGTGAGAAGTTACTACGCTAAGGTTGGGGTTGAGGAAGATTATTTTTTAATTTTTATGTTTTTAGGAAATGGAAAGGTACGAATCTCGGGGTTTGAATTTGGGGGTTGGTTTTTCCACCGATTACTTCTACTTATCTAATTATCTAATTTAACTATGGTGAGTCTATGTCTACTGTTGTGTGCTCGTATGATGATTAAAAATGTATTTGCTTAGGCTTTATTACTCCCTAGTTATCTCCTATTGATGGTTGAATTGTCACATCCTTATTCTTAATCGCGTTGTGTCTCTAAGGTCGCAGGGTATGCGTTTATCCCTAACTCTTTGAAGCTACCAAAGGTTAATGACTACAAAATCTCTAGGATTTATAAACTTTAACTCTAAGGTATTCTTTGGATGTATAACCTACAATTACTATAGGTGATTATAAACTAAGGTTCAACAAAGATTAATCAAGCATTAACAACACAACGAATGACCTATCGCAATACTAGGTCAATCACAATTAAGATAAGAGACAACCAATCAATATTCAATAACTAAGTTTCATATGACCTAAGCAAACACACAAGTAAATTAGCCGGACATGGGAACATGCAAGCATACACACAATCAATTGAAGACATAATTAAATTAATGAAGTAAAACACTTATCTTGATGTAAGATAGGGTATGGAACCCTAAATACTTGTACAAGACAGCCTTGGTTCGGTTTAGGTTTTACTCCACAAAACTACACTTTGAAAACTAAAAATTCGGTTTCTATATATAAGGTTACAAGCTGCGTGGCGTCACCCTTTAGTTTGTGTGCTGTCGCCGTCATTAGGGTTTCGTCTTGGCCACGTTATCATTGTGACGGCGTCACCTTATGTCCGTGACGCCGCCGCCTTGAGTCTCCGACGCCGTCTGGATCGAATCTAGGCCGCCCGAGTGCGACGCCTACTCTTTTAAAACCCGATGCCGTCACTTGAAAATAAGCAATTTAGCTCTTTGTATCGTCACAAGACTTGTTCCGACGGCGTCACAAGTATAACGACGTTGTCCCTTCGGATTCAGACTTGAGTGTCTCGATTCTTGACTTTGGCCATTTTCTTCGATATTCGCGCTTTTCGTCCGAATAAGTGCCATTCCGACACATTGCCTTCAAGAGACCTAAAAGTGAAAAGGCGATATTAAGTAATAACGGATAAAAAGTGATCAAATAAGGGCTTAAACGACCCCTCAAAAAGGTACATTTTAAAACCTTATCAGTTATCCTAATTTAATCTTTCATTAATGGTGATAAAATGTGTGTGAGTGTATGACCTAAAAGAGATATAGTAAAGAGAGAGACTATTTATTTTGGTACTGAGTTTTGCTTATTTCAATAATGAGGTGTTAAAATGAAATAAATGAATGTTAATTCTTAGGGTCTGTTTGTTTCGATGGGATGGGTGGGTTTGGGATATGATATGACTGATAAACTTTGTTTGTTTATCGATTTAGGATTGTAACGTGGGTCTCATCTCCACTAACATGTACTATTAAAAAAGAAGACCAAGTCGGGGGGATTTGCATTATTTAGGGGGGCCATTCACACAATGTCTCTATCTCTCTTCATATATTATATTCAAACTAAGTTATTTAATTAAAAATAACACTTTTCACTTATAAAAGAATTATATTTATACTTAATACAGTAATATATTTTCTCACCTATATTTTTTTTAAAAATGTATACAAAATCTCAATCTAAATCTTAATCCTAAACCCATTGACAAACCAAAAGGGCCTTTATTTATACTAAAAATAATAATCTCATGACTATTTACCACCAGTGTCATAGCTAAGCGACCGAAGGCCCTGCGCGAAACCTTATACGATAACTAAATGCAATGGTCAAAAATATATTATACCGACTATGGAAACCAAAAATATATTATACCGAGTATGGAAACCAAAATCATAGTGATTTGATGATCGGTCTTAAGTTTTAACAAATATTTACAATTTAAGATTGTACAACGGTAACATGTTGTGTAGGATCATTGAACCATGTTCATCCTAGAGGGTATACTTTTTTTCGATACACCAAGTTGTATGATTAAGTGAAGAACCACTCCTATACACATTATGGCATCAAAATCTTCTTCAAACATGTTGGATATTGTTGCGGTTGATACTGATGTTGAATCGGTTGATAATATGTGGATCAAGTTGTTAAAATTTCTTCTAGTTAAGTTCCACACCAAGTGTTTAATAAAATGTTGTGAGTAAAAAAATATTTGATAATCTTCTTCTCTACTCCTGTAATTTTGCTTATTAATTAAGATGTTAGTTGAATTTTTATTTTTAACTATTAGAATGTTGTTTTTATGTCTGATTGATGTTTTAAATCTTCTATGTATCACATGTATAGTATCACCAGTGATATTTTAAGTTTAAGTTACTCATAATTATAGTGTAATATTGCATATTATTTAAGTTGTTAGTTTAAACAACTTGAACATGTTGATTTTGCTTTAAACGCATAGTTATTTAGTGTGATTATGCTTATTATTTAACCTATGATTGGATTTATGTTTTCCAATTTGCTCTGTGTAGTATCACTTGTGATATCATGTGTTATATCTTTTGCTTTTAATGTGTTTTGTTTGTTTCGATGAAGGTGTTGCATAACAAACAAGATGGTTCAGTTATGTGCTGTTGTAAGCTTTTTGTTCGTTGTGTGATTCTATGTCGACGCATATTTTGTGTGCTCAAGAATTGTAATGTCGTACATATCCCAGAACAATATATATTGAGGCGTTGGAAGATAGATTTAATTCTAACTGATTTAAGGAAGAAAAATTTGTTATTTATGAGAAGAATGAAATTCTCAAGAGGCTAGCAATTGAGGCATCTACTTTAGTGGACGTGTGTGTATATATATTAAAAAAAAAATTATTCTATGTTTGATGAGTTGGAACAAGTGTTTGAGGATGGAATTTGTGTTCTATATTGACTTTTCAAAGATTTAAATGGATGTTAAGTGACTTTCAATTTTACAATAGTTTTTACTTTTATGCATTACTTGTGATGTTGCACTGGAAAGACAAATAAAAATGTTTAAGTTTCAGGCGATGCAAAAGCGGCAGGCTGAGCCAGTTGATTTTAGTGATTTAGAGTTAGGGTTTTGATTTTTGTGAGAGAGAAAGAATGTGTGTTTTTGTGTGGGTATTCGAGAACTGAGAAAAATGAAGTAACTGATAGGAGGAGAAGTTACACTTTTAGTCCTTCTGAGTTTTTTTTAACATTTAATCTGGTCTCTTAAATTTAAGGATATGAACCGCTCAGATCAATCTTTCAATCTCTAGCATCTTTTGAGTTCTCAAAATAACTCATCTCTATTAAAATATATCTAATCAAGGATATACTATATCCTATAAACGAGTAATTTCATCTCTTTTAAAAGGTAAGATAGAAAACAATTATGTTTATTATATTTACGTGTCTTATTAATATTTAAATATTTATGTTAAGTGATTCATTCGTCTTATTAATATTTAAAAGGGCAAGATAGAAATATAGTTTATTTTTCAAAATCAAAACTAAACTAGTGTCATCATCCATCTAGTCATTCTTTCTTTGAGCTAAAGTTTATTTTTATTGGGATTATGTATCAAAGTGCCCATTATTAAGTATTTTCTTTTAGTACCCATTTTCTAAAACTAACTTAGGGTTGCAGTATGTGTTTGTTTTCCTTTATACCAACTTCGTTCAAATTCTTGCGAATATTCTTACAATTACAATAATAAAGTTAACTTTAACATACCAACACAATAAAATGAACAACTTAAACATAAAACATTAGTTAAATTATCTTAATTCACTTTCAACTAACTAAAGTTCTTGCATAAATAATGGCTAAAGCGATATTTTACATTTCAATATCGTTTGTGTTGTTTAATATGTTATATTTAACTACATACTTGTTGTTTAAAGATTTTAGAGATAAAATTATCCGAAATTGGTATAAGAAAGAAACCCATAAATGGATGACCTATAAGTTAGTTTTGATAAATGAGTGGCCTAAAAGTGAAAAGTTTAATAGTTGGGTGGCCTCCCAATACATAATCCCATTTTTATTTTTAGAAAACAAGTTTGTCATCTTACTTGCTAACAAGTCATAGGAAGACTATTGTCCACATCGCTTTGTAGGAAAAACAAACACATACTAATATGCATAGAAAATAAACCGTACAATTATTATCACAGCTCTATAAAAATCAATACTTTTGTTGAATAAAATGACAAAAAAGAAAAAAGTGTTCGATTCATCTTTTATCGATCATTTTGTTTGTATTAGTAAATTAGTACGGCTCTACGAACACTCCTTGGTCAAATAAAAAATCATCACATGCCTTTTCGTGAATATGAAAGATCCAATTTTGCTTTTAATTCCCTCTTCGAAATGCAATTCCTTGTGAGTATTTGATAAATGAAACTTCTTTATTTCTATCCACAAAAAAGTTGTGATCGATATGGTTTTAAAATAGAAGAATTGCGTAAAAGTGTAACTTATAGTCGATTTCGATTTAATGTCTTTCTTTTTTTCTTGATTTAATGTCTTCAACTTATTTTTGATTGTAATGTAAGGCATATAACAGTTTCGGTTATCTTATGTTGAAAAAATTATATGTTTCGTCCCTATGGTTTATCCCAATAACATTTGTAGTCTATTTCATTTTAATTCTGCAGGAAAAATGTTTTAAATGCTAACTTATACGTTTTCACACGCTTTATCAATTTTTATACGTTAAAATTTAAAAAAATACATTTTTTAAAATTAATCTTTTAAAAAATTATTTTTTTGAAAAAATAAACTTTATAAAAACAATAAATTTTTAATTTTTTTAAAAGAAATTTAAAAAAAAATTAAAGTTAAAAAAATTAAAGTTTAAAAAAAAAAAAAAGTTTAAATTTAAAAGAAAATTTTAGAAAAATTAAAATTTTTAAAAATATATAAAAAGTTTTAAACTTTAAAAAAATAATTTAAAAAAGGATTTTTTTAAAAGATTAAAATTTTAAAATTTTAATTTTTAAAAATCGGATAAAACTTTTTAAAATCTTAATTTTTAAAAACTTTAAGTTTTTTAAAAATTATCTTTTTAAATAAATTTAAAATTTTGTTGTTTTTAAAAAATTATTTTTAATTTTTTTAAATTGTAATTTTTTTTAAATTTTAATTTTTTAAAACGGTTAACGTGTAAAATTGACAAAACGTGTGAAACGATAAAACGGATGAAAACATTTTCCTGCGTGAATTAAATGAAATAGGACTACGAATGTTATTGGGATAAATAAACCACGCGGGCGAAGCACGTAATTTTTCAACGTAAGATAACCGAGAAATCCGTTATATCTTACATCGAATCAAAAATAAGTTAAAGACATTAAAGAAAAAAAAAGTAAAGACATTAAATAAAATAAGTTATAAGTTGTGACATTTTTATCGTTCTTCTCTAAAATAATATTAGTTGTTACTTTGATTGTAAGTTTAAAGATTTTATTCTATTTATAAGGAACAAGAGATTTGTGTGTAAAGCATCGTTTTCTTTACATCGTGGGGTGTGTTTTTTATTTAATGGAAGTTGTTCCTTTGACCCCACTAGAAGAACAATGCTATTAGAGATGCCGTAATGACAGGAATGGGATCCTCTCAAATAGAGAAGATCGACTTCGGCTGAGTTGGATGATTATAAGTCATTAAATTTAATCTAATGACCGAATCAAAAACTTTTGATTTGGTAGTTGGATCAATCCGATAATTCATATTCGGCTTGAGTCGAGTTATCCTCTCAATTGGAGGATCCCAACCATAATGACATATATACGTTTTTTTATAAAGTTAATGTTATCTTGAATTCTTGATCATTTATTTTTAATTTTTATGATAGAGAAGTGTCCATATTCATATACTTTGGAAAAGGTTTGCGTCCGATAAGTAGATAACGTATATTGATTAAGTATGACTGAGTGCTTATCACCTTTTTTGTAAAATAAATAAAAAGAAAATAGTATCTTATTTTGAAAATTTTGGAAACTCTCGATGAGATGAGTCTATGCTTCTCACGGATCGTGATTTATTAGCAACACTAATAACTTTTTTGTTCTTATTTAGAAATTAGAAATAAATAGCGAGTCCCTATGTGCGAGATTATAACTTTTTTCATGAATGTTGTTAAACAAATATGATTAATGATACGTATTCTTTAACTTTAAAATACACACTTTGACTATTTTAATACCTATAATATGTCAAAGGTACAACTAAATACACTAAAAAGTTAACATTGATAATTGGGCAAATATCATTTGCTCGTAAATAGTGACAGACATAATTAAGTTGGTCTCTTAAATGAAGTTATAGGCTTAGCTTTTTGAAACACCAATTTTATATTTACAACTTTTTATTTTTTTCATTATTTTGTTTATTAATTATATTTACAACTTTTTAAAAAAAAACGTGTATAAAATGTGTGTATAAAACGTACATATATTTTAAAAATAATAAGAAAATAATTTTTTTGAAGAAAATTAAATTTTTTTGAAGAAAATTCGTCCTTGTAAACTTGATTAGCTTGAAAAGATAATTAGATAATTATTTGCTTATTTAGTTTGAAACAAACTAAAGTCCTCATCGATATTTATTTAGTTTTAAAAGTGGATATTTTTTCCGAAAAAAAATTATGAAAAAATACGTTCACAAGATTAAATCGTTTTTGTGCATCAAAATTGGTTTTGCACCCAACTTCTTTTCGACTTTTTTCATCAAAATAACATTCGACATCTAACTAAAACAAGTTAAAATTTTGTCCATCAAAATTTTTTGCGCATCAAAATTCGTTTTTGTCCAATAAAAAACGTATCAAACTCAAATTATAAAAAAAGTTTTCACAAAAGTTTTATGCACCAACTTACCCGATCTTGTGGAATTTTTGAGAATTTAAAATATATATATATATATATATTTTTAATTTTTCTGGATATTTGTTTTTTATATATATATATATATATATATATATATATAGGGAAGGGATCGGGTGGGTTTTAGCCTTTTAAGTAGGGATGGTACGGAAATATCACAAGTAGCTTTTAAAAAAATTAAAAAATAAAGAGGATGAAAAATATTTAAGAATCATTGAAAAATTTTCAAAAAAAATCGTTTTCATGATTAAAGGTATTGTGATATTAAGGTCGATTTTGACTTTTTACAAAAGTCAAGATCGATGTAAAAAGTCAAGATTTGATCTTAATATCACGTAAAGTTTTTTTTTTTTTTAAATACAAATTGTTAATATCACACTAACTTTTCTTTGATATCAAGTTACTTTTTTGTTTTTTACTAATATTATTAATATCACCGTTCATTTTTAATAAAAAAGTTAATATCACGGTTTCTTTTACTATCACGAATTTTTTTCTTTTTAATATAATTGTTAATATCACCGTAACTATCATATGTTTTTTTAATAAAATTGTTAATATCATAAGTAACTATCATATGTTTCTTAATATCAAGGTTCATTTTACATGTAAAAACTTAATATCACAGTTGGTTTTATGATAGCATCATTTTATAATATCACAGTTTCATAATATCACACTAGAACTCATAATATCGTTAATATCACAGTAAGACTCACAAACTAGAACCCAATGGGACATCCATAGTATACTTATCCATAACATATCCAATTTTAAGGATTAAGATACGTCATACATCTCATTTAAGTACATCCTTGTACTTCACATATATACATTTTAGTATGACACATGTAAATTGATATTGTGATCATTGTGATCATTATCTTTAAAAGTAAAGGGGTCTTTCTTCATCAATTGACCTCATAAACATGAGCGTCATTTATCCATATAAAGATATATAGCATCTTTCTTTAGCTTTCATTATGAAAAATGATTTCATCTTTAAGATGTTTAATTCATAAAACAAGACAAAACTTTGTATTTCATTTCAAGGTATTCAGCCGTCTTGAAAATCTTCTCATGGAGTTCCATTCACATTTACCTCATCAAAACATATGTAACTTATACCATATTCAAATAAAAATCTCTTTAAAACTAACATGGGTAAATTTTGTTATTTCAATGGCTCATTTTTAACCCATACCATATTGCCTTTCACTTATATAGTGATATATTCATCTTGATCATGATCATGATCAAGTGTTATTCTTGAAAACTTTCTTATATGCTTTCAGTATGTTAAATCACGAGACATGCTTCATGCATTTTATATGCCTCATGGAATCTCAACTTCAAATGAGCTCTATTCATTTTCTTTTAGACGCATATCAATTAGTTATCATATCGCCAGACTTATAAATATTAAATAGATTATTGGATCCACCACATGAGATCATGTCTCAATATGCAAAGTCTTTGCAAAAATATTTGTGTGCCATCAATTATGCATTAAATATAATAGTTTCAATACTTTGATTTCGCTCTCTCATAATGACCAATGCATATCCAATATTTTACACATTCATATGTACGGACTTCAAGTCCCAGTAATCATGTCTCGTCACAAGAGATTTTAACCTTTCATTAGTTCTTTGCGTCTTTACTTCTTTTGGCCATTCATTTATACATCTGCACTTCCTGCAGGTATACTTCCATGATCCTCACCATGATTATAGCGCTATCTTATTTATTTACATAATCATTACCATATGTATTATTGTATATAATATCACCATCGACGTCGATTCATTTATATTTTATTGATTCCACACTTTACTAGACATTGCAATATATCATTTATTGATATCTCATATTTTCAAGTACCGGGGTTTTCAATTACCTTCATGTCTAGTGTCTCTATAGGAGAATTATTATAGGGTCTTTATTACCTCGATTAGACCATCTTAATTTTCTTGCTCCATTTTATCTATTCATTCGAGGACTTCTATTTGGAATCGATTAGTCTATCACGTTGCAGACGTGCCATAGACTTACTACCAATCATTGATTTTCATTTTGGACATACATTACAATTGGAGCACTAGCAACAGTATATATGATCTAGTCACTTTTATGTCACTAAACAAGTCCGCAATTACTAGATCCGGAATGTAAATTGTCCTTCAAGTTCATATTCATTGGTCCGAGGATCAACATTTATATTATAATTCATTCCATATCTCTCGCTGCTCATTCTCCCCCTGAATGAATTATCAATTACAACATCCCATTGTGGTGCGTTGCGGTGGATTTTCAATACAAGTTTCGCATATTTACATAAACTTTAATGGGAAACATATGGTTCATGACCATAAACCATTTTATTGGGGAGTATTCATTAATCTTGTTGGCATGATGCGAATTTATATTCATATTTTATAACATGCCCCATAATCTAAGATTTTTTTCTCATAATTATTGGCTTTGCAATCAACTGAAGACGTTTTATGAACGTTTCAACAAAAGCAATTCGCGTATGAACCTGGGCTACATAAAGTTCAACACTTATTCCAATAATCGCCCAATACTTAGAAGTATTCACCACCATTCTCAAAGATATACTTTGGAAAACCATGCTCGTATATGATAAGTCGAGCCACTAAATACGCTAACTTTAAGTTGCGTCCTTCATAATCATTTTGACGATGCATCGCTTTTAAACTCAAAATGATCCACATGGCGGATGTATAGGCCTACATACATCCCCGTTATATTCTTTCCAAAACTTCATAGGACAAAGTCCTTACGTTAATTTGGTGGTGATAAATAAACAATTAACTTCCAATGAGAATAATCAAATCTATCTTTGAAGAAACTCATTGTTCTTCTATACATTTCGCATCTTCATTGACCCGGGATGGTCTAACCGGTCATGCCACTCAATAAAATAATCTTGGCTCATAAACCATGATTTATGACCATATGTGCTTCAAGAACACTCGAGAAAATATCTAAAAGTCAAATAATATGGAGGGGCTAATACATTGTTGCATTTATACTTTTGTTTCTCCAATCAAATTATATAAGCACTATTATGGCTTCCACATAATTTAATACAAAGCATTTTTAAGGCTTTAAATATAATATGCACATTAGCCTAAACCATAATTAAAGAAGAAAACATGTTCAATACGAGTGAAGTTGCTCTATTTGCGTAACAATATATGCTCTTAATCAGTTTTATAAGCAAATAAAATTGCATGATAGATAAGTCACATATATAAATATATAAGGCAAACTCAATGTAATATAATCTGAGTCAATTAAAACTCCTTATTCACTCACAACCTTAACAACAATATTTCAAAATTCACCACAATTATGGTCATCACATCTTTTCCCTACTCCACAAAGGATAATTAATATACTCTTGACATTTAGAGAAAAATGGTTCTCATATCATGACACTTACATTGATCATCATATCATCATATACACTTTGTAGAGTTGAGCATATTCAAAAAATAGGTTTAATAGTAATCAATTTGAGCTCGTTATTTTACATAATTTGAAGCAATTAAGCATCAATTATTTATAGCATGACTTCATCGTCGTATAATATAAACACTTATTTAAAATGATAGACTATAGTGCATCAATGAGATGATATATAGAGAGTATCATAACATATACTTCATATGGTGTCACGATTAATCTGCCTTAACTTATCCAAAGTAGACAACTTTCTTTTATTATGGAAGCTTGATATTATTCGACCAATCAACTTATCCAATTAACTTGCAAAAATCGTAGATCAAAAGAGTAAGTCATGTCACATTCGTCACATTACCAAGCACATATCACATTCGTCGGCATCAATCACATACACATAGATCACATAGACAATTTAACTTTCGTGAATTTCGTGATATATTATGCAAAGCGACAAGCACATGAATTTATCACATTAGATAATATATGGCACTGCTAAGTTCTATCACATAAATAAGTTGTCTAATGTTTAACATTGCATCATAAGCAAATATTTTAATATAACAACTTGCATTCAAATAAGCATAAAACTTTAATACGGAACAGAAACTGACAAAAAACTGTGTTGTACTGTAAAAAGCGGGGGACAAAGGGGGGACAAAGGTGTCAGCTAGGGGGTAGGGAGGGTTGGGATAGTATGACCCATCATATAATGTGCATATGATAGACTAGACGTCTGACATCAATAAAACTCATGGTCTCATAAATTTATTTATTTTTACTTAATTCCTTGGCAAGTCTAGACGTAGCATTAATTTTTTTTAGTGCTTTGCGATAACAAATCATTTGGCAAAAAAAAAATGTTTCAATGAAGAAATTCATATTTGACAAACAAGAGCTAATTAACAGTAGACGCATCACATCACACCTCCTTTTCTATATAGTACAAATTGTAAATGATCAAATACTACAAATGGCTCACCATTCTGCTCCACTTTAAATCTTATTAAAAGCAAATTAAGATTAGCGCAAAACAAAAAAAAACAGAAGTTCTTAAAAGTTTAATCATCATAAGGCATGAGAACATTGCGGTCTAAACTTTATGTTACGGATTAAGATCGTATAACAAATTTTCATAAACGATGAGTTACAAGTTTTATAGATATCATAAAACCTGTTATAATTATACTTATCAAACAAAACCTAGATAGAGTGTTATCAAATTCTTAACAAATTCTTCAGGTATGCAATATTTAAATAAGTGCTCTTTAATTGTTGAAGTATCTTTAAATTTAAGAATCCAATTATTTAATTTGAATGGTGGTTAAATATCAAACGTGATTAACGTATATGACTACATGAGTAGTAAATTTAAAGTAACTTACGGCATCAAGAAGATAAATCAATCATGGTATTATGACAATTATAAAGCAACATAAAAGAGAAAAAAAAACGATCAACGATGTGAAACAAATTAAGCAATCAACAATTCAAAAACATATGGCATATAATACATATTTAATTTACTGTAAATACTCATTCAAAAAGAAGCAACGTGAGTATAACTGTACATGCATATATATGAGCGTGATATTAGTACTATATTAAAAATCCGTGACATACCTTGGCGAAACAGGAAAATAAAATAATTTGCAACTACCCATACGACAAAAGTATAATATAAAGTATAGCTTCAGACGAACAGTGAATCAAAGTAGAAAAACAAAACCGAAGTTTAAATACGTACAAATTATATGTGTAAAGGGTTGAAGACAAAAAAAAATCAATATTAATAGTACGGTAAAGCCATATATCAAACATTACTGATCAAATTTATTAGACAAACAATATTAACTTACAAACTGTGTTAATAAGAATATGTGCATCAGTGCATGTGTTACATTAAAAGATCATAAGAATATCATATTAAATTATTAAGTGAGTGCTTATTAAGAAACATAGCATGCCGAATCATATATGTAAAGGCTCGGAGACATACCTGTAAAAAAACGAGAGAAAACAAAAACCTAAAGCTTTTAGAGCGTGCTGATAACGTGTTGTGAACAAGAATTGAGGGAATGAATATATTCTTCAATTGATTATAATGTATGAGATACAAACGGGTATATATAAGATAAACATTAGGGTAAAACCCTAATAGCTAATTGGGCCATGGGCTTCTTATAGGTTAATATGGGCATCCACATAATATTATTCATAACAGCATATGATTATAAATATCAATTATTTTTTTACTATATACGTTTAATAAGGATTCATTTATTTCAATTTTAAAAGTTTAACCTATATGGACACGAGTTTACATTTTAAATACGGCTAAATTACTGAAAACGAGAATATAATTATCAAATTGTAAGCACGGGTTACTTTAATACAAAAATAAATATACGCGATTGTACTTATAACAATGACTCATGTAATTTTACTTATTTATATAAGGATATCTAGAAAAACATTTTTAAAAAAATTTAAGGAGTATACTTTAACTTTATCAACGCTCATTATGTGCTATTAAACTTGCATCATGTGTACAATATAATATCAGTAGTGAAATTTAAATAACAACATTAACATCTTTGTCAGCTATATAAAATTAAATCTTGAGTTACCTAACAAAAAAATTTACAAAAATTTTACCAAATTATAATGGATATTAATGCATAATGAAAGACTCGTGCATAAGTATTAGTTGTACTTATATTATAATTTCATGAGTAAATTTTTATATCTGTATATACTGAACTAAAATGTTAAAATAAATTTGATTTATGTGTAAACTTCATGCGTGCACGAACTTATAACTATATAATTATATGTAATTACCTTTAAAGATACAATATTCAGTATTAATAAAGAATATTTTTTTTTTGTCAAAACCGCATACAAGCGAGATTATAACTAGTTATAATAATACATCGATAAAAAAATTTAATTAGAAATAAAACTAAAAGTAAAGACAAAATAAATTATAAGATGTATTAATTACAAAACTAGAGAAAAAAATAAAAAGATGTATTAATTAATATTTAAAAAAAAGTAATCATTATTTAATAATATGTTAATGGTCAAAAGATAATCATTAATACACACTTTTGACCTATAAGGGTGGTGGCAACCATGCCTAAAGGTTTTTTTCATGCCTAATCACCCACCAATAATATCCCTCCATCTTATCTCATACCAATCTCATACCTAGCAATGAAGTTTTAGTGGCAACCATGCCTAACTCATACCTCATATTTTTATTTTTTTATTTTATTTCTTTTTAATTATATTAAACAATTTAACTACAATATTCAAGATGGAGATTTAACTCAAATTTGCTTTTTCTTGTAGAAACAAAACATAAATTCTCATATATTTAGAACCGACCCCCTACCTAAAAATGACAAAGCATCATCACATGCTATTTCCATAACTTTAACATCAATACTCTAAAACACACACACTAGCAAAAATGGTGGTGAAGGTGTACGGACCAGCTTATGCATCACCCAAACGAGTTCTCGTTTGTCTTGTCGAAAAAGAAGTCGAGTTCGAAACGGTCCATGTCAATCTTCTTGCTGGTGACTTCTCTCTCTCACACACAATGGAAGGTGTTGGAAAAGAAGCCTGGAAAATAGAAGGCTGTAAAACTCAACTTTGAAATGGAAGGTGTTGGAATGATGGTTGTAGTTGATGAATCTACACATGCAACGGCAACTTTGACTAGCATAACGGCTAGTTGGTTGCCCATGTAGAATCGGGGAACTTTGCCGATTTCACAACCCCTTCTTCCATGCCGAAATGGAGGCAGCACTCATGCCTCTCGGCATGCTCCAAACCGAAGGGCAAACCGAGGGTGTTGCCAGTACCCTAAGTGTGTATAGTTCAAGTCAAAAGTGTGTATGAATCAAGGGACCCATAATAAAACTAGTGACGTGAATCTCACATATGCATGGGACTTTGATTTTACCAATTGTTGAATTTTATTTTACTTTTTGTAATTAGAATAAGAGATGATATACTCAAGTAGTTGTTAGATTCACTTAGTAAACGAAAATTTATGAGTAATAAAACTTGTTAAAAACTATAAACGATTATCGGCGTATAATGACGACAATTCGTATCTTCTATTTGTTTGTGCATTGATATCTTTCGTTTTTTTATATGTTATTGTAAAATAAGTGAAAGTAAAGAAAATTTGCGGATTAAATTATTATTAAATATTTAAATAATTAATATATTTCATTATCTTCTGTAGGTAATAATATATTGCTAAAACAATACTGAATATTTACTCATTTTGTAAATTCAAGCAAATGTATTTGTTTTTTATATGAGTATAGAGAGATTTAATAGAATATGTAATGTGACAAGTATCCCCTTTCTCTCATACTTAGATACTTTGTTTTAATCACTGCAATAGATTCAACATGGCTTTGTCTTTCCCACATAAAAGACAATGATAAAGTTATAGGTAGGGATGTAAAATATAATCGTAAATGATAAGGACCCGATCCTCAGACCTGATATGACTTGAGAATTCCTAATTTGACCGTGGATGGGGAATCCTCAAATTACATAGTCGGGTATAGGGCGGTGATGAGAATAACGTCAATCCCTAACCGAACCCAACCCTGATCTTTTTAATGTATAAATATATAAAAATTATATGTATAGCTATACAACATTTACTTTTGTTTGTATGTGTCTATGAGCCAATATATGTAATGTATATACATGTGTGATATTTAAATGGTCAAATAACATTTAAAACATAAACTATTAAACATTAACCTCGATCTCTTTAATGTATAAATATATAAAAATTATATGTATAGCTATACAACATTACATTTGTATGTATGTGTCTATGAGCCAATATGTAATGTATATACATGTGTGATATTTAAATGGTCAAATAATATGAGCCAATATGTAATGTATATACATGTGTGATATTTAAATGGTCAAATAACTTTTAAAACATAAACTATTAAACATTAATTATTACATATTACTTAACCAATGTTTTGTTCGAATACTCACATACAATGCACACTATTTTTATATTATGTTTGTTGACTCAATATCTATGATTCTTCAAAGTTGAATTATGTGACACACGATAATTTTCCAACTATGATTGAATAATAAATGATAATTTATTTCTGCTAGGCATGTTAAATTAGGCATACATTGGCTTACCTGATTTTTTCGAGTGGATAACTCGCACACTATGGCATATTGTAGAGCATATGCGTTTATAATATGACCAAAGAATTGTGAAATTTTAGTTCCTAGAATTTTCTAATGATTGAATGGTATGACGAGAGGTTATCTCGTTATGTCAAAAACCAAACACCACCGCGTACCGACACTACGATAAGGGCAAAATAAACACATGGTAAATCCCCGGAATAGAAAACACTATAATCATAATACAATTTCAAAGGCGTGACCATAAAGAGTTTTTTTTGGAACGACAACTTATATATAAAACTAGCAAAAGCTAGAACACAAAACAACTAACATACATTATCTATCGGATTACCTAACCAACCTATCCATCTAAGCCGCAGCTTAGGATTTCTAGATGAAATCCACAAGAACGATAGAGAGACAATCGAATCCCATAAAGTCGCCTTTTTAGGCTTACAATCAGAAAAAATTAAAGCATTACGAAAATTCCATATAGACCACATCAGAGTAGCTGCTACACCTTCAAGAATATATCTAGCCGTCTTCGTCACCTTACAATCATCAACCCATGAAAACCACTCCGCAATACTAGCCACACCCAGGATATCCAAATCGCACCATCTAGCTAGTAACCTCCAAAGCTCTCGAGCCATCCCACAAGAAAAAAAGAGATGATCGACATTCTCTACGTGATCAACACACACGGGACATAATAAAGAATCAATATCAATACATGATAAAGAGTTACAGTACAAAATTTATCTGGCCATAATATTGTGGTCACGGTATAATACAACGGGACACGAAATACATAATACATTTAAAATACTACCTAAAATACTTATTAAAAATAAACTTTGCCAAATAATTTAAAATGTATACAATACTTATGTTTTTATTTTGTTTCTTTCTTTCTTGTTTTCTTCACCCACGAACGCGACACACACACATGTGTGAGATAAATCAATTTATCAAAAACCTTTCACTCTCTTTCTCTTTCTCCTGCTACTGCTACGCCTAGGTCAAGCACAAATCAAGCCCCATGCTACAATTTGTCTCCTCACCCTTTTTCTTCTGCCACCATAAGCGTGATACCACCCAAGTCAAAGCAAGGGAATGCATAAATCAATATCATCCACTCTTTTCTTTTCCCATGAGCATGCCTAGAGGGTAGAGGGAAAGAAGATTTTAGCTTGAAATGGTTTCCCACCAAGAACCAAGAAAGAAAGTGGAGTCAAAACATCCCTCTTGTGTTTCTATTTACTAATTTGAAGGGGAGAAGGCACCAATTCAGTTTTATCACCATCTTTACAAAAATTAGGGTTGGGTAAGATTTAGGGTTTTCAAAAATTGAATTGGGGGTTTTGCAATTGGAGGTGTATACAAGACAATTCAAGTTCCAATTGGGTGATATCCTAAAATAATCGTGGTCAATCAAGCTCCTTTGGGTCGGTTCTTGTTACACCCCGTGAACGACACGACTTAAAATCATTAAAATTTGAAACTTTTACGCAGAAAAGACTTGACTTGAAACTGACTTGTTATTGCTAATCATTAAACTGATATAATTCTGTAACAAACTGACCCTTGAAAGTATTTTTACATGAAACTAGACTCAATTACATTCGAAACGCCGGGTGGCGGGACTCGTGACGACTTACCTTTTTAAAGATATGATTTTTCGAAAACTGACTTCGACTAGTTCTCCAACTAGTTCTCCACTAGTTTTCCAACTAGTTCTCCAACTAGTCCTCCACTAGTTCTCCAACTATTTTAACCACTTTACAAAAACTTAACCATATACATTGTTTTCCAAACATTCTTGACCCGTTTGACCCAAAATGGGTTAAAATAGACTTTGTCCCAAACACCCTTTTTTCTGCATAACCCTTTTGTGTACTTTTGACCCATTTTCCGGAAAACGACTTCTATTACATAGCATAACACCAAAACTTCCAGAAATCATTAGGTCATTATAAACATCAAATATATTCATAAACTTGGTCATAATGATCCACGAAAACGTGCTTTACAAAGTGACGGGTATTATGCCAAAATACCCGTTTTGACCAGTTTGCATACACCACTTAAACATAACTCTTTAACATACTTTAGGACCTATAAAGTGACTCTTAAACCATTTCAAATACTTGACATTACAAACATTTAACCCAATGCAGGACCAACGGGGGTACAACATTGTCATTGAGCTCGGTATCTACCTAAGCTCTACTTCTTACCAATCTTCTAATCTTCTAGTCCCTTAGCCCATAATCCAAGCATTACCTTCACCATCACATATAGACCTACAAAACATTAACATCTTAAACCGTAAGCATGAGGCTTAGTAAGTAAAAGACATAACATGTCATTATATATATCAAATAACATGTAAGCATTAGAACATATAAAATCATCATATTGCTTGAGCACATAACCTTTCATAACGTAGAACATCGAAATACCTAACCTTTCATAATATTGAACATCCACCATCACTTTAGCCACTTCTCTTGCTTACAAAACTAAGATCAACCTATAGTAAGACTAGGTCCATCCTACCTTAATTCCTTCTACTACAACCATGTAACATACACATAAACCCATACATGTTAGAGTCCACATAATAGCATGTAAACGTCATTTCACTTACCTTAGCCCCAAGCTAAGCAATTCAAGGCATCATCACCATCATCATCGATCTCTCTAAGCATCCTAACCATTATCATAATAAGATAAACATTTAATTACACAACCAAATAACCATAACAATAGTTATTCAACCATTAACCCATTTCTTAATACTTAATTCCATCATATAATCATATATTGATTAAATGATAGCCATCTTATAAAATTACCACTTTGAATCAATACCATTAGTTTCATAATCTTTAAACCCATTTAATTAGCTGAAACATCAATTGACAATTACTTAATATCATATGATCATACCTTGATCATATGATGAAAACCTTTAATTTCACTAAATTCATCAATTAACCTTTAACCCATCATCATCAACACTTCAATTATTGTATTAGAATCATAATTACCCAAAACCCCAAATTAGGTGTAAGAACCCTAATTCTTATAGTAACAATTAAACATTAATTGGGATTCACTTACTTGCAAGGATCGTTGTTAGGGCTTCATCTTAAAATTAGTAGACTACTCTTCTTCACAAAGTGATCACCAAACTTTGGTCTCCCTCTTTTTTTCTCTTGTAAAACCGACACATCCATCACACACACACTTTTTATCAAAAACCTGGAATTCTCTAGTATATGTTAGTTGTGAGTTTGTCTATTTGGCAACTATGGTCCCTCAAGTCCCTTCTCTTCTATTGTGGCCACAATAACTTTATTACTAATTTACTTCATAGCAACATTAGTCCCTTTAGTCCACCTTTCTTATGATTGTGGCACATCATATTTTCTATAATCATTTACATAACATTTAATACTTATCATTTGACTACCGGGTTTGACCAACCAATCCCGTGAGTCCTTAAAACTTATAAAAGTCGTAATCAACTTAGTCAAATGGCATTATTGTAATAAAATGCTTAGGCCCGGTTTCAGGGTGTTATAGTTCTCACTCTTGCTCGCCACTACTCTTGTAAGGGTAAAAGTATTCTTTTGAACTTTCGAAAATTTGGTGAATATTAATAAGTGTATATGGTCAGTTTATTCATTTAATAATTTCTTGTTAAATGTCTTGTTAGTCGAAAGTCATGGAATGAACACATAAAGATTTCTATTTTGTTGAATCATTTAATATAGATGGTGTTGTTGTTATTTTCAATTTGTGATAAAATGTTGTTTGGGTTGTCTATGTTCTTGCGACAGTGAATCATAAAAAGGGAAGTGAGACCATAAAAAGTTGTATGCTAAGTTGGTATGAGTTAGTAACATGAGTCCTAGGTGGTCGAACTAGCTCGACTCTATGTCGGTGGACTTGTCGTGGCAGTCGGCTGAAGAATGAACCCTCATCGAGGGTGTCAATTGTTACTAAGTATGGTTAACCCATCAACCGGCATGAGCCGTAAGGGTGTATAAGCATGTCGAGTCAAAGTCGGGTTGAGTTGTACTCGACAGACGCAAAAGACTTTACCACATTCTTATTTTTCCGAGTCTTTAAGATATGTGTTAGGAATGTAGGCTAGAGTGTCTTGTGTTGACACTTGAGTCCACATACTAGCCGAAATAAACTAGGTATTTGGTATAGAAATTCTTTACAACTTTTGTCTATCCGAAATGTATTTAAATACTCTTGTAGTCATGTTGTGGGTAATCGGGTAATGTTTTGGGCATGGGTAACATTTGAAAGGCGTCGATCGAGTTGTGTAGTCGGAATGGTTTTCGAGACATGAGACGGTGTCTCGTTTAGCTTGAGTCCAACCCCGAGTAGGAGGCATCTTTACTCGAAATCCTACTACACATTAAATTATCAATTGCAGAAAAGTGTTAGTCTCGACAAAAGTCCATTGGTATACCATATGGGCCGCAGCCCATGGAGTGCCCTAAGGGGGCGTCTGTTTAACATTGGGCCGAAGCCCATTTGAGCGATCGGGTACCATCTGGGCACAACCCACTCTAGGGATGGGTCTATGTACTCTCAATCGAAAGTCTTTTATCCGTGTATCGTTAAGAAGTAAATGATCACGTAGTGAATCCCGACAATCAAGTTTAGAAGTATTAGAACGTTTCCGTAACCCGTATCATCCCTAGTCAAATCGGCATTTTGCCAAATTTTTTGTCGTCATCCCGAAAATGTTGCTAATACAAATTAAAAATCAAATTTAGAACACTACCACTTAAACTTTCAAATGGGTTTAGTCGAATACTTTTGATTACACATATCTCCTAACATATACTATTAAAATGGTCATTTTATTTAACAATACGATATGTAAAGGTTTACACGAGTATCGTGCCAAATTTCGACATATATATATTAACTAACTATATAACCATTTTAAATGGATGCATTATATGCTAACACCATTTTATTTAATTTTGATACAACAAATATGTGTTAACATAGATAATATTATATACGCATATATTATTGTTAGCAAACTAATAGAAACCAAATTTATGACATATGCTACATTCATCGATAACTTTTTATTATTGAAAAACTCGTTCAATTCCGATGCATTCGGATTAATTATACTTTTAAAATAGAAAACCCTTATGAATAATTGAAAAACAAATTCGGTTTTAATAATGATATCAAGCTATAATCTAACTATTTTTAAGTAAGGACACCTTACTAATCCTAAACTAAAATAATGAACTAAAATTTTGCCCTACTTACTTAGGTCGCGTGTCGGTGCAGTTTCACAACACTCATTGAATTCCACCTTCAGACTACAACACGAGGTGAGATTATAGCCCCATTTATGCTTGATAGTTTTTTTTTATAAAACTTGGGGTGAGAAAATATGCAAATCTTTTTATGGACCTAAACTATTGCTTGATTACTATTACGTAGTTTAGCCTAAGCCCTTAAGTCCCTTATATATATGCCCTGTCATGAACCGTCAGTTCCCATTGGGAAGTGCGAATGTTATAAATAGATCTATTGAGGGTGACTCCTCCGTTCGGTTGACCATGCTTAGGTCAAGGCGAAACGTATATCATGTCGGATTCAAGTGTAGTGGGATAAACACTCGCATTTGGGCCCCATAATTTGTATGACTACATTTTTGCATACAGAAACTGTCTTAGCTTCGGTTGCATGAACTTAGTGCTAGCGTAATAGTCTTTCATTCATATGTCATTATATTCGTTGTAATGTTCACATGCTTATACTTTTGGTCCATACTTACTATTTTAATTGTAAACCTATGAACTCACCAACTTTTGGTGACTTTTTAGCATATTTTTCTCAGGTGTTTGATTTGATATCTTGATGCAAGGCAAGGCGTGGCAATGGTCGTAGTTTTCTTAAAAGAAGTGTTTTTAACACATATCTATGTTTTATTATTGGGACCACAAAAACTTATGGGCCATACTTTTATTTGGACAATGATTGTAAAACAAAGTTTCAAACAATTTTATGAATTAAAACGGAGTATGTATTCCATTCTTTATTATTTGTGTTATGATTTCTGATTTAGTAGCACCCTATGACCCGAATGCTTCCGCTAAACCAGATTTGGGGGTGTTACAGATTGACATCAGAGCCTAAGTTATAGAGAACTAGGTACATATAAACCCTAAACTATAACTATTTTATTTTACAAAAACATCACCCTACGAACACCAGTTGCCTGTTTGCCTTACTTGCCGTTTTATTTACGGTTTATTTGATATGACTACATGTTTACCATACCGTATTTATTATAAGTATTTGCTATATACTTACACATATGCACCGTCTTGTCACAGACCATGCCTTCACCTGCTATTCACCTCGATGTCCAAGAAGACATCTTACTTGTTGATCACTCACCTGCCATTTTTCAGACTCCACTCATGTTTGCAGATTCGTACATCCAAATTGTACGATTAGTCCAGCCAGATACTTCACCCATTTCATCCATACCTACTCAACCCACTCTCACCATTGCTCAATCTGCCTTACTTACCCGCAGGCGTAAAGCCCGCATGTCTGTTCGAGTACCCGGATATCGTGAACGGTATTCGTTCTTGCCTGTATCACCCCCCAAGAGGACCCACACTGCTTATATGGGTCCCTCTACCACTCCATTATCACTATCATCAGCACCTACCCAGTCACCACCTTATCAGAGGCTCAGAAGAGCAGTGAATCATATTCAGATGAAGAAGAGTCTGAAGAAGAATCAGAAGAAGACCCAGAAGAAGACCCAGAGGAAGAGCCAGCGGAGCCTATTCCAGTTGAGGGTATTCCTGAGCATATAGGTACGGATATGGAGATGGATACACAGATGGGACTATACCAGGGGTTCATGCCACGAGATGGCAAGGAGATTGTTGAGGAGGCTCAGAGCATTTATGAGGTGGGACAGAGCTCGAGAGTTGCCCAAGTTGTGGGAGAGGATATGGATATCGATGTACCGATGGGGTTAGGGCAGAGGGCTGCGATGCTCCGCAGTCGAGAGGAAGGTAATAAGGATGTGTGGAAGGATGTTGATTGTATGATCAGTACAATACCATATATTGCGAGTCTGGAGTACACTCCATCGTATCCATCATTTGTACCCTCTGGTTTGGATATGGAGCGTCTTGCTCGCTCTACTGGTCAGGTTGAGACTTTTGTGACAGCAACACCGGGTGATGGACAGCCCGTTCCAGATCCACCAGTGTCCTCGGATGATGAGGGATTGACTCTCACTGAGAGGGTACTCATCCATCTAGACTCCCATGAGAAATTACTTGGAGTCCATACTGATCAGCTGAAAAGATTGAGCCAGCACGTCTACAGGCCTATGAGCAGCATGTTGAGACTCTTGATCGCACCACAGATGTTTTGTTTGAGAGCATTGAGATGGAGAGAAGAGAGCGGATTCGTTTGAGTTTCGGGTTTGAGTCGCATTGTGAGGAGATCCGGAAGCTAGATAGTAGGGTGCGGGTGTTTGGTAGAGGACAGGCCAAATTGCATGGCAGACTAGAGGAGCTGGAGAAGACCCAGTGGATAGCCCGAGACACCGCTAGAGCTTAGTAGCAGAGGACCTCGGCTTTAGAGTCTATGTTAGCCTCCCAAATGAGGCGTATTGAGAGCTTGGAAGCTACCCAGCGAGAGCTTGTTGCCAGTATTGAGTGTTTGCGCGCTGAGCGCGATCATTCTTAGATCTTTGTTGTATGTTGTATTACACTAAACTGAGTTGTTGACAGTTAGTGTTTGATGTGACTCTTGTATTTCAGCTTGTATTTTGTGAACTCGGTAACCGAATCTTTATCTATGACAAGCTCAATTTTCTATCCGATTGTCTTTCATAAATAATTTTATTCGTGTGTTCTATCTACAATATTTACGCTATTACATGATACTTACCTTGTTTAAAGGTCTTATATTTCATCACCTTGTCATAATTAGGGGTGTCAGTAGGGTCGGGTTGACCCGACCGAACCGAACCCGAACCCGATAAGGCTTATCGGGTCGGGTTAAATCGGGTCAAAAAATCTTGTTGGGTGGTTTTGACCCAAACCCGATAACCCGATATAGTTATCGGGTCGGGTTAGGGTTGAATTGTTTTCCTTATCGGGTTATCGGGTCAACCCGATAAGACCCGAAAAATGCTATTTATTATTATTTTTTATATAAAATCTTGTAAGCCAAATTAGTTTTTGCATCACATGAGACAACAAATACATTAAGGATGGTATAATAATATAACACTTCCATTCATGTGTCTAAAACTATTGTAAATTTTAGTGATTACGTGACACCAAAAAAACCATGTTAGATTCCATAGTGCACAGCTTCATGTGATTTTGCAAACTGAGTGTCACCCACATCTATTTTCCTGTTGTATTTGAAACATTGAGTTTTTGTCCATGTCACCATGCCATAATAGAAACAAGATTTTTATGGTCAATTCTATGTAAGTGAATCAGTGTAACTTTTGAACACACAAATATCTAAAGGAAATTATCTGAAATTTGGCCAAATGTCTTGAGCACCCATTATCAGAAAATGCCAGAATAAATCATGGTCTTTGGACCTGGTCTTCCCTCATATTTTTGCATTGATATTGCTTATGTTATTCCAATAAGTAACTAAACACAATTAATACTTATATATACTTTTTAATATATACTTATATACAATCTAGTTCAACAATTTGAGGGGCATGAATGAGTGGAGCCAACTGTTTCACATTCGCGCCGAGTTCAAGACTATTAGGTTGTTTAGATGGATTTATTTTTTAACCCGACAACCAGAATCACCCGACCCGACTTAACCCAACCCAATAAACACCCGAACCCAATAACCCGATTTCTTATCGGGTCGGGTTGCGGGTCATTTTCTAAAAACTCAAAACCCGACTCAACCAGACCCGACAAATCCGATAACCCTGATAACCCGACCCGATAACACCCCTAGTCATAATGCAGAAGAATGCCTCCAAAAAGAAGGTCAACCAGGACCACCCGTGGTGGAGCTGCTAATGCTCCCATCCCAGCTAGGGTCACGCGCAACCGAACTACAAACACTGCTACCCCAGCAAGGGTCACACATGACCAAACTGCTGATGCTCCTACCCCAGCTAGGGCTACACCCAATCAACCTACCATGAATCAAGCAATGTTAGACACATTGGTCAACGATTGGGTGAACGCAGCCCTGGCTGCGGCAAATCATTCATCCACTGAATCTGGAACCTCAAGACCAGCCACACATAACCGTGGTTGTACTTATCAAGATTTCGCAAAACCATGACTGGAGGTTTTAGTGGAACTGAAGGAGCTGTTGGTTTAACCAGGTGGATTGAGAAACTTGAGACTGTGTTTCGAATCTGTAAATGTGAAGAAGAATCCAAGGTTAAGTACGCATCCTCTACTTTCACGGATGCTGCTCTAACATGGTGGAACAACTACTTGAAGTCTGCAAGCATAGATGTTGCTTACGCCATGCCTTGGGAAAACTTTAAAGAAATGGTACTCCGAAAGTATTGCCCTTGCAACGAGATAAAGAAGTTGGAACATGAGTTTTGGAACCTCAAGGTTCAGGGCACTAACATGGCTGCCTACAATCAACATTTTCAGGAATTGGCCTTACTGTGTCCCGAGATGTTTCAGACTGAAACTTGGTTGCTGGAAAGGTACATCGAGGGATTGCCCCCATCCATCAAAGGAAATGTCACTACTTCTAAGGCCGCTGATCTCCATGAGACTATAGAAGTGGCCAACAAGCTTATGAATCAAGTGATTGAGGATGCCTCGGAAAAGGTGATTGACAACAAGAGAAAGTGGGATGATCATTCCCGAAGTAACTACAACTGCAGCGGTGATAAGGTTTTAAAATGTACCTTTTTGAGGGGTCGTTTAAGCCTTTATTTGATCACTTTTGTATCCGTAATCACTTAATATCGTTCCTTTTCACTTTTTAGGTATCTTGAAGGCAAAATGCTTGAATGACACTTATTCGGACGAAAGGCATGAATATACGAAGAAAATGGCCAAAGTCAAGGAACGAGACACTCAGTCATTGAATCGAAGGGACGGCGTCAAGTTATACCTGTGACCGTCGGAAGATGCTTTGTGACAATACAAGAGCCAAATTGCTTATTTTCAAGTGACGGCATCGGGTTTTAAAAGAGTAGGCGTCGCAACTCGATTGCCTAGATTTGATCGAGACGGCGTCGAGACTCAAGGCGACGGCGTCACGAACATAAGGTGACGCCGTCATAATGATAATGTGGCCAAGACGAAACCCTAATAACGTAACCGACAACGTCACAAATTAAAGGGTGACGCCGCATGTGTAATCTTAAATATAGAATCGAAATTTTAGTTTTCATTGTGTAGTCTTTTGGAGTAAAACCTAAACCGAACCAAGGTCTGTCTTATACAAGATTTTAGGTTCCATACCCTATCTTACATCAAGATAAGTGTTTTACTTCATTAATTTAATTATGTCTTCCTTTGATTGTGTGTATGCTTGCATGTTCCTCATGTCCGGCTAATTTACTTGTGTATTTGCTTAGGTAATATGAAACTTAGTTATTGAATATTGATTGGCTGTCTCTTATCTTAATTGTGATTGACCTAGTATTGCGATAGGTCATTCGTTGTGTTTGTAATGCTTGATTGATCTTTGATGAACCTTAGCTTATAATCGCCTAGAGTAATTGTAGACAAGTCATTCAAAGAATACCTTAGAGTTAAAGTTTATGAATCCTAGAGATTATGTAGTCATTAACCTTTGGTAGCTTCAAAGAGTTAGGGATAAAAGCATACCCTACGACCTTAGAGACACAACGCAATTAAGAATAAGGACGTGACAATTCAACCACCAATAGGAGATAACTAGGGAGTAATAAAGCCTAAGCAAATACATTTTCAACTATCATACGAGCACACAACAATAGAAATAGACTACATACACCTTAGTTTAGATAATTAGATAAGTAGAAGTAATCGGTAGAAATACCAAACCCCAAATCCAAACCCCGAGATTCGTGACCTTTCCATTTCCTAAAAACATAAAAAGATAAAAATAATCTTCCTCAACCCCAACCTTAGTGTAGTAACTTCTCACTAGCATTCCTATTCCCTAGAGAACGATATCAATTCCGTGGCTTACCCTAATACTACACTACAACAATTAGGTTCACCGCCTAGGGTGTTGAAAAACTTGCTCGATTTAAAAGGAAGTTCCTTTGACCCCGAACGACGCGTGTAGCGTTATCAAGTTTTTGGCGCCGTTGCCAGGGAATAGAATAGCTAGTTAGGAGTCCACCTCATTTAGGTTTCCTTGCTTGATTCCTATCAAGTAAGCATTTTTTTTCCATTTTTAGCTTCCTCGTAGTCTATCCCCCTTATTCGTGACCTTTGTTCGTAAAACCCATCACTCACCATGATACGTGTCTTCCGCCGAAGATTCTTCACACTACCCGCTCCCAATCCTCTTCCCAATCCCGAAATTGAGAACGCAATCCCACAAAACCCTTCACCCGTTCACCACTTTGGAAATCACCTAGGGCATAATAAGATAAATTGGCAACAACAAAGTCCTTTCTATGACTCAGATTCCGATGAGGAATTTGATCATGGTGAAGCACTTGACAACGGGGAGGTCATTGATGAAGTTAGTTTTGAAAAGGAAGAAGACCCCTCCCAATGTTTTGACCCTAGGTGTAGAATCGAGAAAGATGGTCCCTTTAACATGCAATTCCCTTGCAAAATAGGATTAGAAGGATTCGATGCTTACTTGAATTCGTTCTTGCCTTTAAACTTAATCTCAAGGAACCTATACAATAAAATCAAGGTCAATGAGTTAACTTATCAAGGAACAATGTTGTTGAAGCGAGCCACTCATTTGCATGTGTTTGTTGGAAGTTTTGCTTATTTGGCAGAGTTCATGGTTTTAGAAAACTTAGGAGAATTTATTGATAAGGACCTCACTCAAGTAATTTTTGGAAAACCTTTCAAGAGAATGACTAGGTTAAGTGAGCGGATGATTGATGGTCTAATTACATTCTCTGATGAAGTTGAAGACTTTGTCTACCAAATGGCACGTGCTCATCCTTGGTTTAAACATAAGGATATTGAGGCGTGTAATAAGATGACTCCTATTCCATTGCTTAGTGAAAGGGATAAGCAAAGCGGACTTAGGTACCCATATGAGAAAACTAAGAGATATTACAAAAAGTGCCTAGAGTTAGGAGATGATTACAAAAAGAATGAGAAAACATTGGAATGGCTTAGGTATGGGCACGTAAGCGTGAACGAGATCACGTAGGGGCACGACTTCGAGTCTAGCTACAAGACTCATAAATAAAGAAAAGCGCTTCGTGGGAGGCAACCCATGCTTAATTGTTTGCTTGTTTGTGTCGTGTATCTTTTATTGATTGTTTATTCTCATGTTTAAATTTGTAAAAATGCTTTATTTTGTCTTTAACCTCGTATTAATTACAAATAAAGGCATTTTACATAAGGGATACGTGTAGGGAGGATTACACACGTTTTCAAAAGAAACGTAAACATGAGAATTACAATTAATTAAAAGATATACATGTGTGTTTGTTCAAGTCAAATGCTTGTATCGAGTCATAATGGATGTTTTGCGGTGAAATTTTTCCGATTCTAAAGATGTAAATTTTTCGTAATTTTTCCGTAAAATCGCAGACCGCTTTTTGTCGGGATAACCGACGCGCCAGAAGGAGCAGAAACAACTCGATTACTTTTTCTCGTTTTCGAGCTACTTATAAAATTTTAGAATTTTCTGTGTCTTAATTTTCCGTAAAATCAGAAACATCCATTCCACAAGCATTATATCCTAGTTTAGTAGAGTCCTATATATATTATTACCGATTTTACGCGAAGGTTTCGTTTATTTTCTTCAAGTGTGCGTGTTTAATTTACCAAGAAGAAGATACATAAGATGAGAAGAAGCTTTTCACGCAAATGTTCTTCTTGAAGAAAGATGTAACCACCACTTTACACGGATCCTACCGAGCTAATCGGGAGTGTTAGTTTCTTTCGTTTTTATTACCTTCCGTTATCATAACTTTGATACTTTCGGGAACATTAGGGACAATGTTCGTTTAAGTGTAGGGAGGAAAATAAAACGGAACTTTGAAACTATGCTTATCCTTGAATATTTGCTTTTCCAATTACATTTGTGTAATAAACCATGAGAAATATCGGTTAGGGTAATTTTGGCACCAAATTTAAAATTTTCATGACATGTAGGAGTGGGCCATTAACCTTAATAAAGCGCCTCATGGATAGGAAGTTATATGACTAGCAAAAACCCTTTACCACTTAAATTCCACCCAAAATGCGAGGATCGCCTTAGATTAGTAGGAATTAAAGCATTCATATTTAATGCTTAGAGTGTGAACCGGTAGTATAATAGATTCTAGAACTTGTTTTGTGATGCATCCCGAGATCGCCGGTAAGACTACACTTGTGTAGTTAGGAATAACTAAATGATAAGAGGCATTAGGATAACCCTTGTTTGATACCGTAATATAATTACTTCTTCCACATCGGTTGAGTAATTCCCCACACCCTTGCGTTGTACTCATCTTTAGTACACGATACCCTAGTTAACCCCTCGAGCCTATCCTTTTCGCGGTTCTCGTGATGTTTGGTTTTCCGAATATCAATGAAGAGCATTGTTTACAATCCACCCCAAAATGTACACCCAAATCGCCTTAGCCTACCTTGTATGCACTCACTTTTAGTGCATTTTTGTTATTGCACTTAACCCTTAGTTCAATTATCTCGTTGCTTGTATAAGTTGCTAAGTCGAGTCATATCCTTTGTACACAGTTTTGGGACGATTGGGACTCATGGGAAAAGTTAAATTTTATGAGATGACCGGAAGGGAACGTTAAATTCAAATTCCCTTTATTTGCATAATAATGTACTCCAAGTGTTTTGATCTTTTCAATTCGGGTCAAATTAGTGTTAGAGTAATAAAAATCAAGTGTAGGGATGTGCTATAAATCCCTATCATTTTGATGTTATCGTAGAGGATGGTAGAGTAAAAGTGTATGAAAAAAAAATTGAAAAAAATAGAAAAGAAAAAGAAAAAAATAGAGTGTTGAAAAAAAAAAAAGGCTACCATCCTACATCTATCTTTAATTTATGTTTGTTTGTTTCAGCTTATCTAGAGTTTAGAGTGTCGAGTCTTGGCTTAGCAACGCCATTCTTCACATGCTTGTAACATAAAGATTTTTGACTTGCCACCACTAAATAGCCTATCCCACCAAACCCTTTGTTTCCTACCGTAAGCCTATCATTACAACCCTTTAAAAGACCTCTTGGATAGTCTTTCCTAGGTGCTTACGCCAAAGCGATGGAGGTTTGATCTTGTCTCAAGCCTATGGTAATCTATGTACTAGGACCGGTTAATGAGTGTTTATCTTCCATTTCCAACTTGTTATATTTCATATACACCGAGAGATGTGAGTATCTAAACACCCCATGTGAGGTGCTAGTATGTAATTCCATGCTTGTTATGACTTTTATGGGCTTATATGTGTTTTGAATCGTTCTAAACTAATGCTTCATGACCTCTAACTTATAAATTGATTGGCTAAAAGCACATTTGCTTGAGGACAAGCAAATACCAAGTGTAGGGATATTTGATAAGGTTTTAAAATGTACCTTTTGAGGGTCGTTTAAGCCTTTATTTGATCACTTTTGTATCCCTTATTACTTAATATCGTTTCTTTTCACTTTTAGGTATCTTGAAGGCAAAATGTCGGAATGACAATTATTCGGACGAAAAGGCATGAATATACGAAGAAAATGGCCAAAGTCAAGAATCGAGACACTCAGTGCTTTGGCCCGAAGGGACGGCGTCAGTTATACCGTGACGCCGTCGGAAGATGTTTTGTGACGATACAAGAGCCAAATTGCTTATTTTCAAGTGACGGCATCGGGTTTTAAAAGAGTAGGCGTCGCAACTCGACGGCCTAGATTTGATCCGACGGCGTTAGAGACTCAAAGGCGACGGCGTCACGGACATAAGGTGATGCCGTCATAATGATAACGTGGCCAAGACGAAACCCTAATAATGGCGACCCGACAACGTCACAAATTAAAGGGTGACGCCGTCGCATGTGTAATCTTAAATATAGAATCTGAATTTTTTAGTTTTCATTGTGTAGTCTTTTGGAGTAAAAACCTAAACCGAACCAAGGATGTCTTGTACAGTATTTTAGGGTTCCATACCCTATCTTACATCAATATAAGTGTTTTACTTCATTAATTTAATTATATCTTCCTTTGATTGTGTGTATGCTTGCATGTTCCTCATGTCCGGCTAATTTACTTGTGTGTTTGCTTAGGTAATATGAAACTTAGTTATTGAATATTGATTGGTTGTCTCTTATCTTAATTGTGATTGACCTAGTATTGCGATAGGTCATTCGTTGTGTTTGTAATGCTTGATTGATCTTTGATGAACCTTAGCTTATAATCGCCTAGAGTAATTGTAGACAAGTCATTCAAAGAATACCTTAGAGTTAAAGTTTATGAATCCTAGAGATTTTGTAGTCATTAACCTTTGGTAGCTTCAAAGAGTTAGGGATAAAGGCATACCCTACGACCTTAGAGACACAACGCAATTAAGAATAAGGATGTGACAATTCAACCACCAATAGGAGATAACTAGGGAGTAATAAAGCCTAAGCAAATACATTTTTAACTATCATACGAGCACACAACAATAGACATAGACTACATACACCTTAGTTTAGATAATTAGATAAGTAGAAATACCAAACCCCCAAATCCAAACCCCGAGATTCGTACATTTCCATTTCCTAAAAACATAAAAAGATAAAAAATAATCTTCCTCAACCCCAACCTTAGCGTAGTAACTTCTCACTAGCATTTATATTCCCCTTGAGAACGATATCAATTCCCATGGCTTACCCTAATACTACACTACAACGATTAGGTTCACTGCCTAGGGTGTTGAAAAACTTGCTTGACGAAAAGGAAGTTCCTTTGACCCCGAACGACGCGTGTAGCGTTATCAAGCGGGAACCACAACAACAGTGGGAATCACAACAACCAAAACAAAAGGCAAACTGTTGCTAGGGCCTATGTAGCTGGAGCTGGAAAGAGGAAACCGTATGCAGGGACTGCACCATTGTGAAACAGATACAAACTATACCACAAGGGTTAGTGTACGGTCAAATGCCACAATTGCCAGAAGATCGGACACTTGACCAGAGATTGCAGGTCCAAATCCTTGGCAATGGCAGAAACAACACCAACACATAATCCAAAGGTTGCTTTAACCTGCTTTGGATGTGGTGAAAAGGGCATTATAAGAATGAATGCCGAAAACCTAGGAATCAAGGCAATGAAGGAAATCAAGGCAACCAAGGTAACCAAAGTAACCAGGGGAATCAGGGAAACGGCAAGATTCAGGGAACTGCAGGACATCAAGGTAATCAAGGAAATGGAGGAGTAGCCCGTGCAAGGGTTTATGCAGTGATCAAGGTGGAAGCTCAAGAGGACCCGAATGTCGTGACGGGTACGTTCCCCATAAATAACCGTTATGCATCCATATTGTTTGATACGCGGGCGGATAGGAGTTTTTTTTCTAATGCATTTAGTCCACTACTTGATATTACCCCGACTACTTTAGACAATGTATACAATGTGGAATTAGCTAACGCTAACATATAAAGGGTAGATACCATCATAAGAGGTTGTACGCTAAACCTGTTAAACCACCCATTCAACATCGATCTCATGCCAGTGGAACTGGGTAATTCGATGTTATCATCAGGATGAATTGGTTGTCAAAATACCATGCCGCCATCATTTGTGACGAGAAGCTCATCCGACTACCCTACGGAAATGAATTCTTAACCATAGAAGGAGACAGAAGTGACCGAAGAAGTGGGTCAAGATTAAACATCATTTCCTGCACTAAGGCGTTGAAGTGCATCGAGAAAGGATGTCACCTTTTCCTAGCACAAGTTACTGAGAAGAAAGATAAGGAAGCAGAAGAAAAGTGTCTGGAGGACGTGCCAATAGTGAGAGAGTTTCCGGAAGACTTGCCAGGACTTTCGCCAGCCCGACAGGTTGAATTCCAAATCGATTTAGTGCCTGGTGTCGCACCTGTGGCAAGAGCACCTTATCTATTAGCTCCAATTGAGCTACAGGAACTATCGAACCAATTGTCGGAACTTTCAGAAAAAGGATTCATCAGACCGAGTTTTTCGCCATGGGGAGCTCCGGTTCTGTTTGTCAAGAAGAAAGATGGGACTTTCAGGATGTGTATCGACTACCGAGAATTAAACAAGCTAACCATTAAAAATCGATACCCACTCTCGAGAATCGACGATTTGTTCGACCAACTTCAGGGTTCAAGTGTTTATTCAAAAATTGACCTAAGGTCCGGATACCATCAACTTAGAGTCCGAGAAGAGGACATTCCCAAGAACGCCTTTAGAACTCGTTACGGACATTATGAATTCCAATTCATGCCTTTTAGATTGACCAATGCACCAGCTGTGTTCATGGACCTTATGAACCGAGTGTGCAAACCATACTTGGAAAAATTTGTAATTGTCTTCATTGATGATATCTTGATCTATTCCAAGAGCGTGAAAGAGCATGAGGAACACCTTGGATTGATCTTGGAATTGCTAAGGAAGGAGGAACTGTATGCCAAATTCTCAAAATGTGAGTTTTGGATATCAACGGTACAATTTTTGGGTCACGTAATCGACAGTCAGGGTATTCATGTAGATCCTGCAAAAATCGAGTCAATAAAGGATTGGGAAACACCCACAAGCCCTACTGAAATACGTCAATTCTTAGGACTTGCTGGATAATATCGAAGATTTATTGAAGGCTTCTCAAAGATAGCAAAGTCTTTAACCAAACTGACCCAGAAAAATGTCAAGTTCGACTGGGGAGAAAAGGAAGAAGAAGCTTTTCAACTCCTTAAGGAAAAGTTGTGTAGTGCACCTATCTTGGCCCTACCCGAGGGAAGTGAGGATTTTGTCATTTATTGCGACGCTTCACACAAAGGTTTAGGAGTGGTGCTCATGCAGAGAGAGAAAGTAATAGCATACGCTTCTCGTCAGCTGAAGACTCATGAGAAAAACTACACAACGCACGACTTAGAATTGGGATCGGTCGTATTTGCACTTAGAATTTGGAGACATTATCTGTACGGCATAAAGTGTACAGTGTACACCGACCATAAAAGCCTACAACATATTTTGGACCAAAAAGAACTGAACATGAGACAACGCCGATGGTTGGAATTGCTCAGCGATTACGACAGTGAAATTTGTTACCACCCGGGTAAAGCAAATGTGGTTGCTGATGCTCTCAGTAGGAAAGAGCGACTAGAGTTAGATCTTTGGGTATGACAATCAGTTCACTGCTTCCATCCAAGATTCATGAAGCTCAATCGGAAGCGCTCAAAGAGGAGAATCGCCCAAATGAGAACCTTTACGGAATGCCAGAAAGTGAAAATGGATTCGTAAAAAGGTCAGATGGAATCTTGTGTTTTAAGGACCGAAGTTGGATCCCACGCTATGGGGGAATTCGTGATATCATCATGCACGAATCCCACAAGTCAATGTACACCATACATCCAGGGTCAGACAAGGTGTACTTAGATCTGAAAAAAATTGTACTGGTGGGTAAACATGAAGGCGACATTGCGACGTATGTTAGCCAGTGCCTAACTTGCTTAAAGGTCAAAGCCGAACACCAGAGGCCTTCAGGTCTACTGGTGCAAACCGAAATTCCCGAATGGAAATGGAACGCATAACGATGGACTTTATTACCAAGATACCTAAGACCTCCAGTGGTTACGACACTATTTGGGTAATAGTTGATCGTCTTACCAAGTCCGCTCATTTCTTACCAATTACGGAAAATGACAGCATGGACAAACTGGCACGATTATACTTGAAAGAAATCATTGCACGTCATGGCATCCCAATTTCCATTATCTCGGACAGAGATAGCCGTTTCACTTCAAATTTCTGGAAATCACTCCAGGACGCTTTAGGGTCAAATCTTGACATAAGTACAACGTACCATCCCCAAAATGATGAGCAAAGCAAAAGGACCATTCAAACTTTGGACGATATGTTACGAGCATGTGTGATAGACTTTGGAAATGGTTGGGATAGACATTTGCCATTAGCCGAATTCTCTTACAACAACAGCTATCACATCAGCATCAAGGCTGCACCATATGAAGCACTCTACGATCGAAAGTGCAGATCACCCGTGTGCGAGGCCAAAGTCGGAGAAAGTCAACTTACTGGTCCGGAGCAGATTCAAGAGACTACCGAAAAGATAGTACAAATCAAGAACCGACTACAAGCAGCTCGTGATCGTCAAAAGAGCTATGCGGGCAAAAGATGAAAGCCACTTGAGTTCCAAGTGGGGGACAAAGTCATGCTAAAACTTTCGCCATGGAAAGGTGTGATCTGTTTTGGAAAACGTGGGAAATTGAACCCCCGTTACATTGGACCTTTCAAAATTCTCGCAAAAATCGGGCCGGTAGCCTACAGACTCGAGTTACCACAAGAACTCAACTCTGTGCACAACGTGTTTCACGTATGTAACTTGAAGAAATGTCTTTCTAGCGAAACTCTTGCTATTCTTCTGGAAGAAATTCAAATCGACGAAAGGTTGAACTTTGTTGAGGAACCCATTGAGATCATAGATCGAGAAATAAAGCAGCTCAAGTAGAGCCGCATTCCTATTGTTAAGGTCCACTGGAACTCTCAAAGAGGTCCAGAATACACGTAGGAATGTGAAGATGAGTTCAAGCGTAAATACCCACATCTTTTCTCAACTCCAGCAAGTAACTCTAACTGAAAACCGATGACGGTTTTCCTTTTAAGGCGGAGAGGCTGTGAGACACGGTAATTTTCCAACTATGATTAAATAATAAATGATAATTTATTTCTGCTAAGCATGTTAAATTAGGCATACATTGGCTTACCTGATTATTTCTGTGATAACTCGTAAGTTCCTCGATGCGTCGTAATCGGAGAAACGTCGATTTGAGCGATCGTTGATTTAATTTGAGACACGAGTCGTATTTTATATCGTTTTTTATTGGAAATAATATTCTAAGAACGTTGGCGTGACTCCTGTGTCATGAATCATTCGTTTACTAAGCTAAACAAGTCCCGAATCATTAAAATACAAAAGATAACAAAAGTTACAACAATAGTCCTTTCGATAATTTTAATCTCGCCCTTGTGGTTTTGAGTGTACTAGTTTGGCCCCTCCTAGGACTATAAATACATACACCTCTCACCACTCCCTCATTTTGACATGTTCTTTCTCTCTCTTAAAACACACACACACCTCAACTCTCTCTCTCTAGAATTATTATCCGGCCACCCAACTAGGGTTCCGGCGCCGTCACCAGAATCCGGCCAAATTCCGGCCACCTCTTCTACTTACACCACCTATCCCAAACGATAGATCGGTGTCTTGTGGTCACGTTTATGCAAGATAATCACACCCAAACGCCCACACGCGCCTCCAATCTTGATTTCAAGATTCGGATGTCTAGGGTTTTAAAAGAAAACGTTTTGCAAAGGTATTTCGTGGTATGGTATACGAGTTGTACTCGTGAAAAGACACCACCAAACGAGTTACGAGTTGTACTCATTTCTCTTCCTTTCTCAATCGGTAAACCAAACGACCCCTTTCTTACTTTTGTCATTTCATTTTCTTTTTATATAAAATGTATACTTATATATGTGTTTTAATGTGTTGTGAATCGTGGTATAAAACTTGGTATAAAACCATTTTGAATCTGAAAACATTTGGGAAACGATTGAACGGTAAAGAATGAATTTAACAATGTTTTGAGGTTAATTCGTGTGGTAAGGCAACAAATACAAGATGGTTGTGTGATTTGGTCTCGTTTTGTGGTTGAAAAATCATGTTGATGTGTACGAGTGGTACTAAGAAATTTTAGGTGTTTGTTTGGCTATCTTGGAGGTGTAAACGAGTCGGGTAACTCAGCGAGTTGGGAGACTCGGTGAGTCGGAACAGTGGGCTCATTCTGGTCAGGGTTAACTCGGGTCAGACCCGACTGAGTTTTGTATCGAGTTGAGTTACGTTGTTAATTGTTTGTGAGCGTTATTATATTCGGGCTGAAGTGATTATAGGGTGCGTTAGAATGGTTACCGGGTTAAGCCCAATGGACTTTATAAGTTAAGTGGTAATACCAAGTGTTTAATAAATATTCGGTTAAGGACGTGTCTGATAAATACGGGATTTTAAATACCGAACTAATGAACTTTACGTGGGTTTGGTTTGTTTCAAGACTTAAATTATAATAAGATATCAGGATTTATGTAATGGTTAACGGTATAGATCAAATGGTAAACTTATAGTACGGCTAACGGGATGGATAATAGACAAGTTGGTTGAAATTGTATTATAGTAACAAGTGTTTAGTAATCACCCTTGTTAATAATGATGCATAATATTCATCGGATATTGGTTAACTTGGATAGAGTCAATGAGTAACTTGGAAATATGTAACGAGTTAGTTATATCGATTATTATAGAAACGGTAAATAATATGGGTCAACGAATAAACTTGTAAGATATGGGCACCCAAATATAAATTGAATTAACTATATAACGACATCGGGTAATTTGTGACTTTTATCGGACAAATGATAACGATATTGGTATAACATTATCGGGGTAAGTGATATTGAATGTGAGTTATCAACGATAGTACTAGTAACAATGGGTGATAAAGGAAATAACTACTTGAGTTATAATTAGTAGCATATATTACATATATGTTATAAGATTAAATACGGTTTATAATCTTAGAAAAACTATTTCTAGTAAGTTATAATGATTAATAGATTAGGCTATATTAAATGTTTTGGCTTGAACAAGTATAAGGTATTAGACTTGGAAATGGGTTTAATATATTTGTTTCGTGATATGCTTAAATGTTTTATTTTCTCATATCAACTAATGACGGAATGTTTTGATATATAAATGGTCAACAAATACGGTTTTATTTAGTTAAAAACCCTTATTATCCACAATAATAACTTATATTTTATAACACATGATTAGCTTTTATAAACTTGTTTGGAAATATTATTTTGATAATATAACTTATTGAAGTCATATTGATTTGGGAACGTTGGAATAAACGGACGTGTCAATTATAGTACACTAGTTACCATACCTATTATGAAGTGATTTCGGGTAAACTTGTATAATTATGAATAACGATAGAGAAACCTTATTGATTGAGCGATAAATGGAAACTTGCTTTTTATTATTGAATCTATATGTTGGGAATTGTTGGGTAAATAGTCGAAACTTATCAATTAACCTATTTATATTACATAAATAGTTGTCGTCAATTCCTAGTATTTGACTACCTTAAGTATTGATGATTTTTTAATGTGGTCAATGTCTTTTCTGTTTTTGCGTGAGTTATGGTCCATATGTCTCGATCGGTCGATGTATTCTTTTCTTCGGCGTGAGTTGTACATCGCGCCTATGTTCCTTACCACCATACTAAACGTTAAAACTAAAATTTTGAGATATTAATTACTTAACTTTGGGAATGATGATGTACTTTTGAAAGTAACGACATGAATGATCCACGAAAACTACAACACATTACTTTCTATTGATTTCTTTATCGTATGAGCCGTATTCTGAGAATACTTATACGCATTAGGTTGCGTCACAAATATTCTATTGTACTCATCGTACATTCTTTTGGATGCCATGGAGATTAACTTTAGATGCAAGTCGTGTCAATAGGGAATAGTGCATTGTTGTGCCGTGATTACCTATTATCTTCTGCTAGTGTTTATTCGTGCTTTGCTGTTGGAAAGGTGAATTTCATAGCCCCACTTTTATCTACGCTTTTAACTATATTGGGGTGAGAATCATGTCGCTATTTTGGACCGTTAAAACTATTTGGATTTGCTTATATGCTTATTTGTTTAGATAGATGCGCGGTAGTTGTTGCCTTAGTCTAGGTTTAACCGTGCCTAACTAAGAATAGACTTCTACATCGACCTAGTCTGGGGTTGGAAATTGTTCTAGATTTTGCCACGACAGTGCTGGACTAGAGTCACTGGGCCCTAGTAGTCCCTGGATGCGGGACATGTGTTAAGGTTGGTGATATGGGTAGGATCGGTGTGCAAACGGTATTTATCTATCTTAGGTCTTGCATAGCAAATCAACTCTTAATGGTCCAATGTGATTTTGTTAAACTTAAACCTATGAACTCACCAACAGAAGTCGACCTTTTAGCATGATTTCTCGTATTTGAGAGATGTTTCGTATACGTGATCGGTGGAAGCTTGGCAAGAAGGCGGTTCAAGGATCAATTCGACTGATAAACTTTGGGGACCTATTTTATGGAATCATGTGTTGGGCCTAATATTTACACTTTTGGATTAAATGTTTTGAATAACTAAATTTAGGATTGGTTTTGAATGTTAAATGACTATCTTTTGCTATACTTGAGTGCGATACCAATCCAATAGTAACATACGAAAACTTGATTAAGTCTTCCGCTTACCGAGATTTGGGGTGTTCTGATTGGTATCGAGCTCAAGGTTATAGAGAATTAGGTATTTTATAAACCCTAAACTATAACCACTTTTTGAGAAAATTGATCCTCGACCGACGCACGCCCGCTTGCCAAGCCGAAGCTTCTTAATTGATTATGGTATGAATTACGATTTGAATTTTGAGATGATCTGTTAAGGGATATTGTGAATGGATATTGGAAACATTATGATTTGGAGATATGATTATTGATTTTGGGTAAATGAGATGTGATTATCGAGATATTACGGAATTTGATTTGAGTAAAAGGTATATTATGATTTTGGAATTTTGAACTCGATTGATTGAAAAGATGATTGATGAGATGCTTAGGGCTGATTTAATGAACGGTTTGATTGAACACTTGATTGAGCGTGTGCCCTGTTAGTAGACGATTTAAGTCTGCCTGTTTTAGTAGTCCACTATAAGCATTTCACATGCTTATACACACACAGTAAGTATGTCCCCATGCTTACGCATACCCCATAAGCATTTCTATATGCTTATGCACGCCTATAAGCATGTCCTCATGCTTATACATGTCTGTAAAGCATGTCCTCATGTTTTCACACGCTATACCTTTCACAGTGTGGAGTCCCAAACCTTAAACCTATAACACTTAACTTATATTAAGTAGTTGCCTTGGGTATATCCCCAAAACAATAAAGAGAAAACTTTGTATGAATATACACAAATACGTGGGATCTATTGGAATGTATTTGGAAGATTAAAGCGAACAAGTGAACACAGAATGCGATAACCAATAATTCAACATTATTTATCAAATGATGCGGATACTCTCAAAGTATCAAGGTTACGCAATTTCCTGGCGTAATCTCACCACTTGATTTAAAACTTGCACATTAGTAGTAGTCGTGGAAATGATTTTGGAATATGAAGGAAATGGTACTATTATAACTAAGTCAGGGAGTCACAAGCGAGGCCTTTTGTCTCGTGAACGTGAGTTCCACAGCTAAATTTTGATGAAAACGAGTCTAAAACGCGTTTAAAGCTAATAAAACGTGTAAGCTGGTGTGTTGGTATCATGTGTTGTGTCATGTTCACGTGTTTTTCATCTTATTATGTTTATGTGCCCTTGATCATAACTAGATGGTGGATTATATTGATTTTTATGATGTCAATTGGGGTATGGTTGCGTGTCGCGATTTTGAGTCGAAACTTTTGTAAACCGTTGTTTCATTCTTTAGAATTGTCAAATAAGTGATAATTGGTTTTGACTATTAATAATGAATTCATGTCCGTTAGGGTTATAATGATATGTGGAACCAGTAAGTGTTTTCTGATGATAAATTGGACTAGCGTGTGATTATTTGGTTAACGTTGAATCATTGGTATGAATCAGATTTTTGGAATCGAACGACATTTCAATTAACAGCCTTAATTGAATAACGAACTAATTGTGGTGTTTTGAGTAATTGGTAAGTTATTGACAAACGTTAGAATTGATACTCGTTAATCAGGTTGTGTTTGGGGAAAATGAAAGAGTCAATTTGAAATATTTATTGTGTTGGGTATATTTGATTTTTCGCTTAGATGGCAATATTGGTATGTGATTATTTGGAGGATTAACTGGAGATGTGAAAATTGTTTATTTTGGATTTAATGGTATATATGCAAACTTTATGCCACGTCAGTGTTATCGTGACTCTAGTCTCGACTACCCCGACGACGCCGTATCATGGTCTTTAGTATTTATGTGGGCAATATGATTGGGTAAAACCGAGAGTCATGACTCGGACTTGGGAACTCGAAACGAATAATGACTCGAAATTTATATTGGAATTTTTATCGGAATTTATATTGGAATTTTTATCGGAATTTATATTGGGATTTTTATCAAAATTTATATTGGAATTTTATTGAAATTTATATTGAAATTTTTATGGAAATTTATAAGGGAAATGAATGAATTTATATTGAGATTATATCGAATCTTTATATATATACAGATATATATAAATATATCTACTAGTAAATTGTACTAGAAAATATAAATGATAAATGGTTTTGTACTAAGCATTCGATAACAAGGCTCGCCTTGTTATCCGACATTTTAAAAAGGGAACCAACGTCTAAAAATAGAAACGTTTTTTTAATAAAGGAGTCATTAAGTGTTTCGAGGGTACGTTTATCAAAGGGTGTCATTATGAATATTTAATGTCATTTATGTGTTGTGCATGGGTTACGGATGACCTAACATTAATAGCGTCGATCCACGTGGATAACGGACTTATAAGGTTGACGAACCTAATAGGCGCCCGCTATGTACGTAGGATAACGTTATTAATGGGTGAATTATCCTTATGACTCGTTAGGATGTATTTGGTTTTGGGATAATAAGCGACATGAATAAATGGTTGAGTTTATCGAATTGACGAATTCGATAAGATCTAACTATTTATTCCGAAACTTATTAAACTATAAAGTTTATCGTTTAGACGTCTCATTGTGTCATTATGAGTCACATTGTGGTTATTTTAGTACATTCATGGTGCTTGTCGAGTCGATACCACACACACAAACGATTATACCTAACGCGAATAACTAGATGGAGCAACGAGATATTTCTAAGATAAGAAAATGATTACATTTTGGGCATATAACATTGAAGTTGGGAATATATATTGAGAATTGGTTATAATAACTGGTTATGCCTTGCTTAATAAAAAATTGTCGAACCTCGATTGAATATAGACTGATCACCTATATTCAGCTAGAGACAGCAGGACATGGACTGATCACCTATGTCCGTCTCAGAGGTGAATTTTACAAATACTAGGAATTGTTATAACAAAATTGTGTTCGGAATTGAGATTGGTTTTAAGAACGATAAACTTAGGTGGACTCACACACTCACACTCGCTAAACATCACGAAAAGCCGACTCACACACGACACACCGCATCGAACACCTCTTGAATCGTAACACTTCCGCATCACTATACGCCCGCTTATGTGAAATACTTGGTTGTAGCACTGAGCGTAGTTCGCCATAAATCGGGTGAGACCCGACCGCACCGCTTTTATCCGAATTGTTTTTTGATGTAAGACTCGTTGATCTTATCCGAGCATTTGAAATGGTTTTGAGCCGTTTTGGATTGGGTCTTGACTATTTTGGATTCGGTTTTGGATTTTGGTCTTTGGGTTTTCGAATTTGAGATTTTGATCTCGTTCCGAGTTTTAACTCGTAATTTGACTTTGAGTCATCGTTTGGCCCGAATTATTATTCGGCCCCATTTCGTTGATAACTTTGTTAAAATTATCTTTCGACCTTTAGTCGGTATTCGATTTTGAAACGTCATCCGGTCGCTTATACCTCAAGCCTTAGTCTTGAACCGATTGTTGAGAAAACTTTTGAAACCTTACTATTCACTCGATGATGATTTTAACGACGTCATCTGGTCGACGTTGCTTCGCCAACAGCTTTCAGTAAGGTAGTACCTTACGTACTGTTGATGTCGTACTTTATCCTCTATGTAGGAACCCCTATCGACAACGATCTAACGACTTGTTTTAGTGAAATTGTTCATCGAGGATTATCCTTAGATATTGTTCTGTCGATGTTGACTCTAGCAACATTGAACCCTCAACATTGTTGTCAATAATAGTTTGCTACGCCACACCACCGGTAATGGTGATACCTACCCTATTTTATCAATATGGTACCTTACACACCATAGATGAGAAATTATCTAGCATACCTACTTAGAGCCGTGACGTTCACTCGTGTGTAGGAAATGATTTGGATATCGATTAGCGCTGAAATTCTTTTGGAGATTATGATTTGGAGTTGAACCTTGAAACCTTTTTTGTTAAGTGTTAAGTGCACCAATGAGTCAATCGACGATCATGGTTAGTAACCAATACACTCTCTTATGAGTCGATTTCGCCTAACCTAGGTATCATGCTAAGTCAACCGACCGATTGCTGGTAGCAATCAACACTTTCTAATAGAGACATACTCTGAACTTCATGGACTTCTCCTCTAGTAGAAATTCCGTGCTCAGCAGAAATCTTGAAATCCTAAGGAGAAACCTGAACCACGTTCTATAGGACAATCACATAGTCTTTCTCTCATTCTTCGAGAAGCAACTGCTAACCTTTCGGACCTCTCACCAAACGATAAGCTACACCATAGACGAAACCTTGGAAGTAGATTCCCGCCTTTACCTAAGTGGTTGTTAGTAGCCTTACCAACCTATTCATCTCCCGCGAATTAGTAAAAAGGAAAAAGTATGGGCGACAATGTTCGTCTCTCCTCATATAGTTATAGCAACACTGGAGAACCCAGCTATATTCTTTTAAGAAGGTGAGGAGATTACCTTTAGCTCATATAGTACCCAATCCTCTCCCTCCGGTAAAGTGACTTGTTCCAATAAGCTAGACCTCACCTTTGAACTTTAGCTCCCTACCTTCTTTTAATTATGGAACTTGATTAAAAAGGAAATTACCTTGATCCGTTTTCTCTATCTGAGAATCATTTGGTTAGTATACACCTGATCCTCCTTCCTCAACTTTCAACTCATTTCGATATTCTTTAAGGAAGTAGTGCGATAAAAAAACCTAAGTTACACAAATGGACTTCTTCACATGTAAAGGAAACCGTGTGCTTTAGGAAATGCTAATTTCTATCTTTTCCAGATTATGGCAATCACCACACACCCATTTTTCATCTATCACTTCCTAGAGCCGAGAAAACCGATCTGCATATGCTTGCAGTGTATCACCTCCAAACTAAGGGCTGAAGTAGAAGAACCATTCGAACCTAGTAGAACACATAGCGTACCTATCAAGTTTGGCAATGGTTGGGATGTACACTTTCCCTTGGTCAACATCTCCTATAACTATACCTATCACTGTAGTACCTCAAAGGCACCGTAAGAGATCCTCTATGGAGGTAAGAGTAAAATTAGATGATTGGGGAGAAATGGAAATACCCCAACTTAGCAACCCTGAACCTGTTCGAAATAATACCAAGGAAACTGTTTTTAGTTGAGGTGGATATGTAAGTTACTCACAAACCATTTGGAGACATAGACAACGTAAATCTCTTGAACCCTCAGAGATAACTTAGAATTAAGCCTACGGATCCACCATGAAATTATGAGAAACGAGTAGTAAACATGGAAACTTAATCTGCGCTATATAAATCCTTTGGAAAATCCTGGCTAGATTGAGACCAGTAGCTCAGAGCCTTGAGCTCTTTGTCGAGACTCAAGAGAGTTCCTAACATTTAGTATAGTGGTAAGTATTCCCTTTGTCGCGGGTGACCCAAGTTCGATCCAGTAAGGCCAAAAATTTTGATCTCACAAGAAACGGTCAAGTCTAACAGACTTAAAGCGACTTAAACACAAATGCAATGAAGATCGAGAATACAGGGATTCCGGGTCGTTATGTCCCACTTGAGACTCAATGGTGTGTTAAACACATGATCGAGACGATAGAATGACCACTAATGATAGCGATCGAAAGGATTAGAATGGAAAGTTACTAAAGAAAAGATTTACAAATAACAGCGACTTAAATGCAAATTAAAAGAGATTAAAAAGATAAAAGATATTAAATAAACACTATCACTATTTTTAAAGTGATGAACGTTTAAAACCTAAAACTTACGTTTAAATTAAAAATAACGTAAACGTACAAAATAAAAGTGAAACTTATACAATATAGATCCTAAAAATATGAAAAATACATTTTTACAAACCTAATTATATAAGAAAATTATTAGAAAAGAAAAATTATTTTTACAACTATTTATTTAATTATTATTAATTAAAAACTATTTTAAACTATTTAATAATACTCAAAAATAAAAGAAAATATGAAATAAGACTAGAAAAATAAAATTAAAACTTAGAAAAATCTAAAATATGATAAAACTAATTTTAAAACAGAAATTATATTTTTTAGACTTTTTATATATTTATTATTAATTTAAAACTATTTAAAACTAATTTAAATTATTAAAAATACCAAATAAAAGGAGAAAAATAGGAAAAATACTTTTAAGCTTTTTACATTTGTCTAAACTTAAGAAAATGAAAATTATTTTTTGAGACTTTTCTTAATTATTTGTATTAAATGCTATTTAAAAGTGCTTAAAAACTAATTTAAATTAAGAAAATAGTAAATAAGCTAGGAAAAATCTGAAAATTCAGGAAAAGCTTAAAATAAAGTTAGGAAGCTAGGAAAATAGAAAACATAGGGTTACTTGGAGGAATATGCAACTGAAGTGCAAAGTGCTTATGGAATAAGCACTTGGATAAGCTAAAGGACACCAAAAGCTACCAAACTGATAGGGAAGTTCTAATAAGCTAAAAGGACTACAATGGAACAAGTTCTAACTACTGATAAGCAATCACAACAGATTTGGTGCTTAGAGTTAATAGGCTAAAACAGATTTCTGGGTCAGTTTTGCAGCTACAAAACCAGCACTCAAATAAGCTAAGAACCAAAAACAAAAGCTTGAAACATACACTAGACCTAGCCAACTATTTGTGAACCAAATTAGAGCTAACAACAAGCTCAAATGAGCTCTGTTAAAGTCAAGATTACCCTGACTGCACACACTCGTAATACATCGAGTGTATACAGGCATTTACACCCTTTTAAATAGCATTTTGAAAGCTTTAAAAATTCACTAAATTTTATAAAATGTTGAAAAGAAAGTAGACCAAGAGCAGTTCCAAATCAACAAGTTTCATAAAATTGGCCCAGAATCGAGCTTGTGAAAATTCCTTCTTGTTGGCCAAAACGGAATTTCAACATTCGACTTTTTATCAAACCCACAAGTTGAATTTTTCTAATTTTGATCATGAATTAAGGACCTGGAAATGATATGAATACATGAAATAACACCTCAGTAATCTATATCTAGTACATTTAAACAAAAATTGAGCTTTTGAGTTGGTAAAACCCCAACAAAGGAGTCGTTAAGGCCATTGAAATGGGATTTTGACTTTTGAGCTAAAGGCACAAGGACTTGACTCAAATGAGTCAATTAGGATTAAACAAACTTGAAACAACAAGAGTGTACCACCGAATCTGTCCTAAATCATGATATATGCTCAATCCAAACACCCTTTACACTACTATTGTGAAAATTAAATAAGCTAACCGATGCACCAACATGTTTTAATGATCATTCTAAGTTCAAATAACTTAAATACTAGTATTTAAACAGGTTTTAACTACCATTGATTAACAGTTACAAGTACAAGCTCAAAATGCAAAATGACTAGAAATTTGAAAGTGAGAAAACCACTCACATGAGGTCCAGCTATGTTGCAGGCCAAAACAAACCAAAGACTACTACACTAACCTATTTAAACCCACATCCATCCTCTGCATCACCAAATTCATCACCATTTCCAACTTGAGCTTAACAGTTGACTTTTGTTGACTTTGTAACAAAATGACTTGAACTTTGAATATAAGCTTATACAAAGCTATTATAAGCTAATATGAACTTGTTTGATATCAAATACAAGCTACGAGAGCTTTATCATAAGAAATTGAGAATGAAATTTTCAACAAGAATAGAGAAACATGAAATTTATCTCAAACTTGGATTGAAAACTTCAAAAGCTTAATACAATGATTAGTTAACTTGAATTTGATACATGAAAACCGAAATTACACTATTTTGATTAAACTACAACATTAAAAAAAACGACATTAGAGAAAATATAAAACTAACTAACTCTCCTCTCTCTTTCCTCCTCATCTTTTATACACCAACTCTCTCCTGGACTTTTCTCGAGCTAATCCTACATGTATCGATAGCTATTGGATGGCTTAAGGTCGTTTGGCCATTGATCTATTTTGGCGGAAAGTGGAATTTGACAGTGGAGGGTTGAGTGTTAAGAGGTGAGATGTAATTAATGGTTTTGGAGTTGTGATGAGGTGGGGGACAAAGAGATTGATATGGAGAGGAGGGTTGAAGGTGGAGGATGGTGTTGCAGAGCAGTTGAGAAGATGGAGAAAACGCGCCAAAAAGGTGTGTTTGTTTGACTATGGATTTGACCAGATATATTAATAATGGGGGGTCAAAATGGCTAAAGTGATGGGGGTCAGAATTGTAAGTGGTCCAAATGGATTAAGTGGCTTATAAATACAAGGACTAATTATGCAACTTCGAAAATCACAAGGACCATCACGCCATTCTCTCAAAGTTTCTCCAAGGACCATAAGTGACAAGCTTCCATAGTATAAGGACCAAAATTGCCATTTTGCAATTTTCAGGGCCATTTCGCCAATTTTGAAACTCAAGGACCATTTTGTAATTTTCTCAAACTTTTGATATTTTTCACCAAAGGACTAAATTTGACAAGTTATGATATTAAAAGGACCTTTGGTGACTTTTTCTTTGAAATTTTGTGCTCAGGGACTGCTTTTTGACAACTTTTGAAACTTGGGGACTAAACCGCAATTTTGCAAATTTGATATGTTTTCATCCGATTTTGATATTTTGTATTTAAAACACATAAACACCGATTTGTGATATTTTTATCATTTTGATGTGTTTCGAGTGTTTTCGGATGATTTTGCAGTTTAGATTACACAAAAATGATGAGTATTTAGACACTCATCAATGAAACATAGCAACTTTAGTAAAGTTGCGTCTCTATCTTCGAAGTTCATAGAAACTCGCAGTAAGATCCTTGATTCACGTAGGGAACGTGAAGATAAGCCCTCGTTCTTTTGCACTCACCCCTTCTAAACTTTGACGGATGACTTGAATTGAATCGCGCGGACGCGATTCCTTTAAGGAGGTGAGGTGTGACAACTCGTAAGTTCCTCGATGCGTCGTAATCGGAGAAACGTCGATTTGAGCGATCGTTGATTTAATTTGAGACACGAGTCGTATTTTATATCGTTTTTGTTGGAAATAATATTCTAAGAACGTTGGCATTACTCCCGTGTCATGAATCATTTGTTTACTAAGCTAAACGAGTCCCGAATCATTAAAACACAAAAGATAACAAAAGTTACAACAATAGTCCTTTCGATAATTTTAATCTCGCCCTTGTGGTTTTGAGTGTACAAGTTTGGCCCCTCCTAGGACTATAAATACATACACCTCTCACCACTCCCTCATTTTGACATGTTCTTTCTCTCTCTTAAAACACACACACACCTCAACTCTCTCTCTCTAGAATTATTATCCGGCCACCCAACTAGGGTTCCGGCGCCGTCACCGGAATCCGGCCAAATTTCGGCCACCTCTTCTACTTACACCACCTATCCCAAATGATAGATCGGTGTCTTGTGGTCACGTTTATGCAAGATAATCACACCCAAACGCCCACACGCGCCTCCAATCTTGATTTCAAGATTCGGATGTCTAGGGTTTTAAAAGAAAACGTTTTGCAAAGGTATTTCGTGGTATGGTATACGAGTTGTACTCGTGAAAAGACACCACCAAACGAGTTACGAGTTGTACTCGTTTCTCTTCCTTTCTCAATCGGTAAACCAAACGACCCCTTTCTTACTTTTGTCATTTCATTTTCTTTTTATATAAAATGTATACTTATATATGTGTTTTAATGTGTTGTGAATCGTGGTATAAAACTTGGTATAAAACCATTTTGAATCTGAAAACGTTTGGGAAACGATTGAACGGTAAAGAATGAATTTAACAATGTTTTGAGGTCAATTCGTGTGGTAAGGCAATGAATACAAGATGGTTGTGTGATTTGGTCTCGTTTTGTGGTTGAAAAATCATGTCGATGTGTACGAGTGGTACTAAGAAATTTTAGGTGTTTGTTTGGCTATCTTGGAGGTGTAAACGAGTTGGGTAACTCAGCGAGTTGGGAGACTCGGTGAGTCGAATAAGTGGGCTCATCCGGTCGGGGTTAACTCGTGTCTAATTCGACCGAGTTTTGTATCGAGTCGAGTTACGTTGTTAATTGTTTGTCGCTATTATATTGAAATTTGAAGTGATTATAGGTGCGTTAGAATGGTTATGGGTTGCTTCCAATGGGCTTTATAAGTTAAGTGGTAATACCAAGTGTTTAATAAATATTCGGTTAAAGACGTGTCGGATAAATACGGATTTTAAATACCGAACTAATGAATTTTACGTGGGTTTGGTTTGTTTCAAGACTTAAATTATAATAAGATACCGGATTTATGTAATGGTTAACGGTATAGATCAAATGGTAAACTTATAGTTCGGCTAATGGGATGGATAATAGACAAGTTGGTTGAAATTGTATTATAGTAACAAGTGTTTAGTAATCACCCTTGTTAATAATGATGCATAATATTCATCGGATATTGGTTAACTTGGATAGAGTCAATGAGTAACTTGGAAATATGTAACGAGTTAGTTATATCGATTATTATAGAAACGGTAAATAATATGGGTCAACGAATAAACTTGTAAGATATGGGCGACCCAAATATAAATTGAATTAACTATATAACGACATCGGGGTAATTTGTGACTTTTATCGGACAAATGATAAAGATATTGGTATAACATTATCGGGGTAAGTGATATTGAATGTGAGTTATCAACGATAGTACTAGTAACAATGGGTGATAAAGGAAATAACTACTTGAGTTATAATTAGTAGCAGATATTACATATATGTTATAAGATTAAGTACGGTTTATAATCTTGGAAAAACTATTTCTAGTAAGTTATAATGATTAATAGATTAGGCTATATTAAATGTTTTGGCTTGAACAAGTATAAGGTATTAGACTTGGAAATGGGTTTAATATATTTGTTTCGTGATATGCTTAAATGTTTTATTTTCTCATATCAACTAATGACGGAATGTTTTGATATATAAATGGTCAACAAATACGGTTTTATTTAGCTTTTATAAACTTGTTTGGAAATATTATTTTGATAATATAACTTATTGAAGTCATATTGATTTGGGAACGTTGGAAACTTGCCTTTTATTATCGACCTATTTATATTATTTTGATAATATAACTTATTACACTAGTTACCATACCTATTATGAAGTGATTTCGGGTAAACTTGTATAATTATGAATAACAATAGAGAAACCTTATTGATTGAGCGATAAATGGAAACTTGCCTTTTATTATTGAATCTATATGTTGGGAATTGTTGGGTAAATAGTCGAAACTTATCAATTAACCTATTTATATTACATAAATAGTTGTCGTCAATTCCTAGTATTTGACTAGCTTAAGTATTGACAGTATTTCTTAATGTGGTCGATGTCTTTTCCTGTTTGGCGTGAGTTATGGTCTGTATGTCTCGATCAGGTCGATGTCTTCTTTTCTTCCGCGTGAGTTGTACATTGCGTCTATGTTCCTTACCACCACACGAAATGTTAAAACTAAATTTTTGAGATATTAATTACGAACTTTTGGGAACGATGATGTACTTTTGAAAGTAACGACATGAATGATCCACGAAAACTACAACACATTACTTTCTATTGATTTCTTTATCATATGAGTCGTATTCTGAGGATATCTTATACGCATTAGGTTGCGTCACAACTATTCTATTGTACTCATCGTACATTCTTTTGGATGCCATGGAGATTAACTTTAGATACCGGTCGTGTCAATAGTGAATAGTGCATTGTCGCGCCGTGATTACCTATTATCTTCTCGCTAGTGTTTATTCGTGCTTTTCGTGGCAAAGGTGAGTTGCATAGCCCCACTTTATCTACGCTTAACTATATTGTGGTGAGAATCATGTCATTGCTTTTGGACCGTTAAAACTATTTGGATTTGCTTATATGCTTGATCGTTTAGATAGATGCGCGGTAGTTGTTGCCTTAGTCTAGGTTTAACCGTGCCTAACTAAGAATAGACTTATACATCGACCTAGTCCGGGTTGGCAATTGTTCTAGATTTTGCCACGACAAAGGTCGGACTAGAGTCGTTGGGTTCGAGTAGTCCCCGGATGCGGGACATGTGTTAAGGTTGGTGATCCGGTAGGATCGGTGTGCAAAAAAGATTTATCTATCTTAGGTCTTGCATAGCAAATCAACTCATCGTCCACCGTGATTTTTTGAACTTAAACCTATGAACTCACAACAGAAGTCGACCTTTTAGCATGATTTCTCGTATTCGAGAGATGTTTGGTATACGTGATCGGTGGAAGCTTGGCAAGAAGGCGGGTTCAAGAATCAATTCTGACTCTGATAAACTTTGGGGACCTATTTTATGGAATCATGTGTTGGGCCTAATATTTACACTTTTGGATTAAATGTTTTGAATAACTAAATTTGGGATTTGTTTTGAATGTTAAATGACTATCTTTTTCTATACTGTGTGCGATACCAATCCAATAGTAACGCCCGAAAACTTGATTAAGTCTTCCACTGCATCGAGATTCGGGGTGTTACAATTTCAGTGGATAACTCGCACATCGTGGCATATTGTAGAGTGATAAGGTTTTAAAAGGTACCATTTTGAGGGTCGTTAAGTCCTTATTTGATCACTTTGTATCCGTTATTGCTTAATATCGCCTTTTCACTTTTTAGGTCTCGTGAAGGCAAAATGTCGGAATGGCACTTTTTGACCTAAAAGGCGAATATATGAAGAAAATGGCCAAAGTCAAAATCGAGACACTCACAGCTGTCGAAAGTAGAAGGCGACGCGTCAGTGTTAATGGACGCCGTCCCAAAATATTGTGACGACACATGTCTCAAAACTCGTATTTTCAAGTGACGACGCCTAGTCAGGAAGAGTAGGCCGTCGCTACTGCACGGCCCAGATGCAATCAGGACGACGCCGGTCAAGAGGACGTCACAGACATAAGGTGATGCCGCCGCAAGGTTAACGTGGCAAGACGAAACCCTAATGGAGCATGACACGACGGCCACTAAACATAAGGTGACGCGTCGCAATTGTAATCTTATATATAGAATCGAAATTTTCGCCTTTGTGTGGAGAGTCTTTTGAGTAAAACCTAAAACCGAACCTAAGGTGTCTTGTACAAGATTTTAGGGTTTTAAACCCTATCTTACATCAAGATAAGTCTTTGCTTCATTAATTCAATTATGTATTTGATTATTTATGTATGCTTGCATGTTCTCCATGTCCGCTAATTTATTTGTGTGTTTGCTTAGGAAGTATGAAACTTAATTATTGAATATTGATTGGTTGTTTCTTATCTTAGTTGACTAATGATCTAGTAATGCGATAGGTCATTCGTGTGTACTTAATGCTTGATTCATCTTGTGAACCTTAGAGTATAATTACCGAGTAATTGTAGGCTAAACCATCCAAAGAGCGCTTTAGAGTAGGAGTTTATAATCCCTAGTGGGTTTGTAGACAAGACCCTTGGTAAGTTCAAAGAGTTGGGAGGAATCGATAACGCCACACGCTGCTGCTCGGGGTCAAAGGAACTTCCTTTCTTCGAGAAAGTTTTATAACACCCCAGGCAAGTGAACCTAATCGTTGTAGTGTAGTAATTAGGGTAAGCCAGGTATTGATATCGCTCTCTAGGGAATAGGAATGCTAGTAGGAGTTACTACGCTAAGGTTAAGGTTGAGGAAGATTATTTTTATCTTTTATATTTTATGAAATGGAAAGGTACGTAATCTCGGTATTGGATTTGGGGTTGGTATTTCACCGATTACTCTACTATTATCTAATTATCTAAACTAAGGTTGTGGGAGTCTATGTCTAATTAATGTGTGCTCGTATGATAGTTTAAAGATGTGTTTACTTAGTTTGTATTACTCCTTAATTATCTCCTATTAATGGTCGAGTGTCACGCTTATTCCTAGTCGCGTTGTGTTTCTAAAGTTGTAGGCATGCTTTCTCCCTAACTCTTTGAACTTACCAAAGGGTCTTGTCTACAAATCCACTTAGAGATTATAGACTCACTCTAAGGCGCCTTGGATGGTTTAGCCTACAATCACTGTGTAATCATACTCTAAGGTTCACAAAGATGAATCAAGCATTATACACAACGAATGACCTATCGCATTACTAGATCATTAATCAACTAAGATAAGAAACAACCAATCAATATTCAATAATTAAGTTTCATACTTCCTAAGCAAACACACAAATAAATTAGCTTTGACATGGAGAACATGCAAGCATACACACAAATAATCAAAGACATAATTGAATTAATGAAGCAAAGACTTATCTTGGTGTAAGATAGGTTAAAACCCTAAAATACTGTATAAGACACCTTAGGTTCGGTTTTAGGTTTTACCCAAAGACTTCCACCCAAAGACCGAAAATTGGATTCTATATATAAGATTACAACGGCGACGGCCACCTTATGTTTAGTGACGCCGTGTCGCCGCCATTGTGGTTTCGCCTTGGCCACGCTTAACCTTGCGACGGCCGCCACCTTATGTCCGTGACGCCGTCTTCACTTTCCTCGACGCCATCCGGATCGCATCTAGGCCGTCGAGTAGCGACGGCCTACTCTTTCACAACTAGACGCCCCCTTGAAAACACGAGTTTTGAGTTCGACCGTCAATAATTCTCCGACGGAGTCGCAAATAGCTCCCGACGCCGCCTTCTACATTCAATGATCGTGAGTGTCTCGATTGACTTTGGCCATTTTCTTCATATATTCGCCTTTTCGTCCAAATAAGTGCCATTCCAAGATTTTGCCTTCACGAGACCTAAAAGTGAAAAGGAACGATATTAAGCAATAACGGATACAAAAGTGATCAAATAAGGACTTAAATGACCCTCAAATGGTACCTTTAAAACCTTATCAAATATCCCTACACTTGTTATTTGCTTGTCCTCAAGCAAATGTGCTTTAGCCAATTAATTTATGTTGGGGTCATTCAAAGATTAATTCAAAATGGTCCACAACACATATAAGCCCCAAGAAAGTCATAACAAGCACGGAATTACATACTAGCACCTCACATGGGGTGTTTGGATACTCACATCTCTTAGGTGTATAAATGAAATATAACAATATAGGAAATGGAAGATAAACACTCATTAACCGGTCCTAGTACATAGATTACCATAGGCTTGAGAATAGATCAAACCTCCATCGCTTAGTGAAGCACCTAGGAAAGACTATCAAAGAGGTCTTTTAAAGGGTTGTAATGTTAGGCTTACGGTAAGGAAACAAGGGTTTGTGGGATAGGCTATTTAGTGGTGGCAAGTCAAAAATCTTTATGTTAATCGATATGAAGAATGGCGTTGCTAAGCCAAGACTCGACACTCTAAACTCTAGATAACCGAAATAAACAAACATAAATTTAAAGGATAGATGTAGGATGGTAGTCAGATGCTTTTTTTTTTTTTTTTTTTTTTTTTTTTTTTTTTTTCATACACTTTACTCTACCATCCTCTAAGATAACATCAAAATACTAGGGATTTATAAGCATATCCCTACACTTGAGTTTTTATTACTCTAACACTAATTTGACCCGATTTGAAAAGATCAAAACACTTGGGGTACATTATTACGTAAACAAATGGAATTTGAATTTAACGCTCCTTCCCGTCATTTCATAAACTTTAACTTTTCCCATGAATCCCAATCATCCCAAAATCAGATACAAAGGATATGACTTGACTTAGCAACTTATGCAAGCAACTAGATAATTGAACTAAGGGTTTAGGGTGATAACAAACATTTGCACTAAAAGTGAGTGCATAAGGGGTAGGCTAAGGCGATTTGGGTGTATATTGGGGTGGGGTAAATAATGTTTTCATTGATATTCCGGAAAACCGAAATATCACGAGAACCGCGAAAAGGATAGGCTCGAGGGGTTAACTAGGGTATCGTGTACTAAAGATGAGTACAACGCAGTGGTGTGGGGAATTACTCAACCGATGTGGAAGAAGTAATTATATTACTGTATCAAACAAGGGTTATCCTAATGCCTCTTATCATTTAGTTATTCCTAACTACACAAGTGTAGCCTCACTCATGCGATCTCGGAATGCATCACAAAACAAGTTCTAGAATCTAATATACTACCGGTTCACACTCTAAGCATTAAAGATGAATGCTTTAATTCCTACTAATCTAAGGGCGATCCTCACATTTTGGGTGGAATTTGGGTGGTAAGGGTTTTGTGCTAGTCATGCAACTTCCTATCCGTGAGACGCTTTTGTTAAGACTAATGGCCCACCCTATATGTCATGAAAATTTTAAATTTGGTGCCAAGATTACCCTAACCGACATTTTCTCATGGTTTATTACACAATCACAATTGACAAAGCAAATAGTCAAGGATAAGCATAGTTTCACGCTCCTGCTTTTATTTTCCCTCCCTACACTTAAACCGAACATTGTCCCCAATGTTCCCGAAGTATCAAAGTTATGATAAAAGAAGGTAATTAAAAACGAAAGAAACTAATACTCCCCGATTAGCTCGGTAGGATCCGTGTAAAGTGGTGGTTAAATTCTTTCCAAGAAGAATTATTCATGAAAAGCTCCTTCCAATCTTATGTAACTTCTTCTTGACAAACTAAACCTGCACACTTGAAGAAACAAACGAAACCTTCGCTAAAATCGGCGGTAATAATATATAAGACTCGATTTAAACTAGGATATAATGCTTGTGGAATGAATGTTTACGTAATTTCTAAGAAAATTAAGACCGAAAATTCCAAAATTTACAAGTAGCTCGTAAAACGAGAAAAAGTAATCGATGTTTTACTCCTTCCGACGCGTCAAAGTTGCAATCTCGACGCCAAAGTTATCCTCGACAAAACCGGTCTGCGATTTTCTCGAAAATTTCGAAAAATTTCTCGAAAATTTACATCTTTAGAATTCGGAAAATTTCGCAAAACATCCATTATGACTCGACAAGCATTTGACTCGAACAAACAAACATATATATCTTTTAGTTAATTGTTATTCTCATGTTTACGCTTTCTTTTGAAAACGTGTAATCCTCCCTACACTTATCCCTTATGTAAAATACCTTTATATGCAATTAAGACGGTTAAAAACAAAATAAAGCATTTTACAAATTTAAACATGAGGATAGACAGTTAATAAAAGATATATGACACTAACAAGCAAATAATTAAGCATGGGTTGCCTCCCACGAAGCGCTTTTCTTTATTTAAGAGTCTTGTAGCTAGACTCGTAGTCGTGCTCCTACGCATCGATACGTAAGTCTATCCTCATAATGTCGTAAGGATCAAACTTATCATTCAAGTTCCTAGTAGTACGCTCGGTTAAATATGCCTTTTCAAACATCTCACCATCTGGGATCATAGATTTGTATCCTAATGTGCCACCTTCCATTACCATCACTAGGCGGTCTATTCCAATTCCACATGTGTTCGGATTTCAACTATCCACTTATTCATGACAAGGTTAACGGCAAGCTTCCTAGGAACTCCTGGCCATCTTCCTAAATACTAAGGCGCCCTCGAACGGGTTCACTTCTATATCCCTAGCCAATTCTTTGTTCTTGGAAAGTTGTCGCACTAGCAAAGGCCTTATCTAGGTAAAAAGGTCTTTGGGGCCTATGATGTTCTTCTCAATCCAAGGTCCATATCGAGAAGGCTCTATCCAACCCTATCTCTTGTGGGATTTCCTCATCCTTATAGTATGTATGTTTTTAACATCGAAACGGATCTAGCACTCCCCTCCTACCACTATTTTGGACATCTTACAATCGATGATGGCACTAGCGGTAGCTAAAAATCCTCTTCCAACTAGTAATGGGCATGTCGGGTCCTTATTCATGTCGAGTACATGAAAGTCGGCCAAAGAGTCAACCTCCTACATGTACTACCATGTCCTTTATTATTCCAACCGGACGTGCTATACTACCGTCCGCTAATCCTAAGATAGTTTCCGCTGGTTCAATTTTACCTAGGTTGAGGCTTCTATGAAGGGACAACGGAACGAGATTGATGCATGATCCTAAATCGGCTAAAGCATCGAGTTGCTTGGAAGTTCCAAGTCTACACGGAAGAGTGAATAGCCCGGGATCATCTAACTTTAGGTAAGTTGTTTCGCATAAAGGTCACCCATGTTTCCCAAGCCTAAGTTCTAACTCATATTTTCTTTAAAGCATTATAATAAGGTGCATGAGCTAAGACTTCAAGAATTGGTTTCTCTTTATAGAGTTCCTTGTACCTCCTCTAAACTAGGTTTGGATTCTTCGTCGACGGGTTTCTCAGAGTAGGCTTTACCAAAGCGTGCGGCCTTGGTATTTCTTGGATGACTTGGAACCTTTTGATAGCATTTACCGAAAGTGAACCATTGGGTGAGAGGACATGGATGTGCACTTTCCCATGGTGAATGGAATGTGAAGTCGATGCAATCGAATTCACTTTGGGTTCTTAATGGTATCACTTGGGAGTGCTCCAACTTCCGCTCATTGAAGGCTTTTAAGAGTGCATCAAGCTTGGTTGTCATCTCGCCTGCTTTTGCTTAAATCGCTTCAAGCTTATTCAATCGAAGTTTCGATGACAAAAATCTAGATGCAATTGCTTCAAGATTAGTGGGGTTCCCGCATAAGAAGAATTGAACCTATTAGCGTAACTAGATGAACTTTGGGGTGTGCTTGAGTTTTGGTTCCACTTAAGATTAGGGTGATTTCTCCATGAGGGTTGTATGAGTTTCCTAAGTTGTTTTGTTCGGTTTGAAAGTGTACCACTTCTCCCCCCCCTTCCGGTACGTATGGAGGCGTAGTCCGAAAAGCTTGTTCCTGAGAGCCTTGAGCGCCACGAGTGTCATGGGGACCACCGCATAACTCACAAGGTAGAGTGATTTGATTCACTTGTCGTGAGGAATTAGGATTTTGTAGGAACCCATGAGGAATTTAACTTGATCTTCAAGTTCGATCATCCCACGGCCGAGGAGGCAAGGAGATTGCCTTGACGGTTTTGGGCAGCTCACGGGGTCATCCCAACTTTCGCTGTCATAGAGGGCAAGGTCCCTATTATTTCCCATGATTCTTCTCGGTGAGATCACTAAGTTTTCCACCCGCCTTGGTCAATGGATCACTTAGTGGGAAAGTTGACATGATCATAAAAGATTTGGACTTGAGCCAAAGATCAATGCCGTGATGAGGACTTTATGAAGTAAGTCCTTGAATCGGGTCCATGCTTCAGAGAGATTCAATTTGACGTTGTTGAAACATCAAGTTGTCATTTCTAAGCTTAGTAGTTCTCCCCTGGGAAAATCGAGCAAGGAAGCGAAGTAAGATCATCCCAACTCGAGATGGAGCCGCGGAAGTCGCCAAGCCAATTACTAGCTTGGTCCCGTAGAGAGAATTGAAGAGACGCAGCGCATGGTCTCCGAGTAGTAGCATCAAGGTCGATGGAATCGACGATTTTGAGGAAATCCTCGATGTCGACGGATCTTCTAACTAAGTCCATGGAATGCACATCCGCTTTGCACCAACCGGATGGTGCCGGATCGCAGGCCGTAGTTTGGGCTTGGTCGGGAAGCTCAATGGTGTTCCTATAGCCTAGGTGGCTTGGTCTTGAGTATTCACCAAGAGTACGGGCTCTTGGCGGGTCATTTGGTGGTATGTTAATGAATGGTAGTGGGTTATCACCTTCCATGAGGAAAAGTGATGGGTAGGTTACGAAGGGGATAGACTAATCTAGAAAATAAGAAAAAGTTTACTTGATAGAATCAAGCAAAGAAACCTAAACGAGGTGGACTACTAACTAGCTATTCTATTCCACAGAGGAAAACTTGATAACGCTACACGCCGCTCGGGGTCAAAGGAACTTCCTTTTAGCAGTTTTATAACACAAAGGAACCTAATCGTTGTAGTGTAGTAATTAGGTAAACCACGGGTATTGATATCGTTTCTAGGGGAATAGGAATGCTAGTAGGAGTTAACGCTAAGGTTAAGGTTGAGGAAGATTATTTTTATCTTTTATATTTTATGAAAATGGAAAGGTACGAATCTCGGTATTGGATTTGGGGTTGGTATTTCACCGATTAGAATTATCTAAACTAAGGTTGTGGAGTCTATGTCTAATTAATGTGTGTTCGTATGATAGTTTAAAGATGTGTTTACTTAGTTTGTATTACTTAATTACATTAATGGTTGAGTGTCACGCCTTATTCCTAGTTGCGTTGTGTTTCTATGCGTTTCTCCCTAACTCTTTGAACTTACCAAAGGGTCTTGTCTACAAATCCACTTAGAGATTATAGACTCCTACTCTAACGGATGGTTTAGCCTACAATCACCGTAATCATACTCTAAGGTTCACAAAGATGAATCAATCATTAAGTACACAACGATGACCTATCGCATTACTAGATCATTAATCAACTAAGATAAAACAACCAATCAATATTCAATAATTAAGTTTCATACTTCCTAAGCAAACACACCCGGACATGGAGAACATGCAAGCATACACACAAATAATCAAAGACATAATTGAATTAATGAAGCAAAGACTTATCTTGGTGTAAGATAGGTTAAAAACCCTAAAATATCGTACAAGACACCTTAGGTTCGGTTTTAGGTTTTACCCAAAGACTCTCCACCCAAAGACCGAAAATTTGATTCTAAATATAAGATTACAATTGCGACTAACGCACCTTATGTTTAGTGGCCCGCCGTGTCGCCGCCATTAGGGTTTCGCTGCTTGGCCACGTTAACCTTGCGACGGCGTCACCTTATGTCCGTGACGCGTCGCCCTTCTTCCGACGTCGTCTGGATCGCATCTAGGTTTCGAGTAGCGACGGCCTACTCTTTCACAACTAGACGCCGTCCCTTGAAAACACAAGTTTTGAGTTCGTACCGTCACAATAATACTCTCCGACGGCGCCGCAAATAGCTCTAATTAATGACGCCGCCGCCTTAATTACATTCAAGACTGTGAGTGTCTCGATTTCGACTTTGGCCATTTTCTTCATATATTCGCCTTTTCATCCAAATAAGTGCCATTCCTTGGAAGATTTTGCCTTCACGAGACCTAAAAGTGAAAAGGAACGATATTAAGCAATAACGGATACAAAGTGATCAAATAAGGACTTAAATGACCCCTCAAATGGTACCTTTTAAAACCTTATCAAACGATACCCTACAACTTTAGACACAACGCAACTAGGAATAAGACGTGACACTCAACCATCAATAAGAGATAATTAAGGAGTAATACAAACTAAGTAAACACATCTTTAAACTATCATACGAGCACACATTAATTAGACATAGACTCCCACAACCTTAGTTTAGATAATTAGATAATAGTAGAGTAATCGGTAGAAATACCAACCCCCAAATCCAATACCGAGATTCGTACCTTTCCATTTTCATAAAATATAAAAGATAAAAATAATCTTCCTCAACCTTAAACCTCGGTAGTAGTAACTCCTACTAGCATTCCTATTCCCCAGAGAACGATATCAATACCCGTGGCTTACCCTAATTACTACACTACAACGATTAGGTTCATCGCCTAGGGTGTAATAAAACTTGCTCAAGAAAAGGAAGTTCCTTTGACCCCGAACGACGCGTGTAGCGTTATCAAGTTTTTGGCGCCCGCCGGGAATAGAATAGCTAGTTAGTAGTCCACCTCGCTTAGGTTTCTTTGCTTGATTCCTATCAAGTAAAATTTTCTCATTTTTAGCTTTCTCTTAGTCTATCCCCTTCTTCGTGACCTTTGTTCGTAACCATTTTCATTGACTATTCCGTTAGCCGTTATGGAGAACGTGAATCGCAAAACGTTCACCCAATCAATGAAATCATCGCATAATTTACCCTTCCACTCCAAAATGAGATCTTGAGGTTCTAGCAACATCGTGATGAATCCTTTTCGAGGCGTGGAATCGAATTAAATATTTATTACAAAAAGTCCTTTATCATGGTATTGATTTCTTTGTTTCCACTACAATTCTTTGTGACAATTCGTATTTTCAGATCATTCTCAAAACATTACTCATGTTTCATTATTTATCATTTATCGTGAACTAGGTTTACGAGCATCAAATTCACGTAACCGTAATGGTTTAGCTGTGAATTCATGATCATATCATCGAGGTCATTTCATATAGACTAAGTTTAGTCTACATTTCATTATCATCATTTTCATCATATTAGTTCATGCATGGTTTTGCATTTTACATTAAACGTATAATTTTTATATTAAATAAACGTTATCGCGTAATTAATTATTTTGAACAATTGATCCATTACTTCCAAAAATTATTCCAATATATTTTTATACTCATATTAAGTTTATAAAATAATATTATGAGTTTACCTAGTGTTTTAAATTTATTTTGTAACTAAATTGTTGTATTTATATAATTACGACGTTTTTCTTAAATTCGACACGATTATTATTATATCACTCAAATTTTGCAAGGAATGTATTTTTATAATTTTATGACCTAAAATATTTTAACTTGACCCGTGAAAATTTATTTTTATTCAACGCTACCCTAAATATTTACAAATGCTACAACTTACCACTTAACTCAAAAATTTTACAAAATCTTACACTTACATACAAAAAAAAAAAAAAAAAAAAAAAAAACATAAACAAAATATGACACACCCTTGTCGACAAAGGGTGAATCATCAAGATATTTGCAAAATATCTCTTAATGTATTATACTATACTATTCATTTTTTCACTTCATTTCCTTTCATTTCACAAAAGCTAGACCAATTCCATCTTCTTCTTTCTCTCAAAATATTCGCAGCCAAGGGACCAAGGAAGAAGCATTCCAAGTTTACAAGTCATTTATTTAAACACTAGTATCATTTGTTGCAAGGTTTTGTAATACAAACCTCAAGTGATTAGGAAAAACCTTTTGTCCATTAAACCTCATCATATCACTAGTAAGCATTCATAGTCATATTTTTATTTCATATTCATTTTTATGGTCATATCATTTTATTTGAGAAACATGCAAGTCTCATGATATTTATACCATTTTTAAGGTTTTTAAGGTTTTTATGTGCTAAATATATATAATCCATCCTATAATTACTCCTTGTTATATTTTAGTTTTGGTGATGTCTAGGAACCCATGACACCCTAAGAAGGTGTATGGTAGGATTAGAATAGCTTCGGAGTTGTTTTGAATGGGTTAGAATAGGTTTGGCGCGAGAAAAACTCATTTCGACACGCTTTGAAAAGGGTCTGTCCTTAAAATTTAATTCTGGAAAATCCGACAGTGAACAAAAATATTTGGCCTAGATATTTAGAAAATATACTTTAAAACGAAACCGTGGCCGCTTGAACGGATTAAAACGGAGTTATAACGAAGAAGTTATGAATTTTTCAATTTGGCGACGAAAAATATAAATCCTGAAAATTTCAGCAAACTATATTTGTTTTGTACGAGTCAAAAATGAAGCTTGGACGTTGTAAATTATGTCGATTTGTTAAAAATATGTTAGTATACTTCGATACAAAGTTAAGGATCTTTAAAACGTAGAAAACGGATTTGTAACGACTAAATTACACATGTTTACAAAAGTTGCCGTAACTATTATCATATAAGAAAAACTATAACTTGATTTCTAATAAACAAGTTTTGCGGCAAAACTAGTACCAAGTAAAGGTTGTTTTAACATTGAATTAGAACTTTTATGAAGAGAAGTCTTCTAGTAAAAGTGAAATCGCCAAGTATACTTTCCAAAATGTCCAATTGTTTGATTAGCGGAGTTGTAATGAATTAATTACGGTCGCTCAAACTTTGCCGAAAAACCATCCTTAAACTATATTTTGGACTAAAAGTACCATATTTAACCTCTATTATCTTTATGTTCGAGACCTCTAGGATGAAAACTCATGTACTAAAACTTTGAGATTATCATACGAGCTTCCCAAAACCGTTGAGTTCGTTTCCTAACGCTCGACGTGCACCATTTTACGACTAGCTTTTAGAGGCCGTTTTTGTCATTTTCATGGAAATTTCAATAACATTATTTTACGACGAAAAGTAATATTTTCACAATAAATCACTAAATGATTATCGTCGGATATCATTTCAATGCAAATACATGTGAAGTAATTTAAAAATGGTCAAGACGTTAAAAGATTATATTTTCGATGAGAAGTATTGTTTTCAAAAATTCATAAGTGGTATAAATATCATCCGAATCGCATGCATAACATTACATCATGACTTATTACATATCATATCATTCATAATAGGTCGGTTCGAGATCACGCTACATTTCGTGTACTCACTTTTGTCATCACATCAATTCATCAAGTGAGTTTTCATAGCCCGTTGTATACATTTAATACTTGTTTTCAAACTTACGGGAGAATACATTGCACATCATTTTATTACGATACCAAGTATATCAAATTCATTACATTGCTTAAGTTACCTCATGCCAATTGAATGTCCCCATTATATTACATGAACCGTTAATTTCATAGAAGCGAGGGTGAGTGGATAGATCTATCGAGGTGACTCCTCCATCCGGGTTGGTGGATCCCAACTAGTCATACGGATGCATATCATTTAATAACATTATTTGAGTTGTTTGGCAAACACTCTGTTGGGGCTAACATCATGGTCGATCTAGTTTCGTGTCATGGACTTATAGCAATTGTAACATTATTTTATGGCGACATTGTCATACATTATCTATACTTGTGTAGTCGTATAATTCATTTTCATAAACCTATGATTTCTCACCAACATTATTGTTGACCGCTTTAGCAATGTATTTTCGTGTAACTAGACATATTCATCATGGCATTCATAAGGACTTATCATAGAGTCGCGCGTCGACTTATATCTGTATACATGGCATTTATACTTTCAAAACATCGTTTGACTTGTACCATACTTATTTTTCCGCAAATAGTAACTTTCATTTGGGACCTATCTTTGTAACTCGAATGTTTTTATTAAATCAAGCGATGTATTTTTAAACGACACTTTAGGTCGTTCAATATAACCGTGATTGTGATGCTATGACAATCAATCCCAAGGAATTCCATTCCACCGCAAAGCAGATAATTTGGGGTGTGATGATTGGTAATCGAGCTTGATTATAGAGAACTAGGTTGCATCATTGACCCTAGACTATAACTACATCATCATAGCATCTCATCATTTCATCATAAGTGCATAGTCACTATACATGCGGTTTCATACGCACATTTTACGAGTTATTTACTTTCATTTCAAAATCGATTGTCACATAGATGCCTTCAAATACTCATCCCATCATACTCACATCACTTTGACATAGAGAATGCCCTGTCATTCCCTATCACAATTTTAACATCAGTTGACTCAACACCGATAACATCAGTTGATGAGACTGAACCCTTTTAGGAGGACGAAGTTGCACTTACACCATCGCGATCACTATTGATTCACCGTAGGATCGGGACAATTTTCATCATTACGTTGAGACAGATCATACCATTTGGTAGGACTTACAAGCTTAGTCCTAGTGGACCTATTAGTCATACATTTGATTTGCCGCTAGGAAGCGTTCATGATTTGACACACTACTACCATCTATCACTAAGACTACGAAACTACACTATCTTATAGAATTGAGGAATGTGAGAGTTTCAAAGCTATTGTTATTAGACAGCCTACTGCTCCTACACTTGAGACATGATTAGACCATCAACAGGAACAGATAATAAGTACATTTCTATTTAGTGTAATCTTTATCATTTATTATCTCCACGATAATCACAACCTTAGTTTATTTCATTCCTTATTCCAATTGCCCAATTTTCAATCATTTTGCGACAATACCTCACTATCTTACTAGGGGTTAGGCCAACTTTATTTTTGACCAATTAGGAGACTATTACCACTCTACGAGGTTCTCCCATGTATCCTACAAACCATTCCTCAAATTATATTTCAAGTTATTTTGCTACCATTTCATAACATTATTTCACTTAAATTTATTTCGAGCTATTTTATCACCATCTTAGAAACGTTGTTTCATAAAGTTTTAAAGCAAGTTGTTTTATTACCAACTTATCAATTGGTTTCGATCATTTTATCAACTATTTAATACCCTCATGCGAAACGATTTTCATGTTACTCTGAAAAATCATTGAGCCATTATCTTACAAAACAAAACGTTGAATACCATCTAAAACTTCGGAGGAACATAATACCATTTCAACAAAACCAAGCATCACATCATTTGTCCTTGATTATACATGGCCTGATCACCTATGTATAATTCAGGAAGAATTATGTCATGAAAGAAACAAGTATCATTTCAAATTTCTTAAGACAATCTTCATTCAAAAGCAAAACTTTGTAATCATATAAATTGTTCATAAACATATATTTTAATAACACTCTATCGATGCTCACGCCATTCATCCCTCACTCAACCAATAAGTTAGAATTTGACGAGTGACCTTTTTAGAAAAGGCTTTCTATACAATCTATGAGGAGGATTCCTCGACACAAGAAAACAATGAAAGCATTCTAGGACTAGAAGTAGGTAGCGAGATCTTTCAAAACTCAATAAAAATCTTAAGACATGACAAGACATTCGAACCACTATTTTGGACTAGAAGTCAAATTATATCATTTCAAAAGTACTAGCTAGACCGAGTTACAAGATTTAGTACGGCGAATACACACTAAGCAACATTATAGGAGAAACCAAATCTTCTAGCGGGACTACAGAACATTTCACTAAACATGGCCTCAACAATATTTGAACTTCCCTACAATGAGTTTCCTTTAAAGGAAATGATATAAACTTCCTCTAAGGCATTGTGTTCCTAGAAATTCCAAGTAACCTCACTTCTATATCCGAGATGCAACAGTTTGAACATATCGGACAATAGATGACTTTCCATCTACAAGTGAGATTAGAACAAACATTCCTCGGTATAGTATCATCGATATCTATGTTTTACGGACATGAGGACAATCTAGTGATGAACTATTTTAGAATCACTCAATATCGGGACGAGTCTTGAAAACCAATCACAATACTACATTACTTAAATATTTAAGGTTTTGTGACTTTACAACATAGAGCATGGAAACACTCGATAATCAAACCATAAACATTTTAGTCATGGGGACTAAACGCCTTAGGCAAGTAAGATTCAAATCATGACATTATTTGGACGAGAAACGCGAGGAATCACAATTGTTACCCATAATCTATTCTTTTCAATAAGGTCCTTTTCGACAGATTTAACATTTTGAAATTTGGATTGAGACACGTGGTATCAAATCCAGTTGTACCTATTACAAGCTATTCGATTCACCTTAGACTTCTGACAACCATTTTAAGATTCCTTTGGAATTCACTAGTACATGATTACCGCTTATTATCCTCAGCTCAATGGTTAGAGCGAGAGAACAATTCCCACATTAGACACATTATACCACATTGAATTAGCTAATGGTAACTTAATTAGCACCGACACCATTGTCCGTGGTTGTACACTCAATTTTCTAAATCATCCCTTCAATATAGACCTTATGCTGTAGAACTTGGTAGTTTCGACGTCATCATAGGAATGGATTGGTTATCCAAACATCGTGCGAGAATCATTTGTGATGAGAAAGTTGTTCATCTTCCTTATAATGGCGAAACTTTGATCATTCGTGGGAGCGAAGTGGAACTAGACTCGATATTATATCATGCATCAAAACGGAGAAGTACATAAAGAAAGGTTGTTTTGCTTTCTTAGCTCATATAACCGAGAAGAAGTCGGAGGAGAAGCGACTTGAGGATGTACCAATTGCTCGAGAATTTCTCAAGTCTTTCCGAAGACTTGCCGGGACTACCACCGCACGTCAAGTAGAATTTCATATTGACTTAGTGCCCGGAGTCGCACCATTGCGCGAGCACCTTATCGATTAGCACCATCGGAGATGCAAGAGTTGTCTAATCGGTTGCAAGAACTTTTAGACAAAGGATTCATTAGGCCAAGTTCCTCGCCTTGGGAGCACCGGTCTTGTTTGTGAAGAAGAAAGATGGATCTTCGAATGTGTATAGATTATAGAGTGAACAAGTTAACGGTGAAGAATCGTTACCACTCCCCGAATCGACGACTTGTTCGATCGGTTGCAAGGCTCTAGTATCTATTCAAAGATTGACCTAAGATCAAGTTATCATCAACTTAGAGTGCGAGAGGAGGATATTCAAAACAGCGTTTAGAAAACGTTATGGTCATTATGAGTTTCAAGTAATGCCATTCGGATTAACTAATGCACCTGCAGTATTCATGGATCTCATGAATAGAGTATGTAAACTGTATTTGGACAAATTTGTTATAGTATTCATCGACGACATATTGATATACTCAAAGAGCAAAGAAGAGCATGAAGGGCATTTAAGAACGATTTTAGGACTACTCAAGAATGAGAAGTTGTATGCCAAATTTTCAAAGTGTGATTTTTGGAACCGTAAAGTACAACTTCTTGGTCATGTCATTGATAGTCAAGGATTACAAGTAGACCCTGCAAAGATTGAAGCCGTAAAAGATTGGACTACTCCAACAAATCCTACAGAAATCCGACAATTTCTAGGACTTGCCGGGTATTACCGAAGATTCATCGAAGGTTTTTCAAAGATAGCTAAAGCTTTGACCAAGTTGACACAGAAAAACAAGAGGTATGAATGGGAAAGAAACAAGAAGCTACTTTTCGGTTGTTGAAGCAAAAGCTTTGCAAAGGCGCCAATTTTGGCACTACCGAAGGAATTGAGAACTTCGTTGTATCTGCGATGCTTCACATAAAGAGCTTGGAGTGTATTAATGCAAAACGAGAAGGTAATAGCGTATGCTTCTCGACAACTTAAGGTTCATGAGAAGAATTACACCACTCATGATCTTGAGTTAGGGGCGTAGTTTTGCACTTAAGATTTGGAGACACTACCTTTATGGTACAAAGTGCACAAAGTGTTTACGGACCACAAGAGTTTACAATATGTTCTTGATCGAAGGAACTTAACATGAGGCAACGTCGTTGGTTGGAATTACTCAGCGATTATGATTGTGAAATCAAGTATCACCCGGGAAAAGCCAATGTTGTGGCTGATGCTCTTAGTCGGAAAGAAAGACCCAAACCTTTAAGAGTAAGATCATTAGGAATGACGATCAGTTCACCTTTACCATCAAAAATACTGGAGGCACAGATCGAGGCACTTAAGGAAGAAAACCGACCAAGTGAAAAGCTTTATGGTATGCCCGAAAATGCAAATGGCTTTGTAAAGAGAGCATATGGAGTATTATGCTTCAAGGATAGAATGTGGGTACAATTTTATGGCAGGATACGAGAATTGATTATGCATGAGTCGCATAAGTCAAAGTATTCTATTCACCTAGGTTCTGATAAGATGTATCAGGATCTCAAGAAACTTTATTGATGGCCGATCATGAAAGCAGAAATTGCCACGTCGTTAGCGGATGCCTTACTTGCTCTCGGGTAAAAGTCGAATATCGAAACCCTCGTGATTACTCCAACAACCAAAAATCCCCAATGGAAGTTGGAACGCATTACGATGAACTTTGTCACGAAACTTCCTAAGACATCGGGAGGTTACGACGCTATATGGGTAATCGTTGATCGCCTTACCAAATCAGCCCATTTCATACCAATTAGAGAGACTTATTCCATGGAACAACTCACTAGACTTTATGTCAAGGAAATAGTCTCGAGGCATGGAGCACCAATTTCTATCATTTCCGACAGAGATAGTCGATTCACTTCAAACTTCTGGAAATCATTACAAGATTCATTTGGAACAAAATTAGACATGAGCACAGCATATCATCCACAAACCGATGGCCAAAGTGAAAGGACAATTCAAACATTAGAAGATATGCTCAAGCATGTGTGACTTTCTAGAAGTGATTAGGCAAGTCATACTTCATCGAACCAGTTGTTTTACAACAATAGTAATTACATGAACATATTAACGACACCATTTGAGGCACTCTCTGATTTAGGTGTCAATCACTTATTCACGGAACAAAATCAGGAAAGTCCAACTCACTAGCCCATAAATCATTCATGAAACAACAAATAAATGGTATAGGTCAAGAATCAGTTACAAGAAACAACATATAGCTTGATAGGCTACGTCGTTATACGATGAAAAATATTGGAAGTATGTTCCATAAGTCGCAAACCACTAGAATTTCAAGTTGGTAACAAATTGATGTTCAAAATCTTGCCTTTGAAAGGCGTAGTGCGATTCAGAAAAATATTGGACGAACCGATGCGACTCAAATATCCTCATCTTTTCACCGACAACACCGTAGGACCCAACAAGGACTGAATTCAGGGACTGAATTCCTTTTTGGTTGGGCGAATGTGACAATTCGTATTTTCAGATCATTCTCAAAACATTACTCATGTTTCATTATTTATCATTTATCGTGAACTAGGTTTACGAGCATCAAATTCACGTAACCGTAATGGTTTAGCTGTGAATTCATGATCATATCATCGAGGTCATTTCATATAGACTAAGTTTAGTCTACATTTCATTATCATCATTTTCATCATATTAGTTCATGCATGGTTTTTCATTTTACATTAAACGTATAATTTTTATATTAAATAAACGTTATCGCGTAATTAATTATTTTGAACAATTGATCCATTACTTCCAAAAATTATTCCAATATATTTTTATACTCATATTAAGTTTATAAAATAATATTATGAGTTTACCTAGTGTTTTAAATTTATTTTGTAACTAAATTGTTGTATTTATATAATTACGACGTTTTTCTTAAATTCGACACGATTATTATTATATCACTCAAATTTTGCAAGGAATGTATTTTTATAATTTTTATGACCTAAAAATATTTTAACTTGACCCGTGAAAATTTATTTTTATTCAACGCTACCCTAAATATTTACAAATGCTACAACTTACCACTTAACTCAAAAATTTTACAAAATCTTACAATCTTACACTTATACAAATGAAAAAAAAAAAAAAAAAAAAAAACATAAACAAAAGATGACAAACCCCTTGTCGACACAGGGGTGAATCATCAAGAGATATTTGCAAAATATCTCATTAATGTATTATACTAACTTATTTTTTCATTTCACTTCATTTCATTTCACAAAAGCTAGACCAATTCCATCTTCTTTTCTCTCAAAATATCGGCAGCCAAGGGACCAAGGAAGAAGCATTCCAAGTTTACAAGTCAAATTTATTTAAACACTAGTATCATTTGTTGCAAGGTTTTGTAATACAAACCTCAAGTGATTAGGAAAACCTTTTGTCCATTAAACCTCATCATATCACTAGTAAGCATTCATAGTCATATTTTTATTTCATATTCATTTTTATGGTCATATCATTTTATTTGAGAAACATGCAAGTCTCATGATATTTATACCATTTTTAAGGTTTTAAGGTTTTATGTGCTAAATATATATAATCCATCCTATAATTACTCCTTGTTATATTTTAGTTTTGGTGATGTCTAGGAACCCATGACACCCTAAGAAGGTGTATGGTAGGATTAGAATAGCTTCGGAGTTGTTTTGAATGGGTTAGAATAGGTTTGGCGCGAGAAAAACTCATTTCGACACGTTTTGAAAAGGGTCTGTCCTTAAAATTTAATTCTGGAAAATCCGACAGTGAACAAAAATATTTGGCCTAGATATTTAGAAAATATACTTTAAAACGAAACCGTGGCCGCTTGAACGGATTAAAACGGAGCTATAACGAAGAAGTTATGAATTTTTCAATTTGGCGACGAAAAATATAAATTCTGAAAATTTCAGCAAACTATATTTGTTTTGTACGAGTCAAAAATGAAGCTTGGACGTTGTAAATTATGTCGATTTGTTAAAAATATGTTAGTATACTTCGATACGAAGTTAAGGATCTTTAAAACGTAGAAAACGGATTTGTAACGACTAAATTACACATGTTTACAAAAGTTGCCGTAACTATTATCATATAAGAAAAACTATAACTTGATTTCTAATAAACAAGTTTTGCGGCAAAAACTAGTACCAAGTAAAAGGTTGTTTTTAACATTGAATTAGAACTTTTTATGAAGAGAAGTCTTCTAGTAAAAGTGAAATCGCCAAGTATACTTTCCAAAATGTCCAATTGTTTGATTAGCGGAGTTGTAATGAATTAATTACGGTCGCTCAAACTTTGCCGAAAAACCATCCTTAAACTATATTTTGGACTAAAAGTACCATATTTAACCTCTATTATCTTTATGTTCGAGACCTCTAGGATGAAAACTCATGTACTAAAACTTTGAGATTATCATACGAGCTTCCCAAAACCGTTGAGTTCGTTTCCTAACGCTCGACGTGCACCATTTTACGACTAGCTTTTAGAAGCCGTTTTTGTCATTTTCATGGAAATTTCAATAACATTATTTTCTGATTTAAAAGTAATATTTTCACAATAAATCACTAAATGATTATCGTCGGATATCATTTCAATGTAAATACATGTGAAGTAATTTAAAATGGTCAAGACGTTAAAAGATTATATTTTCGATGAGAAGTATTGTTTTCAAAAATTCATAAGTGGTATAAATATCATCCGAATCGCATGCATAACATTACATCATGACTTATTACATATCATATCATTCATAATAGGTCGGCCGAGATCACGCTACATTTCGTGTACTCACTTTTGTCATCACATCAATTCATCAAGTGAGTTTTCATAGCCCGTTGTATACATTTAATACTTGTTTTCAAACTTACGGGAGAATACATTGCACATCATTTTATTACGATACCAAGTATATCAAATTCATTACATTGCTTAAGTTACCTCATGCCAATTGAATGTCCCCATTATATTACATGAACCGTTAATTTCATAGAAGCGAGGGTGAGTGGATAGATCTATCGAGGGTGACTCCTCCATCCGGGTTGGTGGATCCCAACTAGTCATACGGATGCATATCATTTAATAACATTATTTGAGTTGTTTGGCAAACACTCTGTTGGGGCGAACATCATGGTCAGTCTAGTTTCGGTGTCATGGACTTATAGCAATTGTAACATTATTTTATGGCGACATTGTCATACATTATCTATACTTGTGTAGTCGTATAATTCATTTTCATAAACCTATGATTTCTCACCAACATTATTGTTGACCGTTTTAGCAATGTATTTTCAGGTAACTAGACATATTCATCATGGCATTCATAGGGACTTATCATAGAGTCGCGGCGACGACGCGTCTCATTGTACATTATTATATACTTTCAAAACATCGTTTGACTTGTACCAAACTTATTTTTCCGCAAACTTTAACTTTCATTTGGGACCTATCTTTGTAACTCGAATGTTTTTATTAAATCAAGCGATGTATTTTTAAACGACACTTTAGGTCGTTCAATATAACTGTGATTGTGATGCTATGACGATCAATCCCGTGAATTCCATTCACGCAAAAGCAGATAATTTGGGGTGTGACAGGAATTGAATTAGCCCCAATCCACCCATCAAAATAGATAGTCCTGGTAGTTGCTTGATAAAGGTGGTAGATTCTAGGCCATGTAGAGTGGAAGCTAATATAGGAGTAACCCATGACCTTACACACTTATATCACCCATTCATGGTTGATAACAAGAAACACTATGGGTTTAAACCGGGTTTATTAGGTCAAGATGGATCCTTAACTAAGAATCTTTGAAGTTGATAGAAGATGATCCATTTTTAGGAGGAGATTTAATTCACCCACTACACCAATAGACTTAGGTAAGGTTATAATGAATAGAGCACACCTTTGAGCATATAAATCACCCATCACCCTCTCCTCACGTAGCAAATTTCCACCCGAGGGTGTGTATTGCTACTATCACCCTCACTTAAACTTAAGTGTAGGAAAACTTCCCTTTATCTCATTAAATAAGGGTAGAGTCGGGCTCGTGACTCGAACAAAACAAGCGCCTTGGGAGGCAACCCATGTGTATTTGTTTTTCATTTTTATTTATGTGTCGATATCTTTTATTAATTGTTTATCCTCATGTTTAAATTTGTAAAAATGCTTTATTTTGTTTTAACCTTGTCTTAATTGCATATAAAGGTATTTTACATAAGGGATAAGTGTAGGGAGGATTACACACGTTTTCAAAAGAAACGTAAACATGAGAATAACAATTAACTAAAAGATATATATGTTTGTTTGTTCGAGTCAAATGCTTGTATCGAGTCATAATGGATGTTTTTGCGGAAATTTTTCCGATTCTAAAGATGTAAATTTTCCGTAATTGTTTCGTAAAATCGCAGACCGCTTTTGTCGGGATAACCGACGGCATCAGATTGCAACTTGACGCCGGAAGGAGTAAAACATCGATTACTTTTTCTTCTTTCGAGCTACTTATAAATTTTTGGAATTTTCCGGTCTTAATTTTCTTAGAAATTCAGTAAACATCCATTCCACAAGCATTATATCCTAGTTTAAATCGAGTCTTATATATATTATTACCACCGATTTACGCGAAGGTTTCGTTTATTTTCTTCAAGTGTGCGTGTTTAATTTATCAAGAAGAAGTTACATAAGATTGGAGGAGCTTTTCACGCCTAAATTCTTCTTGAAAAGAATTTAACCACCACTTTACACGGATCCTACCGAGCTAATCGGGGAGTATTAGTTTCTTCGTTTTAATTACCTTCTTTTATCATAACTTTGATACTTCGGGAACATTGGGGACAATGTTCGGTTTAAGTGTAGGGAGGAAAATAAAACGGAACTTTGAAACTATGCTTATCCTTGACTATTTGCTTTGTATAATTGTGATTGTGTAATAAACCATGAGGAAATGTCGGTTAGGGTAATTTTGGCACCAAATTTAAATTTTTTATGACATATAGGAGTGGGCCATTAGTCTTAACAAAAGCGTCTCATGGATAGGAAGTTGCATGACTAGCACAAAACCCTTTACCACCCAAATTCCACCAAATGTGAGGATCGCCTTAGATTAGTAGGAATTAAAGCATTCATCTTCAATGCTTAGAGTGTGAACCGGTAGTATATTAGATTCTAGAACTTGTTTTGTGTTGCATTCCGAGATCGTAAGTGAGACTACACTTGTGTAGTTAGGAATAACTAAATGATAAGAGGCATTAGGATAACCCTTGTTTGATACCCGTAATATAATTACTTCTTCCACATCGGTTGAGTAATTCCCCACACCCTTTGCGTTGTACTCATCTTTAGTACACGATACCCCTAGTTAACCCCTCGAGCCTATCCTTTTCGCGGTTCTCGTGATGTTTCGTTTTTCCGGAATATCAATGAAGAGCATTGTTTACACCCCACCCCAAAATACACCCAAATCGCTTTAGCTTTACCCCTTATGCACTCACTTTTAGTGCATTATTGTTATCACCCCAAACCCTTAGTTCAATTATCTAGTTGCTTGCATGAGTTGCTAAGTCGAGTCATATCCTTTGTATACGCTTTGGGACGATTGGGATTCATGGGAAAAGTTAAAGTTTAAGAAATGACGGAAGGGAATGTTAAATTCAAATTCCCTTTGTTTGCATAATAATGTACCCCAAGTGTTTTGATCTTTTCAATTCGGGTCAAATTAGTGTTAGAGTAATAAAACTCAAGTGTAGGGATGTGCCTATAAACCCTATCATTTTGATGTTACCTTAGAGGATGGTAGAGTAAAAGTGTATGAAAAAAAAAAAAAAAAAAAAAAAAATAGAGTGATTAAAAAAAAATAAAAAAAAATAAAAAAAAAAAAAAACATACGGCTACCATCCTACATCTATCCTTTAAATTTATGTTTGATTATTTCCATTGCCTAGAGTTTAGAGTGTCGAGTCTTGGCTTAGCAACGCCATTCTTCATATGCATTTAACATAGAGATTTTTGACTTACCACCACTAAATAGCCTATCCCACGAAACCCTTATTTCCCTACCGTAAGCCTAACGTTACAACCCTTTAAAGACCTCTTTGATAGACTTTCCTAGGTGCTTACGCCAAAGCGATGGAGGTTTGATCTATTCTCAAGCCTATGGTAATCTATGTACTAGGACCGGTTAATGAGTGTTTATCTTCCATTTCCTATATTGTTATATTTCATTTATACACCCGAGAGATGCGAGTATCCAAACACCCCATGTGAGGTGCTAGTATGTAATTTCCGTGCTTGTTATGACTTTTATGGGCTTATATGTGTTGTGGACCGCTTTGAATTAATGCTTCATGACCCTTAACTTATAAATTAATTGGCTAAAAGCACATTTGCTTGAGGACAAGCAAATAACAAGTGTAGGGATATTTGATAAGGTTTTAAAAGGTACCATTTTGAGGGTCGTTAAGTCCTTATTTGATCACTTTTGTATCCGTTATTGCTTAATATCGTTCCTTTTCACTTTTAGGTCTCGTGAAGGCAAAATGCTGGAATGGCACTTCTTTGGACGAAAGGCGCGAATATATGAAGAAAATGGCCAAAGTCAAAATCGAGACACTCACAGCTGTTGAAAGTAGAAGGCGACGTCGGTGTTAATGGCGGCGCCGTCCCAAAAATATTGTGACGATACGGGTCTTAAAACTCATATTTTCAAGTGACGACGTCTAGTTGTGGAAGAGTAGACCGTCGCTACTCGACGACCCAGATGCAATCCGACGACGCCGAGTCGAAGAGACGGCGTCACGGACATAAGGTGACGCCGTCGCAAGGTTAACGTGGCCAAGACGAAACCCCAATGGCGACGACGACGGCGTCACTAAACATAAGGTGACGCCATCGCAATTGTAATCTTATATATAGAATCCGAATTTTTCGGTCTTTGTGTGGAGAGTCTTTGGAGTAAAACCTAAACCGAACCTAAGGTGTCTTGTACAAGATTTTAGGGTTTTAAACCCTATCTTACATCAAGATAAGTCTTTGCTTCATTAATTCAATTATGTCTTTGATTATTTGTGTGTATGCTTGCATGTTCTCCATGTCCCGCTAATTTATTTGTGTGTTTGCTTAGGAAGTATGAAACTTAATTATTGAATATTGATTGGTTGTTTCTTATCTTAGTTGACTAATGATCTAGTAATGCGATAGGTCATTCGTTGTGTACTTAATGCTTGATTCATCTTTGTGAACCTTAGAGTATAATTACCTGAGTAATTGTAGGCTAAACCATCCAAAGAGCGCCTTAGAGTAGGAGTTTATAATCCCTAGTGGGTTTGTAGACAAGACCCTTTGGTAAGTTCAAAGAGTTAGGGAGGAACGCATACCCTACAACTTTAGACACACAACGCAACTAGGAATAAGATGTGACACTCAACCATCAATAGGAGATAATTAAGGAGTAATACAAACTAAGTAAACACATCTTTAAACTATCATACGAGCACACATTAATTAGACATAGACTCCCACAACCTTAGTTTAGATAATTAGATAATAGTAGAGTAATCGGTAGAAATACCAACCCCCAAATCAATACCCGAGATTCGTACTTTCCATTTCATAAAATATAAAAGATAAAAAATAATCTTCCTCAACCTTAAACCTTAGCGTAGTAACTCCTTACTAGCATTCCTATTCCCTAGAGAATGATATCAATACCCGTGGCTTACCCTAATTACTACACTACAACGATTAGGTTCAACGCCTAGGGTGTTATAAAACTTGCTCAAGAAAAGGAAGAAAACGGAAGTTCCTTATGGATCCTATATGTGGAGATGAAGACGTTTTGTAAAAACACATGCGTTTTCACTTGATGAGGTATTGGTGCAAACTTATCATAAAAATGTTGAACTATATAGCTAAGTGGTGTTTTATAATCGACCAAAAGAATTGTGAAATTTTAGTTCCTAGAATTTTCTAATGATTGAATGGCTTATGATGAGAGGTTATCTCGATTAATATGTCAAAACCAAACACCAGCAAAATGAGATTTGGAAAGAGGTCGGTTGAAAGACAAAATGCAAAGCCAACCCTCGAACACTGCTTTTAAACGATAAGTGGCAAGATAAACAATGGTAAATGCAAAATGAGCATATAAAAGTTAGAAATAGAAAACACTATAATCATAATACAATTTCAAAGGCATGATAGAAATTAAATGATCGATAAGGTTTTAAAAGGTACCATTTTGAGGGAGGGTCGTTTAAGTCCTTATTTGATCACTTTTGTATCCGTTATTGCTTAATATCGTTCCTTTTCACTTTTTAGGTCTCGTGAAGGCAAAATCTTGGAATGGCACTTATTTGGACGAAAAGGCGCGAATATATGAAGAAAATGGCCAAAGTCAAAATCGAGACACTCACGATTCTTTGAAAGTAGAAGGCGGCGGTCGGTGTTAATTATGACGCCGTCCCAAAATTATTGTGACGATCCAGAACCCAAAACTCGTATTTTCAAGAGACGGCGTCTAGTTGTGAAAAGAGTAGGCCGTCGCTACTCGGGACGGCCTAGATGCAATCCAGACGACGCCGAAGTCAAGAGGACGCCACGGACATAAGGTGACGCCGCCGCAAGGTTAACGTGGCCAAGACGAAACCCTAATGGCGGCACACGCGGCGTCACTAAACATAAGGTGACGCCGTCGCAATTGTAATCTTATATATAGAATCCGAATTTTCGGTCTTTGTGTGGAGAGTCTTTGGAGTAAAACCTAAAACCGAACCTAAGGTGTCTTGTACAAGATTTTAGGGTTTTAAACCCTATCTTACATCAAGATAAGTCTTTACTTCATTAATTCAATTATGTCTTTGATTATTTGTGTGTATGCTTGCATGTTCTCCATGTCCCGCTAATTTATTTGTGTGTTTGCTTAGGAAGTATGAAACTTAATTATTGAATATTGATTGGTTGTTTCTTATCTTAGTTGATTAATGATCTAGTAATGCGATAGGTCATTCGTTGTGTACTTAATGCTTGATTCATCTTTGTGAACCTTAGAATATAATTACCGAGTAGTTGTAGGCTAAACCATCCAAAGAGCGCCTTAGAGTAGGAGTTTATAATCCCTAGTGGGTTTGTAGACAAGACCCTTTGGTAAGTTCAAAGAGTTAGGAGAAACGATACCCTACAACTTTAGACACACAACGCAACTAGGAATAAGACGTGACACTCAACCATCAATAGGAGATAATTAAGGAGTAATACAAACTAAGTAAACACATCTTTAAACTATCATACGAGCACACATTAATTAGACATAGACTCCCACAACCTTAGTTTAGATAATTAGATAATAGTAGAGTAATCGGTAGAAATACCAACCCCCAAATCCAATACCCGAGATTCGTACCTTTCCATTTTCATAAAATATAAAAGATAAAAATAATCTTCCTCAACCTTAACCTTAGCGTAGTAACTCCTTACTAGCATTCCTATTCCCTAGAGAACGATATCAATACCCGTGGCTTACCCTAATTACTACACTACAACGATTAGGTTCATCGCCTAGGGTGTTATAAAACTTGCTCGAAGAAAAGGAAGTTCCTTTGACCCCGAACGACGCGTGTAGCGTTATCAAGTTTTTGCGCGCACGCCGGGAATAGAATAGCTAGTTAGTAGTCCACATCGCTTAGGTTTCTTTGCTTGATTCCTATCAAGTAAATTTTTCTTATTTTTAGCTTTCTTAGTCTATCCCCTTCTTCGTAACCTTTGTTCGTAACCCCATCACTTTTCATCATGGAAGGTGATAACCCACTACCATTCATCAACATACCACCAAATGACCCGCCAAGAGCCCGTACTCTTGGTGAATACTCGAGACCAAGCCACCTAGGCTATAGGAACACCATTGAGCTTCCCGACCAAGCCCAAACTACGACCTGCGATCCGACACCATCCGGTTGGTGCAAAACGGATGTGCATTCCATGGACTTCGTTCAAGATCCAAATCAACATCCGAGGGATTTCTCAAAATCGCCGATTCCATCGACCTTGATGCTACTACTCGGGAGACCACGCGCTGCCTCTTCCAATTTCTCTACGGGACCAAGCTAGTAATTGGCTTGAGCGACTTCCCACGGCTCCATCTCAAGTTGGGATGATCTTACTTCTCGCTTCCTTGCTCAATTTTTCCCACCGGGAGAACCACTAAGCTTAGGAATGACATCTTGATGTTCCAACAACGTCAAGGTGAATCTCTCTGAAGCATGGACCCGATTCAAGGACTTACTTCATAAAGTCCTCATCACGGCATTGATCTTTGGCTCCAAGTCCAAATCTTTATGATCATGTCAACTTTCCCACTAAGCGATCCATAGACCAAGCGGCCGGTGGAAAACTTAGTGATCTCACCGCAGAAGAATCATGGGAAATAATAGAGGACCTCGCCTCTATGACAACGAAAGTTGGGATGACCCCGTGAGCTGCCCAAAACCGTCAAGGCAATCTCCTTGCCTCCTCCCGACCGTAGGATGATCGAACTTGAAGATCAAGTTAAATTCCTCATGAGTTCCTACAAAATCCTAAGTCCTCACGACAAGTGAATCAAATCACTCTACCTTGTGAGTTATGCGGTGGTCCCCATGACACTCGTGATTGCACAAGGCTCTCCGAACAAGCTTTTGCGGACTACGCCCATACGCACCGACGGAGCGGGAGAGAAGTGGTACACTTTCAAACCCGAACAAAACAACTTAGGAAACTCATACAACCCCTCATGGAGAAATCACCCTAACCTTAAGTGGAACCAAAACTCAAGACACCCAAAGCTCATCTAGTTCGCCTACTAGGTTCAATTCTTCTAATACCGAAACCCCACTAATCTTGAGGCAATTGCATCTAGATTTTGTCATCCCAAGAAACTCGATTGAATAAGCTTGAAGCCGATTTTAAGCAAAACAAAGCGAGATGACAACCAAGCTTGATGCCCTCTTAAAAGCCTTCAATGAGCGGGAAGTTGGAGCACTCCCAAGTGATACCATAAAGAACCCAAAAGTGAATTCGATTGCATCGACTTCATGTTCTAGTTCACCATGGGAGAATGCACATCCATGCCCTCTCACCCAACGGTTCACTCGGTAAATGCTATCAAAAGGGTTCCAAGCCATCCAAGAGATACCAAGGCCCGGCACCTTTGGTAAAGCCTACTCTTGAGAAACCCGTCACCAAGAATCCAAACCTAGTTTAGAGGAGGAGTACAAGGAACTCCATCAAGAAAAACCGATTCTTGAAGTCTTAGCTCATGCACCTTATTATAATGCTTTAAAAGAAAAATATGAGTTAGAACTTAGGCTTGGAAAACATGGGTCCGCTTTGTGTGAAACAACTTACCTAAGAAGTTAGACGATCCCGGCTATTCACTCTTCCGTAGACTTGGAACTTCCAAGCCACTCGATGCTCTAGCCGATTTAGGATCATGCATCAATCTCGTTCCGTTGTCCCTCCATAGAAGCCTCAACCTAGGTAAAATTGAACCAACGGAAACCATCTTAGGTCTAGCGGACGGTAGTATAGCACGTCCGGTAGGAATAATAAAGGACATGGTAGTACATGTAGGAGAGTTGACTCTTTTGGCCGACTTTCATGTACTAGACATGAATAAGGACCCGACATGCCCATTACTAGTTGGAAGAGGATTTTAGCTACCGCTAGTGCCATCATCGATTGTAAGATGTCCAAAATAGTGGTAGGAGAGGGAGTGCTAGATCCGTTTACGATGTTAAAAGCATACATACTACAAGGATGAGGAAATCCCACAAGAGATAGGGTTGGATAGAGAGCCTTCTAGATATGGACCTTGGATTGATAAGAACATCATAGGCCCCAAAGACCTTTTTACCTAGATAAGGCCTTTGCTAGTGCAACAACTTTCCAAGAACAAGAAATGGCTAGGGACATAGAAGTGAACCCGTTCGAGGACGCCTTAGTATTTAGGAAGATGACCGAGTTCCTAGGAAGCTTGCCCGTTAACCTTGTCATGAATAAGTGGATAGTTGAGAAATCCGAACACAAGTGGGATTGGAATAGACCGCCTAGTGATGGTAATGGAAGGTGGCACATTAGGATACAAATCTATGATCCCGATGGTGAGATGTTTGAAAAGGCATATTTAACCGAACGTACTACTAGGAACTTGAATGATAAGTTTGATCCTTACGACATTGTTGAGGATAGACTTACGTATATCGGTACGTAGGAGCACGACTATGAGTCTAGCTACAAGACTCTTAAATAAAGAAAAGCGCTTCGTGGGAGGCAACCCATGCTTAATTGTTTGCTTGTTAGTGTCATATATCTTTTATTAATTGTTTATCCTCATGTTTAAATTTGTAAAAATGCTTTATTTTGTTTTTAACCTCGTCTTAATTGCATATAAAGGTATTTTACATAAGGGATAAGTGTAGGAGGATTACACACGTTTTCAAAAGAAACGTAAACATGAGAATAACAATTAACTAAAAGATATATATGTTTGTTTGTTCGAGTCAAATGCTTGTATCGAGTCATAATGGATGTTTTGCGAAATTTTCCGATTCTAAAGATGTAAATTTTCCGAATTTTTCCCAAAATCGCAGACCGCTTTTTGTCGATAACCGACGCGTCAGATTGCAACGACGACGTCGTCGGAAGGAGTAAAACATCGATTACTTTTTCTCGTTTTCGAGCTACTTATAAATTTTGGAATTTTCCGGTCTTAATTTTCTTAGAAATTCGTAAACATCCATTCCACAAGCATTATATCCTAGTTTAAATCGAGTCTTATATATATTATTACCCGATTTTACGCGAAGGTTTCGTTTGTTTTCTTCAAGTGTGCGTGTTTAGTTTGTCAAGAAGAAGTTACATAAGATTGGAAGGAGCTTTTCACGCAATAATTCTTCTTGAAAAGATTTAACCACCACTTTACACGGATCCTACCGAGCTAATCGGGGAGTATTAGTTTTTTCGTTTTAATTACCTTCTTTTATCATAACTTTGATACTTTCGGGAACATTGGGGACAATGTTCGGTTTAAGTGTAGGAGGGAAAATAAACGGGAACTTTGAAACTATGCTTATCCTTGACTATTTGCTTTGTCCAATTGTGATTGTGTAATAAACCATGAGAAAATGTCGGTTAGGGTAATTTTGGCACCAAATTTAAAATTTTTATGACATATAGGAGTGGGCCATTAGTCTTAACAAAAGCGCCTCATGGATAGGAAGTTGCATGACTAGCACAAAACCCTTTACCACCCAAATTCCACCCAAAATGTGAGGATCGCCTTTAGATTAGTAGGAATTAAAGCATTCATCTTTAATGCTTAGAGTGTGAACCGGTAGTATATTAGATTCTAGAACTTGTTTTGTGATGCATTCCGAGATCGCAAGTGAGGCTACACTTGTGTAGTTAGGAATAACTAAATGATAAGAGGCATTAGGATAACCCTTGTTTGATACCCGTAATATAATTACTTCTTCCACATCGGTTGAGTAATTCCCCACACCCTTTGCGTTGTACTCATCTTTAGTACACGATACCCCTAGTTAACCCCTCGAGCCTATCCTTTTCGCGGTTCTCGTGATGTTTCGGTTTTTCCGAATATCAATGAAGAGCATTGTTTACACCCCACCCCAAATATACACCCAAATCGCCTTAGCCTACCCCTTATGCACTCACTTTTAGTGCAAATGTTTGTTATCACCCTAAACCCTTAGTTCAATTATCTAGTTGCTTGCATAAGTTGCTAAGTCGAGTCATATCCTTTGTATACAGTTTTGGGATGATTGGGATTCATGGAAAAGTTAAAGTTTATGAAATGACGGAAGGGAACGTTAAATTCAAATTCCCTTTGTTTGCGTAATAATGTACCCCAAGTGTTTTGATCTTTTCAATTCGGGTCAAATTAGTGTTAGAGTAATAAAACTCAAGTGTAGGGATATGCCTATAAATCCCTAGTATTTTGATGTTATCATAGAGGATGGTAGAGTAAAAGTGTATGAAAAAAAAAAAAAAAAAAATCGAAAAAAATAAAAAAAGAGAAAAAAAAAAATAGAGTGAAAAAAAAAAAAAAAACATACGGGCTACCATCCTACATCTATCTTTAAATTTATGTTTGTTTATTTCGAGTTATCTAGAGTTTAGAGTGTCGAGTCTTGGCTTAGCAACGCCATTCTTCATATGCGATTAACATAAAGATTTTTGACTTACCACCACTAAATAGCCTATCCCACCAAACCCTTATTTCCTACCGTAAGCCTAACATTACAACCCTTTAAAAGACCTCTTTGATAGTCTTTCCTAGGTGCTTACGCCAAAGCGATGGAGGTTTGATCTATTCTCAAGCCTATGGTAATCTATGTACTAGGACCGGTTAATGAGTGTTTATCTTCCATTTCCTATTTGTTATATTTCATATATACACCGAGAGAGATGTGAGTATCCAAACACCCCATGTGAGGTGCTAGTATGTAATTTCGTGCTTGTTATGACTTTTATGGGCTTATATGTGTTGTGGACCGTTTGAATTAATGCTTCATGACCCCTAACTTATAAATTAATTGGTTAAAGCACATTTGCTTGAGGACAAGCAAATAACAAGTGTAGGGATATTTGATAAGGTTTTAAAAGGTACCATTTGAGGGTCGTTTAAGTCCTTATTTGATCACTTTTGTATCCGTTATTGCTTAATATCGTTCCTTTTCACTTTTAGGTCTCGTGAAGGCAAAATCTTGGAATGGCACTTATTTGGACGAAAAGGCGAATATATGAAGAAAATGGCCAAAGTCAAAATCGAGACACTCACGATTCTTTGAAAGTAGAAGGCGGCGTCGGTGTTATTGACGCCGTCCCAAAATTATTGTGACGGCCGTAACCCAAAACTCGTATTTTCAAGAGACGGCGTCTAGTTGTGAAAGAGTAGGCCGTCGCTACTCGACGGCCTAGATGCAATCCGCACGACGCCGAAGTCAAGAGGACGGCCACGGACATAAGGTGACGCCGTCGCAAGGTTAACGTGGCCAAGACGAAACCCTAATGGCGGCGACACGACGGCGTCACTAAACATAAGGTGACGCCGTCGCAATTGTAATCTTATATATAGAATCCAATTTTCGGTCTTTTGTGGAGAGTCTTTGGAGTAAAACCTAAAACCGAACCTAAGGTGTCTTGTACAAGATTTTAGGGTTTTAAACCCTATCTTACATCAAGATAAGTCTTTACTTCATTAATTCAATTATGTCTTTGATTATTTGTGTGTATGCTTGCATGTTCTCCATGTCCCGCTAATTTATTTGTGTGTTTGCTTAGGAAGTATGAAACTTAATTATTGAATATTGATTGGTTGTTTCTTATCTTAGTTGATTAATGATCTAGTAATGCGATAGGTCATTCGTTGTGTACTTAATGCTTGATTCATCTTTGTGAACCTTAGAATATAATTACGAGTAGTTGTAGGCTAAACCATCCAAAGAGCGCCTTAGAGTAGGAGTTTATAATCCCTAGTGGGTTTGTAGACAAGACCCTTTGGTAAGTTCAAAGAGTTAGGGAGAAACGATACCCTACAACTTTAGACACACAACGCAACTAGGAATAAGACGTGACACTCAACCATCAATAGGAGATAATTAAGGAGTAATACAAACTAAGTAAACACATCTTTAAACTATCATACGAGCACACATTAATTAGACATAGACTCCCACAACCTTAGTTTAGATAATTAGATAATAGTAGAGTAATCGGTAGAAATACCAACCCCCAATCCAATACCCGAGATTCGTACCTTTCCATTTCATAAAATATAAAAATACAAAATAATCTTCCTCAACCTTAACCTTAGCGTAGTAACTCCTTACTAGCATTCCTATTCCCCAGAGAACGATATCAATACCCGTGGCTTACCCTAATTACTACACTACAACGATTAGGTTCACCGCTTAGGGTGTTATAAAACTTGCTCAAGAAAAGGAAGTTCCTTTGACCCCGAACGACGCGTGTAGCGTTATCCTTTCACTCTTTCTTTTTCTCCTGCTACTGCTACGCAATCAAGCCCCAAAATGGTTGGGAGACAATCACCTTTCTTCATCTCATGGTCAAGTTTCCAACTCCATGCTACAATTTGTCTCCCCACCCTTTTTCTTCTGCCACCATACGCGTGATACCACCCAAGTCAAAGCAAGGGAATGCATAAATCACTATCATCCACTCTTTTCTTTTCCCATGAGCATGCCTAGAGGGTAGAGGGAAAGAAGAGTTTAGCTTGAAATGGTTTCCCACCAAGAACCAAGAAAGAAAGTGGAGTCAAAACATCCCTCTTGTGTTTCTATTTACTAATTTGAAGGGGAGAAGGCACCAATTCAGTTTTTTCACCATCTTTACAAAAATTAGGGTTGGGTAAGATTTAGGGTTTTCAAAAGTTGAATTGGGGGTTTTGCAATTGGAGGTGTATACAAGACAATTCAAGTTCCAATTGGGTGATATCCTAAAAGAATCGTGGTCCATCAAGCTCCTTTGGGTCGGTTCTCACTCTTGCTCACCACTACTCTTGTAAGGGTAAAAGTCTTCTTTTGAACTTTTTGAAAATTTGGTGAATATTAATGAGTGTATATGGTCACTTTATTCATTTAATAATTTCTTTTAAAATGTCTTGTTAGTCGAAAGTCATGGAATGAACACATAAAGATTTATATTTTGTTGAATCATTTAATATAGATGGTGTTGTTTTTATTTTAAATTTGTGATAAAATGTTGTTTGGGTTGTCCTTGTTCTTGCGACTGTGAATCATAAAAAGGGAAGTGAGACCATAAAAAGTTGTATGCTAAGTTGGTATGAGTTAGTGATAAGGATTTAAAACGTACACTTTTAAGGGGTCATTTAAGCCCTTAATTGCCCACTTTTATATCCGTTTACTGCTTAATTTCGTTCCTTTTCACTTTTTAGGTCTCTTGAAGGCAAAATGCTGGAATGATGCTTATTTGGACGAAAAGGAGTGAATATGTGAAGAAAATGGCTAAAGTCAAGATCAAGACACTCAAGGCGGAAGTGCACCGACGACGTCATAAACAAAGAGCGGCGCCGTCCCTGCTTTTGTGACGGCTCGGAGTGAAATTGCTATTTTACACTTGGCGTCGGGCTTTGAAGAGTAGGCGTCACGAAGATTTTCCCTCAGGCGGCCTAGATCCGATTCAGACGACGTCGAGAGAAGGCGGCGATGTCACAACCACAACGTGACGCCATCCCAAAGTTGACTTGGCAAAGATGAAACCCTAATGACGGCGATCCGACGGCGTCGCAATTAAAAGGTGACGCCGTCGCAGTTGTACCTCTATATATAGAATTCGATTTTCAGACTTTTAGAGAGGTAGACTTGTGGAGTAAAAACCTAAAACGATTGTAGTCCGTCTTGGATAGTATTTTAGGGTTCTAATACCCTATTTTACATCGAGATAAGTTATTTATTCCCTTGGTTTCATTATGTCTTTGATTGAATGTGTGTATGCTTGCATGTTTAACATGTCCGGCTAATTTACTTGTGTGTTTCCTTAGATCTATGAAACCTAGTTATTGAATATTGATTGGTTGTCTCTTATCTTAATTGTAATTGGCTTAGGAGTGCTTAGAGCCATCGTTGTGTTTTTAATGCTTGATTAATCTTCGTGAACATTAGTTTATAATTACTAGTGGAATTGTAGGCTAAAAATCCAAAGAAAACCTTAGTGTTAAGTTTATGAATCCTAGAGATTTCGTAGTCATTAACCTTAGGTAGCTTCAAAGAGTTAGGGATAAAAGCACACCCTACGACCTTAGAAAACACAACGCGTTAAGAATAAGGGCGTGACAATTCAACCATCAATAAAAGATAACTAGGGAGTAATAGTATCTAGGTATACACATCTTTAATCATCATACGAGCACACTTCAATGACATAGACTACCCCTTAGATTAGATAATTAGATAATTAGAGTAATCGGTAGAAGTACCACCCCAATCCATACCCGAGATCGTACACTTTTATTTTCTAAAAACATAAAAAGATAAAAATAATCTTCCTCAACCACAACCTTAGCGTAGTAATTTCTCACTAGCATACCTATTCCCTGAGAACGATATAAATCCGAGGCTTACCCTAATACTACACTACAACGATTAGGTTCACCGCCTAGGTGGTTGAAAAACTTGCTCGAAGAAAAGGAAGTTTCCTTTGACCCCGAGCAGCGTTGTAGGCGTATCAAGTTTTTAGGCGCCCGCCGGGAATAGATTAGCTAGTTAGATTTCTATCTCATTTAGGTTCCCTTGCTTGATTCCTATCAAGTAAGATTTTTTTTTTCTCATTTTTAGCTTCCTTGTAGTCTATCCCCATTCTTTGTGTTTGTGTTCGTAAAACCCTTTTCATTTGTCGCTATGGCAAGTGAAGTTGCATTTGAATCATTAACAAATGAGGAACAATTGAATTTCACAAATTGGATTGCTTTTTATTGTTCTAATGAATTTGTGAGTGATCTTAGAGATATCCAAAAGGAGACGGGTGCAAGGTTGGATGGATTTGATAAATTTTGTGCTTGTATGGCTTCTATTCAACGATCATTGTTAGAATCAACTCCTTTTAGTGAGACCCTCTGGAAATTTTTTGAGAAAAGCTTCCTATGCATAAACCATCAGTTGAATGATCTTAGGCACCATGATCAAAAAGACATAGTTTTTAAGAACATGGAACCTAAACCCGAACAAGATTGTGAGATGGTTAGATTTGAACTACCTAGTTGCATGTGTGGGATATATTTCAAAACATATGACACGCATGAGGAATCCTTTAGGCAAATAGAACATAGTGATCAAATTTTTGAGAATGATTCTTATGAATCGGACCATGAATTTGAAAGAGCTAAAGAAGGATTTGAGATACTTAGGAGTGTATTTGGGTTAGATCATACTAAAACACATGATGAACATTTAGGAGATCTAGATATAATGGAGAATGAGGTGGAAACTCCAAGCCCAAAAGCCCTACCATCACTTGAGGAACACACATAGCCTGTAACTTACCCGAAAGAAGTAGAAGAGACTATAGGAACCCCGATTGATATAGAACCTTTGGACCAAACGCCACTAGAGAATGTAGGTTTAGATGCTTGTTATCATGACCTACTTCTTAGTCCTAGGGAAGTTCCTAATTTTTATGAACCGGAGCCTCAACCAAAAACCTTACTAAATTTTCCGTCTTTAGATGTGAATCTAGGAATTGAATTAGGCCCCAATCCACCCATTAAAATAAGTAGTTCGGTAGTTGCTTGATAAAGGAAGTGGACTCTAGGCCATGTAGAGTGGAAGCTAATATAGGAGTAACCCATGACCTTACACACTTACATCACCCATTCATGGTGATAACAAAAAACATTATGGGTTTAAACCGGGTTTATTAGGTTAAGATGGATCCTTAACTAAGAATCTCTTAAGTTGATAGAAGATGATCCATTTCTAGGAGAAAGACTTGATTCACCCGCTACACCCATAGAATCAGGTAAGGTTATAATGAATGGAGCTGTGACAACTCGCAATTCGGTCATTTCTCAAGTTTCACTATTTCATCATTTATCGTAAACTAGGTTTACGAGTATCAAATCGCGTAACCTTAATGGTTTAGTTGTGAATTCATGAACCAATCATCGAGGATATTTCATATAGACTAAGTTTAGTCTACATTTCATTAGCATCATTATCATCATATTAGTTCATGCATGGTTTTGCATTTTACATTAAGCGTATAATTTTCATATTAAATAAGCGTTATCGCGTGATTAATTATTTTGAACAATTGATCCATTACTTCCAAAATTATCCCAATATATTTTATACTCATATTAAGATTATAAAATAATATTATGAGTTTACCAGTGTTTTAAATTTATTTTGTATATAAATTGTTATATTTATATAATTCTGACGGTTTTCTTAAAACTACTACGATTATTATTATTTCACTCAAATTTTGCAAGAAATGTATTTTTATAATTTTATGACCTTAATATATTTTATCTTGACCCGTTAAAATTTATTTTTATCTAACGCTACCCTAAATATTCAAATGTGTACACAATTTACCACAAGTCTTCAAGTAGCTTACATCTAATTACACTTATACATATTTAAAAAAAAAATACATCAAAGTAAATGATAACACCCCCTTGTCGACAAGGGGGTGAGTCATTTGGGTGATTCACTACTCTTGCAAAATATCTCAAAGTATTATGTATTATACTAAAATCAAACTCATTTAATTCATTTGCAAAGTAAAAGATCAATCTATCTTTCTCTTTTCTCTCTAAAACCGGCAGCCACAAGACCAAGAAGGAGGATCATCATAAAATTTTCAAGACAAAGTTATTTAACACACTAGTATCACTTTTTGTTTAAGGTTTTGCAATATAAACCTTGAGTGATTAGGAAAAATCCCTTGTTCTCATAAACCTCATCAAGTTACTAGTAAGCATTTCATACATATCATTATTTTTCATATTCATTTCTATGTTCATTTTATTATGCACAAGAAAACATGCAAGTTATATGATGTTTATACCACTTTTAAGGTTTTAAGTGTTATATATAAATAATTCATCCTATAATTACTCCTTGTTATATATTATTTTTGGTGATGTCTAGGAACCCATGACACCCTAAGAAGGTGTATGGTAGGATTAGAATAGCTTCGGAGTTGTTTTGAATGGGTTAGAATAGGTTTGGCGCGAGAAAAACTCATTTCGACAAGTTTGCAAAAGGTTCTGTCCTTATTTTCAAAATCTGGAAAATCCGACAGTAGGTAAAAACTTTTGGCCTAGATATTTAGAAAATATACTTTAAAACGAAACCGTGGCGCTTGAGCGGATTAAAGCGGAGCTATAACGAAGAAGTTATGAATTTTTCAAGTTGGCGGCGAAAACTATAATTTTCTCGAAATTTCAGCATGTATTGTTTATTTTGTACGAGTCAAAAATGAAGCTTGGGCGTTGTAAATTATGTCGACTTGTCAAAAATATGTTAGTATACTTTGATACAAAGCTAAGGACCTTTAAAGCGTAGAAAGCGGTTTGTAACGATTAAATTATACACGTTTACAAAAGTTGTCGTAACTTTATTATATAAGAAAAACTATATAATTTCTAATAGGCAAGTTTTACGGCAAAACTAGAGACCAAGTTGAAGGTTGTTTTAACATTGATTTAGAACTTTTTATAAAGTGATGTCTTCTAGTAAAAGTGAGATCGCCAAGTATATTTATCAAAATGTCCGACCGTTTGATTAGCGGAGTTGTAATGAATTAAATACGTTTACTCAAACTTTGCCGAAAACCATCCTTAAACTATATTTTGGGACATAAGTACCATACTTAACCTCTATTTTTCTTTATGTTCGAGACCTTTAGGATGGAAACTTAAACACTAAAACTTTGAGATAATGATACGAGCTTCCAAAAACCGTTGAGTTTGTTTCCTAACGCTCGGCGTACACCATTTTCGACTAGCTTTTAGAGGCCGTTTAGTCACTTTCATGGAAATTTCAATGACATTATTTTCTGACGAAAAGTTATATTCTCTTAATAAATCACTATATGATTATCGTCGGATATCATTTCAACATAAATACACGTAAAGTAATTTAAAAATGGTCAAGGCGTTAAAAGATTATTTTTAAACGAAAAGTATTATTTTCAAAAATTCATAAGTGGTATAAATATCATCCGAATTGCATGCATAGCATTACATCATGACTTATTACATATCATATCATTCATAATAGGTCGGTTCGAGAATCACGCTACATTTCGTGTATCCACTTTTGTCATCATAATCATTGCAACAAGTGAGTTTTCATAGCCCGATTTTATTCAAGTTTTACATTATTTCAAACCTACGGGGGAGAATACATTGCACATCATTTTTATTACGATACCAAGTATATCAAATTCATTACATTGCTTAAGTTACCTCATTGCCAGTTAAATGTCCCCATTTCATAAACATGAACCGTTAATTTCATAGAAGCGTGGGTGAGTGGATAGATCTATCGAGGGTGACACCTCCATCCGGGTTGGCGGATTCCAACCGGACGGATGCATTTCATTTCATAATCATTATTTGAGTTGTTTGGCAAAACACTCTGTTGGGGCGAACATCATAATCAGTCAAGCTTCAGTGTCATGTGCTTAAGCAATTGTATCATTTTTGTGACATCATTGTCATACATAATTTATACTTGTGGTAGTCGTATTAACATTTACATAAACTCTATGAACTCACTCAACCATTGTGTTGACACTTTTAGCAATGTATTTTCGGTAACTAAGGCATTCACTTCATGGCATGCATGTGGACATATCATAGAGTCGCGGTGACGACGCGTCTCACATGGGATTTATACACTTTAAAAACATCGTTTGACTTGTACCAAACTTACTTTCCGCACATAGTAACTTTCATTTGGGACCTATCTTTGTAACTCGAATGTTTTATTAAATCAAGCGATGTATTTTCCAAGCGACACTTTAGGTCGTTCAATATAACTTGTGATTGTGATGCTATGACGATCAATCCCGAGAATTCCATTCATTGCAAAGCAGGTAATTTGGGGTGTGACAGTTGGCATCGAGCTTGATTATAGAGAACTAGGCTGCATCATTGACCCTAGACTATAACTACATCATCATAGCATCTCATCATTTCATCATAAGTGCATATTCACTTTACATGCGGTTTATCGTTACATATTTCGAGTTATTTACTTTCATTTCAAATCGATTGTCACATGGATGCCTTCAAATACCCATTCCTTTATCCTTTCTTTAGATTCTAACGTGGAGAATGCCTTGTCATTTCCTATCACAATTTTAATATCAGCTGATTCATCACCGATAATGTCGAATGCCGAGACAAAACCTCTAAGTAGGGCGAAGTCACTCTCACTCCTTTGTTTCACCACTAACATGTCGAGTTACACGTTATTCACACATTAAATCACTAAACCATCGTACATTTGAAGCATTTACGACATCTCATAACCCATCTTTTGGAATCCATCATTCATTTTGAAAGATAACCTTAAATTTATTATCTCATATCACATCCCTTTAGGCGTTTATTTTTTTTATCATAGGACCTTGCTACGTCTTATTTTTCCTCTTATTTTGAAGAGTTATGGCGTCAAGAGAGCTCCACCAGCTATGACACAAGCCGCTATCCAAAAGTATATAGAGGATAGTATAGCTAGGCACTAGAGAAAGAACAGGCAGCAGTAGCTGCTGCTGCTTGCCATTGTCGAGACCATGGTCGCTATTGAAGCTACTAGACTTGCTACTACTACGGGGCTGCGGGAGGTTCGGAGTTGAAATGGTACATACATGGACTTTAAGGCGGTGATCCCCAAAGTTCGGAGGCACAGAAGGAGCCATTGCTATGATCCGTTGGTTGGAAAAGATCGAGTCATTATTTCTTCTATGCGATTGCCCAGATGACTGCAAGGTGAAATTCGCTACTAGTACACTCTTGGATGAGGCAATGTTATGGTGGAATTATTATGCACAACCTATTGGTATGGAAAATGCTTACAAGCTCTCATGGGATCAATTCAAGAGGTTGTTGACTAAGAAGTATTGTCCGCTGCGAGGTGAAGAAATTGGAGATGGAATTTCTTGGGTTAGGGACCGTTGGTTATGACATCGAGACCTACATCGAAGGTTTCAAGAGTTGGTCGCTTTATGTCCATCTATGGTTTTGGACAATGAGAAACTCTTGAAAGGTTTCATTGGAGGACTTCAAAATGCATTCAAGGAGATGTAACCTCTTCGATTCACAAACAATTGAAGAGACCATCAAGGTAACTCAAATACTCATGGCTCAAGTTGTGAAGAGGAAAACTTTATCGACAATAACAACAACAACAACAACCGCGACAACCAAGCTAACAACAACAAAAGGAAAGGGAAAATGACCGGGAGGTTATAACAACAACAACCAAAGCCGTAACACTAACCATCACCAACAATGAATAGAAGACAAGAAGCCGCCGGGGTTTATGTTCTTTGCACCAACAAAGGAAAGAACTTATCTGAAACTTACCACGATGCCACCAATGCACGCTACATCATGATGGTCCATGTGGTATATGCTTTAATTGTCAAAAGTGGGACACCTTGCCAAGGCGCAAAGGAAAAGGATATGTTGGAACTCAACCACTATGTAATCGATGTAAGTTTCATCACTCGGGTCCTTGCCCGCCAAGTGCCACAAGTGCCAAAAATTAGGACACCTCTTGAGGATTGTAGAGGTAAAGCTATAATTACATGTTTCGGATGTGGGGAGCAAGGACACTATCGGAACCAATGTCCCGGAACCAAGGTTAACAAGTTGAAGGAACTCATGGGAAAACATATATATTAGGAGGAGAAGCTCATCCGGTATCAACAACGAAAGGCGAAGAAGATTAGAAATTAACAGTCTTATTTTCCTTATGTATTATGTCGTACTAAGTTTATGTCTTCCATCGTATCCGAAACTTTATAACTTAAGATGTACTACTTTTGATAAACCACTCGTTGTAAAATATTCTCATCTATCGTACTTTATTTTCTTTCCGATTTGTTATTACTTACGAGAATTTTAATTCCTTTTACTTTAACTATCATTTTAACGACACAGTTTAAATCTTTGTAAACATTGAGAGTTATAACAACTAAACCGAACGTCACATCATCGTTCCTTAATTATACATAGCCTAGCTAACTATGTCTAATTCTGGAGGGATCATGTTATGTTGGGAGCAGTTATTTATAAATCTTAGTGCAAGCAAAATGTTCACATATTCCAAAGTCAAAGTGATGCTCATCGAAGATATTCATCCAATATTTTCTTTACTACGATGTTTTGTACGCTCTCAACCACCGATAACCGTAACGACACCTCTTCATGTCTTCTCTCCTCGTTATTCATCACAAACTCAAAATTCGATAGACTAACACGAACCGAATTCGGGGATGAATTCCTTTTTGATGGGCGAATGTGACAACTCGCAATTTCGGTCATTTCTCAAGTTTCACTATTTCATCATTTATCGTAAACTAGGTTTACGAGTATCAAATCGCGTAACCTTAATGGTTTAGTGTGAATTCATGAACCAATCATCGAGGATATTTCATATAGACTAAGTTTAGTCTACATTTCATTAGCATCATTATCATCATATTAGTTCATGCATGGTTTTGCATTTTACATTAAGCGTATAATTTTCATATTAAATAAGCGTTATCGCGTGATTAATTATTTTGAACAATTGATCCATTACTTCCAAAAATTATCCCAATATATTTTTATACTCATATTAAGATTATAAAATAATATTATGAGTTTACCAGTGTTTTAAATTTATTTTGTATATAAATTGTTATATTTATATAATTACGACGGTTTTCTTAAAACTACACGATTATTATTATTTCACTCAAATTTTGCAAGAAATGTATTTTTATAATTTTTATGACCTTAATATATTTTATCTTGACCCGTTAAAATTTATTTTTATCTAACGCTACCCTAAATATTCAAATGTGTACACAATTTACCACAAGTCTTCAAGTAACTTACATCTAATTACACTTATACATATTTAAAAAAAAAAATACATCAAAGTAAATGATAACACCCCTTGTCGACACAAGGGGTGAGTCATTGAGGTGATTCACTACTCTTGCAAAATATCTTCTAAGTATTATGTATTATACTAAAATCAAACTCATTTCAATTCATTTGCAAAGTAAAAGATCAATCTATCTTTCTCTTTTCTCTCTAAAACCGGCACCACAAGACCAAGAAGGAGGATCATCATAAAATTTTCAAGACAAAGTTATTTAACACACTAGTATCACTCTTTGTTTAAGGTTTTGCAATATAAACCTTGGGTGATTAGGAAAATCCTTTGTTCTCATAAACCTCATCAATTACTAGTAAGCATTTCATACATATCATTATTTTTCATATTCATTTCTATGTTCATTTTATTATGCACAAGTAAAACATGCAAGTTATATGATGTTTATACCACTTTTAAGGGTTTTAAGTGTTATATATATATAATTCATCCTATAATTACTCCTTGTTATATATTAGTTTTGGTGATGTCTAGGAACCCATGACACCCTAAGAAGGTGTATGGTAGGATTAGAATAGCCGGAGTTGTTTTGAATGGGTTAGAATAGGTTTGGCGCGAGAAAAACTCATTTCGACAAGTTTGCAAAAGGGTCTGTCCTTATTTTCAAAATCTGGAAAATCCGACAGTAGGTAAAAATTTTGGCCTAGATATTTAGAAAATATACTTTAAAACGAAACCGTGGCCGCTTGAGCGGATTAAACGGAGCTATAACGAAGAAGTTATGAATTTTTCAAGTTGGCGGCGAAAACTATAATTTTCGGAAATTTCAGCATGTATTGTTTATTTTATACGAGTCAAAAATGAAGCTTGGGCGTTGTAAATTATGTCGACTTGTCAAAATATGTTAGTATACTTTGATACAAAGCTAAGGACCTTTAAAGCGTGAAAGCGGTTTGTAACGATTAAATTATACACGTTTACAAAAGTTGTCGTAACTTTATTATATAAGAAAAACTATTAATTTCTAATAGGCAAGTTTTACGGCAAAACTAGAGACCAAGTTGAAGGTTGTTTTAACATTGATTTAGAACTTTTATAAAGTGATGTCTTCTAGTAAAAGTGAGATCGCCAAGTATATTTATCAAAATGTCCGACCGTTTGATTAGCGGAGTTGTAATGAATTAAATCGTTTACTCAAACTTTGCGAAAACCATCCTTAAACTATATTTTGGGACATAAGTACCATACTTAACCTCTATTTTTCTTTATGTTCGAGACCTTTAGGATGGAAACTTAAACACTAAAACTTTGAGATAATGATACGAGCTTCCAAAAACCGTTGAGTTTGTTTCCTAACGCTCGACGTACACCATTTTACGACTAGCTTTTAGAGGCCGTTTTAGTCACTTTCATGGAAATTTCAATGACATTATTTTACGACGAAAAGTTATATTCTCTTAATAAATCACTATATGATTATCGTCGGATATCATTTCAACATAAATACACGTAAAGTAATTTAAAAATGGTCAAGACGTTAAAAGATTATTTTTCGACGAAAAGTATTATTTTCAAAAATTCATAAGTGGTATAAATATCATCCGAATTGCATGCATAGCATTACATCATGACTTATTACATATCATATCATTCATAATAGGTCAGTTTCGAGAATCACGCTACATTTCGGTGTATCCACTTTTGTCATCATAATCATTGCAACAAGTGAGTTTTCATAGCCCGATTTTATTCAAGTTTTACATTATTTCAAACCTACGGGAGAATACATTGCACATCATTTTATTACGATACCAAGTATATCAAATTCATTACATTGCTTAAGTTACCTCATTGCCGATTAAATGTCCCCATTTCATAAACATGAACCGTTAATTTCATAGAAGCGTGGGTGAGTGGATAGATCTATCGAGGTGACACCTCCATCCGGGTTGGCGGATTCCAACCGGACGGATGCATTTCATTTCATAATCATTATTTGAGTTGTTTGGCAAAACACTCTGTTGAGGCGAACATCATAATCGATCAAGCTTGGTGTCATGTGCTTAAGCAATTGTATCATTTTGTGACATCATTGTCATACATAATTTATACTTGTGGTAGTCGTATTAACATTTACATAAACTCTATGAACTCACTCAACCATTGTGTTGACACTTTTAGCAATGTATTTTCGGTAACTAAGGCATTCACTTCATGGCATGCATGTGGACATATCATAGAGTCGCGGTGACGTGCGTCTCACATGGGATTTATACACTTTAAAACATCGTTTGACTTGTACCAAACTTACTTTCCGCACATAGTAACTTTCATTTGGGACCTATCTTTGTAACTCGAATGTTTTATTAAATCAAGCGATGTATTTTCCAAACGACACTTTAGGTCGTTCAATATAACTTGTGATTGTGATGCTATGATAGTCAATCCCGAGAATTCCATTCATTTGCAAAAGCAGGTAATTTGGGGTGTAGTCATGAATCGGGTACCATGGGCGGGGCATCTTCCCAAATAGTACTATATTAATCCCATGGTCATGAATCGGGTACCATGGGCGGGGCATATACCGACTTATAGTACTATCAATATCTCTCCGACAACATAGAGTATTACGACGTTTGTAAATACAATTCATGTATTTAAGCGAGTTAAGTATTTCCAAGCATGTAAAAGCGAAATCAAGTATAACGTAATCAAGTATAATGCAACCAAGTATAATGCGATCAAGTATAATGCAATCACGTATAATGCAATCAAGTATAATGTTTTGAGTATTTGTAAAAGTAAAAGAAATAGTTGAGCATGTATCTCCCCAAAGAGTTTGTAAAACAAGTATTAAAAGAGTAGGGCTATGACTCACCTTAATAAATGTGATATCCAATGTATAACGAATCGATGGATAAGCCGAGAAACCTCTACGCGCAACCTAGAATATGTGTTGTGTCTTAGGTTCTAAAATAACGATGTGAATGTATAAACATGCCTTATATAGTTATTACATCAATTATACTTGGATACTTAACATTTGTGAAGTCGTATAAGTGTTTACGTTTCGTTTATTTAAGTTTTCCCCGTCTATATCTACCCGTTATTTCTAAACCGTAATTGATCACGACTCGGTTTTTATGTCCTCGGAAAGGTAATTGAATGTACTAAACAGATTAGTGGGCCCTACTGCCCCAGAAATTATTTAACTAACGTGAAATTACCAATTTACCCTTGGATGTACTAGTTATTTCAATCAGCAGCAAACTGTCTCACGGTTTTGGTCATAAGTCGAGTTCTACAACTCCGTTTAATGCACGGCCAGCGGCCACGTTCAAGTTAGGGTGTTAGCTACAACTTTTATTCTTTGACCAACAGTTGGTTATATGCAAGTTTTATGAGCTTTACTCGTTCCAAATCTGTTACTCAGATTTGGACACGTTTAGCCGTTTTGGCTCTAGTTTATTCATCGGGATGAGTTACGGCACGAGCCACCCGGAAAAATGACCACAAGACATAGATCTATAATCCTATGTTATTACCTAAATTTTTCAGTCCACGAATTTTACCCAGTAATTACGTTTACAGCCCCTGTCCAGTTTCTGTTTTGCAAAACTAGTCCTTTTGACGATTTCTAGTGGTTTAGTCCATTTATCCAAGCACAATCAACCATAATAAGCATATAAAACATATTAAATACATGAAATACTAGTATTCACAGTAATCAAATGACAACATAAGAGTTTGCTTACAATCCTTGTGATGAAACAAATCAAGAACCATTAATCAAGATCACTAAACCTATGTTTGTAACACCAAACCCTAGCTTCCAAATCTTTTCACCACCTTGCAAACCCTTTATAACACTTGCTAATCTTTGTAAAACTTCCTAACCTCAGCCCCTAATACTCTTGAGTAGCTCCTTATCCAACCATGGAATCATCAAATAAACTTTAGATTCATGTAGAGAATAACTAGGCCTTGAACTTTGGTATGTAATTCGTAACTTGAAGATCAAAGGATCATGGTCTTGTGAATTAATGGTGGTTCATTTTTGGGAGCTCAAGGAGGAATGAAATGAATGTGTTCTAGTCATTGAATGTGTTTAAATAGCAAGGATGAGGAGGTGCAAAGTTGGATTCTAAGACTTAAGTCTTAAAGGCTAAGTAAACCTTACACATGTTAAAGCTTCCTATGTAAGCTTCATATCTTAACTTAGTCATCAATATAAAACGCCCCATGTGGCTTAAATTTCGTTCAAGGCCTATCTAGAATGACTAGATATGAGTTGCTTGGTATTATCTTGTTTACGGAGTGAGTTTTGGTCCCGTGTCGCTAACTCTAAGTCGTAAAGTCACGAAACTTAAAACCGGGTATACTAAAAATATGAAACTTGTAAATATGTTAAAACTTGTTAATATACTCCATATAAGCATATTAAATGAGTGATAAGTTCTATCGGGTTTCTTAAATTTGCTAAAGCGGAAACGCGGGTCTAAAAGCATGAAATCGCATAAAAGCAAAACTGGAAAACGTAAAATTCCAAAACTTATGAAAATGTCACGGAAGGTGAAAAACTTATATTTCTCTTGTTTGTAATGTTTTCGGACATATCGGGATGCCTAAAGGTCGTTTAAACCTAAACGTAAATCTCAGACACGGTTTCGTGAAATTTGCAGAAGTGACCCGATTAGTGTCAAATTATCGGATTATTACTAAAATAGGTTAACTTACAAGAATATGAAATAAAAAATTTTGGTGATGAATAGTAAAAATGAATAGTAATGGTGAATAGTAAAATGAATAGTGACCCAAAAATGCGAATTGTTACAGTCTCTACCCCTTAAGGGAACTTCGTCCCGAAGTTCTGTTGATGTTAACTACTTATAGTGTGTCTAAGAAAAGTGTGGTCTCTAAAACAGTGGGGTTCTCTCTTATTCAACAGGAATAGTGTATGGGTTACGTTGTAATACACCCATAATGTGGTTAGGGAATCGTATCGGATGCAAATAAGCCCACTTATTTATAATTCATTACTTACATAAAGAAGCGTCCAAATTTATGTAATTAATGGGTTATAAACATATGGTTCGGTGGTTTATAACTTCTTTATTTGAATAAAGAGGCGTCCCAATCCATTCAAATAAGGAGATTATAAATCATCCTACTTAAGATTTCCCGACACAAAACTCGCTTCGAGAGATAATAAGATAACCAAGTCATCAAATCCTAAAGCTAAGTAATAATATTATTTAACTCAAATCTCATGTCTCATCAAACAAGAACTGTCACAAGATCAAGTTAAATAATTAGTTATTCTTGAGCTCCATATTTTAATGACTCAATTAAATTATGTGGTTTCCTTATTATTACTAGAGTCATATCATCCAACAACGTGGATCTAAGCAAACAACTAACAAGAAGCATATGCGCGAAGTGTGTGTAAGGCAATCATAGTGGAGAGTCTTAACGGATAAAGCAATTATAGTCTAGGCTCTTAAATGCAACCTAGTTCTCTATAACCAATGCTCGATACCAATCATAACACCCCAAAATATCGCAGCGGAAGATTGTGTCATTGGGGTGCTACTTCATAATACAAAGTACAAGTTATAGAAACGACCTCTAAATGAGGCGTTTTGAAAAGTTACCATTCGATTAATGAAATCGAGTTACAAACAATGAGGTCCCAAAGTATAATATATAAATGTTTACAAAATGTTTGAATGGTATATGATAAAAGTGTAAGTCTTCAAAATATGTCGATGCGACTCTAAGTTCCATGCAATGACTATCGCCTTTATGACCGAGATAAACATGCTAAAAGTGTCAACACAATGGTTGGTGAGTTCATAGAGTTTGTTTAACGTGTAAAGCCTTGAAAGAATGTTTTCATAGCAAAGGCATTGTAAATCCACTCGGCCCAAGTTCCGTCCATACAAAACTTGCAACTGTGTGTTCACAACCTTCGCCAAAATATAGTTTGCACAATACACGGATTATATTCACCCAAGGTCATGAATCGGGTACCATGGGCGGGGCATCTTCCCAAATAGTACTATATTAATCCCATGGTCATGAATCGGGTACCATGGGCGGGGCATATACCCGACTTATAGTACTATCAATATCTCTCCGACAACATAGAGTATTATGACGTTTGTAAATACAATTCATGTATTTAAGCGAGTTAAGTATTTCCAAGCATGTAAAACGAAATCAAGTATAACGTAATCAAGTATAATGCAACCAAGTATAATGCGATCAAGTATAATGCAATCACGTATAATGCAATCAAGTATAATGTTTTGAGTATTTGTAAAAGTAAAAGAAATAGTTGAGCATGTATCTCCCCCAAAGAGTTTGTAAAACAAGTATTAAAAGAGTAGGGGCTATGACTCACCTTAATAAATGTGATATCCAATGTATAACGAATCGATGGATAAGCCGAGAAACCTCTACGCGCAACCTAGAATATGTGTTGTGTCTTAGGTTCTAAAATAACGATGTGAATGTATAAACATGCCTTATATAGTTATTACATCAATTATACTTGGATACTTAACATTTGTGAAGTCGTATAAGTGTTTACGTTTCGTTTATTTAAGTTTTCCCCGTCTATATCTACCCGTTATTTCTAAACCGTAATTGATCACGACTCGGTTTTTATGTCCTCGGAAAGGTAATTGAATGTACTAAACAGATTAGTGGGCCCTCTGCCCGTGAAATTATTTAACTAACGTGAAATTACCAATTTACCCTTGGATGTACTAGTTATTTCAATCGAGACAAACCGTCTCACGGTTTTGGTCATAAGTCGAGTTCTACAACTCCGTTTAATGCACGGCCAGCGCCACGTTCAAGTTAGGGTGTTAGCTACAACTTTTATTCTTTGACCAACAGTTGGTTATATGCAAGTTTTATGAGCTTTACTCGTTCCAAATCATTACTCGATTTGGACACGTTAGCCGTTTGGCTCTAGTTTATTCATCGGGATGAGTTACGGCACGAGCCACCCGGAAAAATGACCACAAGACATAGATCTATAATCCTATGTTATTACCTAAATTTTTCAGTCCACGAATTTTACCCAGTAATTACGTTTACAGCCCTGTCCAGTTTCTGTTTTGCAAAACTAGTCCTTTTGACGATTTCTAGTGGTTTAGTCCATTTATCCAAGCACAATCAACCATAATAAGCATATAAAACATATTAAATACATGAAATACTAGTATTCACAGTAATAAAATGACAACATAAGAGTTTGCTTACAATCCTTGTGATGAAACAAATCAAGAACCATTAATCAAGATCACTAAACCTATGTTTGTAACACCAAACCCTAGCTTCCAAATCTTTTCACCACCTTGCAAACCCTTTATAACACTTGCTAATCTTTGTAAAACTTCCTAACCTCAGCCCCTAATACTCTTGAGTAGCTCCTTATCCAACCATGGAATCATCAAATAAACTTTAGATTCATGTAGAGAATAACTAGGCCTTGAACTTTGGTATGTAATTCGTAACTTGAAGATCAAAGGATCATGGTCTTGTGAATTAATGGTGGTTCTTTTTGGGAGCTCAAGGAGGAATGAAATGAATGTGTTCTAGTCATTGAATGTGTTTAAATAGCAAGGATGAGGAGGTGCAAAAGTTGGATTCTAAGACTTAAGTCTTAAAGGCTAAGTAAACCTTACACATGTTAAAGCTTCCTATGTAAGCTTCATATCTTAACTTAGTCATCAATATAAAACGCCCCATGTGGCTTAAATTTCGTTCAAGGCCTATCTAGAATGACTAGATATGAGTTGCTTGGTATTATCTTGTTTACGGAGTGAGTTTTGGTCCCGGTAATCGCTAACTCTAAGTCGTAAAGTCACGAAACTTAAAACCGGGTATACTAAAAATATGAAACTTGTAAATATGTTAAAACTTGTTAATATACTCCATATAAGCATATTAAATGAGTGATAAGTTCTATCGGGTTTCTTAAACGCTGCTAAAACTGGAAACGCGGGTCTAAAACGCGCAAATCGCATAAAACGCATAAAAGCTGAAAACGTAAAATTCCAAAACTTATGAAAATGTCACGGAAGGTGAAAACTTATATTTCTCTTGTTTGTAATGTTTTCGGACATACGGGATGCCTAAAGGTCGTTTAAACCTAAGCGTAAATCTCGGACACGGTTTCGTGAAATTTGCAAAAGTGACCGATTAGTGTCAAATTATCGGATTATTACTAAAATAGGTTAACTTACAAGAATATGAAATAAAAAATTTTGGTGATGAATAGTAAAATGAATAGTAACGGTGAATAGTAAAATGAATAGTGACCCGAAAATGCAATTGTTACAGAGGCAACCCATGTGTTTTCAATTTCTTTTTTATTGTGTGTCATATATCTTTTCATTATTGTATGTTCTCATGTTTGAATTTGTGAAAATACTTTATTTTGTCTTTAACCTGGTCTTAATTACTTATAAAGGTATTTTACAAAAAGGATAAGTGTAGGGAGGATTACACACGTTTTTAAAAGAACGTGAACATGAGAACTACAATCATTGAAAATGATATATATGTGTTTGTTAGAGTCAAATGGTTGTAGCGAGTCATAATGGATGTTTTACAAGAATGTTTCCAGATTTTAAAGGTGTAATTTTCGAATTTTTCCGAAAAAGCAGAAGACCGGTTTATGTCGGGATAACTGACGGCGTCGAGATCATAACACGACGAGGTCGGGAGGTAGAAACGACTTATTACTTTCTCTCGTTTTACGTACTATTTACAAATTTTGGAATTTTTGGTCTTAATTTTCCAAAAATCTACAAACATCCATTCCACAAGCATTATATCTTATTTAAGTGCGGAATTACATCTTGTTGTGATTTTTCTTTGTTCGGTTTGATGCTTTGGGTTGTTTGTTTTCTTAAAGTGTGCGGTTTTATTTATCAAGAAGAAGAAACATAGCATTGGATGGAGCTTATCACGCATACATTCTTCTTGGAAAGAATTTAACCACTACTTCACACGGATCCTACCGAGCTAATCAAGGGAGTATTAGTTTCTTTCTCTTTTAGTTACCTTCCATTATCATAACTTTGATACTTTCGGGGAACATTGGGGACAATGTTCAGTTTAAATATAGGGAGGGAGAATAAAACGGGAATTTTGAAACTATGCGTATCCTTGACTATTTGTCTTGTCCTATTTCATTTGTGTAATACACCATGAGAAATATCGGTTAGGGTAATTATAGCACCAAATTTAAAATTGTTCATGACTTGTAGGAGTGGGTCTTTTGTCTTAATAAAGCATCTCATGGATAGGAGTTATATGACTAGCACAAAAACCCTTTACCACTCAAATTCCACCCCAAAAATGTGAGGTTCGCCCCTAGATTTGTAGGAATTAAAGCATTCATCTATAATGCTTCGAGAGTGTACCGATAGTATAATAGATTCTAGAACTTGTTTTGTGATCCATCCCGAGATCGCTAGTGAGACTACACTTGTGTAGTTAGGAATAACTAAATGATAAGAGGCATTAGGATAACCCTTGTTTGATACCCGTATTATAATTACTTCTTCCACATCGGTTGAGTAATTCCCCCACACCCTTGCGTTGTACTCATCTTTAGTACACGGTACCCCTTGTTAACCCCTCATAGCCTATCCTTTTCGCGGTTCTCGTGATATTTCGGTTTTCTGGAATATCTATGAAGAGCATTGTTTACAATCCACCCCTAAATGTACACCCAAATCGCCTTAGCCTACCTTGTATGCACTCACTTTTAGTGCATTATTGTTATCATACTAAACCCTTAGTTCAATTATCTAGTTACTTGCATAAGTTTTTAAGTCGAGTCATATCCTTTGTATACAGTTTTGGGACGATTGGGACTCATGGGTAAAGTTAAATTTTATGGAGTGACGGGAAAGAACGTTAAATTCAAATTCCCTTTATCTACGTAATAATGTACTCCAAGTGTTTTGATCTTTTCAATTCGGGTCAAATTAGTGTTAGAAGTAATAAAAACTGAAGTGTAGGGATGTGCCTATAAATCCCTTATATTTTGATGTTATCGTAGAGGATGGTAAAGTAAAATTGTATGAAAAAAAATCGAAAAAAAAAGAAAAAAAAAAACGAGTGTTGGAAAAAAAACAGAAAACAAAAAAAAAACATACGGGCTACCATCCTACATCTATCTTTATATTTATGTTTGTTTGTTTCAAAGTTATCTAGAGTTTAGAGAGTCGAGTCTTGGCTTAGCAACGCCATTCTTCTCATGCTTATAACATAAATATTTTTGACTTGCCACCACTAAATCGCCTATCCAACCAAACCCTTTGTTTCCCTAACCGTAAGCCTAACGTTACAACCCTTTAAAACACCTCTTAGATAGTTTTTCTTAGGTGCTTACATAAAGCGGTGGAGGTTTGATCTAGTCTCAAGCCTATGGTAATCTATGTACTATGACCGGTTAATGAGTGTTTATCTTCCATTTCCATTTGATATATTTCATATACACGAGAGATGAGAGTATCCAAACACCACTTGTGAGGTGCTAGTATATAATTTCCGTGCTTGTTATGACTTTTATGGGCTTATACTTGTTATGAATTATGTTAAACCATTGCATTATGCCCCAACTTATAAATTGATTGGCCAAAAGCACATTTACTTGAGGACAAGCAAATACCAAGTGTAAGGATATTTGATAAAGATTTAAAACGTATACTTTTAAGGGTCATTTAAGCCCTTAATTGCCCACTTTATATCCGTTCTCGCTTAATTTCGTTCCTTTTCACTTTTAGGTCTCTTGAAGGCAAAATGTTGGAATGATGCTTATTTGGACGAAAAGGAGTGAATATGTGAAGAAAATGGCTAAAGTCAAGATCAAGACACTCGAGTTCTTTGGAAGTGCACCGACGGCGTCATAACAAAGGCGATGCCGTCCACATTTTGTGACTGACTCGGGGTGAAATTGCTATTTTACACTTGGCGTCAAGCTTTGAAGAGTAGGCGTCATGAATATTTTTCCTCAGACGGCCTAGATCCAGATTTAGGCGACGTCGGTCAAGGCGGCAGTGAGTCACAACCACAACGAGCGCCGTCCCAAAGTTAACTTGGCCAAGGCGAAACCCTAATGACGGCGATCCCGGCGTCGCAATTAAAAGGTGGCCGCCGTCGCGGTTGTAACTCTATATATAGAATTCGATTTTCGGACTTTTAGAGGTAGACTTGTGGAGTAAAAACCAAAAGCGATTGTAGTCCGTCTTGGATAGTATTTTAGGGTTCTAATACCCTATTTTACATCGAGATAAGTTATTTATTCACTTGATTTCATTATGTCTTCGATTGAATGTGTGTATGCTTGCATGTTTAACATGTCCGGCTAATTTACTTGTGTGTTTGCTTAGATCTATGAAACCTAGTTATTGAATATTAATTGGTTGTCTCTTTTATTAATTGTAATTGGCTTAGGAGTGCTTAGAGCCATTGTTGTGTTTTTAATGCTTGATTAATCTTCGTGAACATTAGTTTATAATTACTAGTGGAATTGTAGGCTAAAAATCCAAAGAAAACCTTAGTGTTAAGTTTATGAATCCTAGAGATTTCTTAGTAATTAACCTTAGGTAGCTTCAAAGATTTAGGGATAAAAGCACACCCTACGATCTTAGGAAACACAATGCGTTAAGAATAAGGAAGTGACAATTCAACCATCAATAAAAGATAACTAGAGAGTAATAGTATCTAGGTAGACACATCTTTAATCATCATACGAGCACACTTCAATGGACATAGACTACCCTTAGATTAGATAATTAGATAATTAGACTAATCGGTAGAAGTACCACCCCAATCCAAACCCGAGATCGTACCTTTTATTTTCTAAAAACATAAAAAGATAAAAAATAATCTTCCCAAACCCAACCTTAGCGTAGTAATTTCTCACTAGCATTCCTATTCCCCAGAGATCGATATCAATCCCGAGGCTTACCCTAATACTACACTACAACGATTAGGTTCATTGCCTAGGTGGTTGAAAACTTGCTCAAGAAAAGGAAGTTTCCTTTGACCCCAACGCGCGTTATGCGCGTATCAAGTTTTGGCGCCATTCTTGGGAATAGAATAGCTAGTTAGATTTCTATCTCGTTTAGGTTCCCTTGCTTGATTCCTATCAAGTAAGATTTTTTCTCATTTTAGCTTCCTTGTAGTCTATCCCCTTCTTTGTGTTTTTATTTGTAAAACCCTTTTCATTTGTCGCTATGGCAGTGAAGTTGCATTTGAATCATTAACAAATGAGTAACAATTGAATTTAAAAATTGGATTGCTTTTTATTGTTCTAATGAATTTATGAGTGGATCTTAGAGATATCCAAAGGAGGCGGGTGTAAGGTTGGATGGATTTGATAAATTTTGTGCTTGTATGGCTTCTATTCAACGATCATTGTTAGAATCAACTCCTTTTAGTGAGACCTCCGGAAATTTTTGAGAAAAGCCTCCTAAGCATAAACCATCGGTTGAATGATCTTAGGCACCATGATCAAAAAGACCTAGTTTTTAGAACATGGAACCTAAACCGAACAAGATTGTGAGATGGTTAGAGTTGAACTACCGAGTTGCATGTGTGGATAGATTTCAAAACATATGACACGCATGAGGAATCCTTTAGGCAAATAGAACATAGTGATCAAATTTTGAGAATGATTCTTAAGAATTGGACAAAATTTGAAATGGCTAAAGAAGGATTTGAGATACTTAGGAATGTATTTGGGTTAGATCATACTAAAACACGTGATGAACATTTAGGAGATCTAGATACAATGGAGAATGAGGTGGAAATTCCAAGCCCCAAGCCCTACCATCACTTGAGGAACACACATCGCCTATAACTTACTCGAAAGAAGTAGAAGAGACTATAGGAACCCCGATTGATATAGAACCTTTGGACCAACGACACTAGAGAATGTAGGTTTAGATGCTTGTTTTCATGACCTCTCTCTTAGTCCTAGGAAGTTCCTAATTTTGATGAACCGGAGCCTCAACCAAAACCTTACTAAATTTTCCGTCTTTAGATGTGAATCTAGGAATTGAATTAGGCCCCAATCCACCCATCAAAATAAATAGTCCGGGTAGTTGCTTGATAAAGGAAGTGGACTCTAGGCCATGTAGAGTGGAAGCTAATATAGGAGTAACCCATGACCTTACACACTTACATCACCCATTCTTGGTTAATAACAAAAAACATTATGGGTTTAAACCGGGTTTATTAGGTCAAGATGGATCTTTAACTAAGAATCTCTTGAAGTTGATAGAAGATGATCCATTTCTAGGAGAAAGACTTGATTCACCCGCTAAACCCATAGAATTAGGTAAGGTTATAATGAATGGAGCACACCCATTTGAGCATATAAATCACCCATCACCATCTCCTCACGTAGCAAATTTCCACACTAAGGGTGTGTATCGCTACTATCACCCGCACTTAAGCTTAAGTGTAGAAAAAACTTCCCTTTATCCGTTAAATAAGGGTAGAGTCAAGCCCGTGACTCGAACAAAAATAAGCACTTCTTAGGGAGGCAACCCATGTGTTTTTCTTTTTCTTTTTATTTGTGTGTCATATATTTTTCATTATTGTATGTTCTCATGTTTGAATTTGTGAAAATGCTTTATTTTTTCTTTAACCTCCTCTTAATTACATTTAAAGCTATTTTACAAAAAAGGATAAGTGTAGGGAGGATTAAACACGATTTTAAAAGAACATGAACATAAGAACTACAATCATTGAAACTGATATATATGTGTTTGTTAGAGTCAAATGGTTGTATCGAGTCATAATGGATGTTTTGCAGGAATGTTTCAGTTTTAAAGGTGTAATTTTTCCGAAAAGCAGCGAGACCGGTTTACTGTCGGGATAACTTGACGGTCGTCAGATCATAACGATGACGTCGGAGGAGTAGAAACAACTTATTACTTTCTCTCGTTTTCTTTGCTATTTATAAATTTTGGAAATTCTCGGGTCTTAATTTTTGAAAATCGCAAACATCCATTCTACAAGCATTATATCTTATTTGAGTTTGGAATTACATCTTGTTGTGATTTTTCTTTGTTCGGTTTGATGCTTTGGGTTGTCTGTTTTCTTAAAGTGTGCGAGGTTTTATTTATCAAGAAGAAGAAACATAGCATTGGATGGAGCTTATCACATACATTCTTCTTGGAAAGAATTTAACCACTACTTCACACGGATCCTACCGAGCTAATCGGGAGTATTTGTTTCTTTCTCTTTTAATTACCTTCGTTATCATAACTTTGATACTTCGGGGAACATTGGGGACAATGTTCGGTTTAAATGTAAGGGAGGGAGAATAAAGCGGAACTTTGAAACTATGCTTATCCTTAACTATTTGTCTTGTTCTATTTCATTTGTGTAATAAACCATGAGAAATATCGGTTAGGGTAATTTTAGCACCAAATTTAAATTTTTTCATGACTTGTAGGAGTGGGTCTTTAGTATTAATAAAGCGTCTCATGGATAGGAGTTATATGACTAGCACAAAACCCTTTACCACTCAAATTCCACCCAAAAATGTGAGGTTCGCCCCTAGATTTGTAGGAATTAAAGCATTCATCTTTAATGCTTGAGTGTACCGGTAGTATAATAGATTCTAGAACTTGTTTTGTGATGCATCCGAGATCACTAGTGAGACTACACTTGTGTAGTTAGGAATAACTAAATGATAAGAGGCATTAGGATAACCTTGTTTGATACCGTATTCTAATTACTTATTCCACATCGGTTGAGTAATTCCCCACACCCTGCGTTGTACTCATGTTTAGTACACGGTATCCCTAGTTAACCCTCGAGCCTATCCTTTTCGCGGTTCTCTTGATGTTTCGGTTTTCCGAATATCAATGAAAACATTGTTTACAATCCGCCCCAAATGTACACCCAAATCGCCTTAGCCTACCTTGTATGCACTCACTTTTAGTGCATTATTGTTATCATACTAAACCCTTAGTTCAATTATGTTAGGATTTAGTAAATCCAATTATTAAAGAGTCGGTCACCTCAGTATATGTAATCGTTAGAAAGCTCGTAGTCGTAGATTATTTAATGTTTAGTAGTATTTAGTTAAGTAACACCGTGGAGGACAGACGGGTCTTTACCCATGTATGCACGATCCATGCACTGTAGGTGGCGATTGTGTAAGACTATAAATACTCTCTACCTCCCAAGGTGAGAGTTGGAGCTCATAATAATACTTTCATTTTCTATTACTAAGTTCCCAAACCTCTAACTCTTTCTCTCTCTAAAACCTAATATTAAACTCCTACTTGTGATTATGATATGATGTGTTTGTGAAATCCAATATGTTACAAATGGTATCAAGAGCCATGGTTTGATCATCTCTCTCACATATCCTTAGATTTCTAGTGGTTTTAGATGGTTTTTGAGTTTGAAAAAGTTTTGTGGTTTTTGCATCATTTGGATTATTTATTGTGTTAAAGTTTGAATTTTGAGTGTACTTTTGTCTTTAGAATCATTGTAAGTGCTTGGGTTTGGATTTGGAAAGCTTGAATCACTGTGGTTGTGCTTGTTTTGGATTGAAAAGTGTGTTTTTGAAGTTTTTCTTGCTAGCGACTTGACTCTCGTAGTATTTTTCTTCGTAGCGACTTGCTTGATGGTGTTAACGAGTTGTAGTGTTAATTGTTAGCGACTTGAGCCTAGCGAGTTGTCTATTGAGACAAGCCGACAAAGCAGTACAAGTTAGTGGATTCTCAACTACGGACTAGCGACTTGGTTAGGTTAGCGACTTGATTTCAATTTTGTTAGCGACTTGTACTTTGTATTCTCGTGACTTGATATTAGCGACTTGGATCTTAGCGAGTTGTTCTTTAGCAACTTGACTGTTTAGCGATTTGGTAAATTAGCGACTTGTGTCCAGCGACTTAGGTCTTAACGACTTGGGCTTAGCGACTTGATAACATCAAATTAGCCTGATCTTTTATATATCAAATTCCCGTGTTTATGGACTCATTTATATTAATATGGTACTTAATTGGTTTATATTCGTTCATATTTGCATTTCAGGATAAATGAGGCGCTGGAGCGGAAAAGAAGTGATAAAAGGCCAAGAAATATATTCTGAAGACAAGTTACGGCGTAAAGGGTACATTTGACTACGTCGTAACTAATACAACGAAGGCCTGATAATTATTTGTGAAGGTTACGCCGCAACTGATTAATGGTGTTACGGAGTAAATATGAGCTTTGAAGGATACGGCGTAACCATCTTTTATGGTTACGTTGTAATTATTTTATGAAGGTTCTGGCGTAACATGGAATTAGTTACGCCGTAGAGATTATTCGGATCGGATAAGTATGAATTTGGTGAAGGATTACGACGTAACCGATGTTTAGTTCTGGCGTAATTTATTACTTGGGCGCAAAGTTTGAAGGTTACGACGTAATCATAATTTAATTACGCCGTAATTAATTAAATCTTGGATATCTTATAAGAAGTTTTGAAGTCCAGGGTGAAGTCGTCAATATTAAAGAAGTTTATTACACATTCGGTGTAAATTAAGACCAAGTCTTCAAGTGATAAGTATTGAATGATCAAGGGCCATTGTTGCAATTTGCCTAAAGAATTCCACTATATATAGTACATGTACAGGAATGATTTATTCATCAATTGTGGTTTGCTGCTACTGTACGCAAGAAAGAAAAAGAATGACAGCAGGCGTGGCTTTTTGTGGAATTATTTTCTGACTCACAATATTATTTTGGTTTCATTATTGTTTATTATAATCTTGATTATCAATATAATTGTTGGCGAATTAATTCTTATTGTGTTCTATTTAATTGATTATTAATTTATTATTAGTCAATTAATTATCGATATTATGTATTTGTTTATTTATTGTTTTACATGATAATTATATTTGTCGTCCATTTAGGGTATTTTAGAGATGTGGAAATTAGGTCTTGGCCTAGTTTAGATTCTTTTATTATTAATGATTTTGCGTTATTAATTGTTTACAGTGTATCGTCATGGTTTATTGGTAGCTATCTTTGGTTTGGTAGTTTTGAATGACGGTGAGGCCAATTGCTCAGGAGATATGACCAAGTGACCCAGGTGGTGAATGTGAGGCGGGAAGGGTAGATATGACCAATGACGACTCTTTCTACTTGTGCGATTTGACCAATTGATCACTACCGTTTGGATGAACTTAAAATTAGGGGTGAGTGTCTAAGTTCTAACGGCCGGGCACTCGCTATTATAAGTCTAGCATGTAGCGGTCTTAATGACTTGGCTTAGGGGACCGAGAACAACAAGACTTATGATGATGCGCTTTGATTTCTCTGTGGTGGCATCTTTCTTTGATAGGTTAGAGCGAATTGACCAAATCTTTGTCCTCTCGACTTTAACCCCACTTGAAACAAGAATCTAGTGACATGTAGAACCTATGTAATGCGATAGTGCGGTTAACAATAGCGCTATTAGATTGCCGAATGATCCGGGTAACTGTTCATCTTGGTGAGGATTCTAAGAACCATAGGGTAGGTGAATTGACCAAAGGAGTCTATCGACTGTTGCCACTTGTGGAAGAACTAGGTTTAAGAATTGCATCACTATCGTTTCCATTAGCTTGTTTGCCAGAGAACCAACCCAATTGATCATGTGACACCTTAAATATTATCAATCATATCATTAAAACTTATCTATTTGACCAAATTAATTAATTAGGCAGTTAGGAATCAACCGTTCTTTGGACGACCTCGGTATTACCATTCCTCACTACATGCATTGCGTCTTTGCCCGTTAGTGCATTAGGTGAGCCATAGGTAGGCGAGTTACTATAAATGTAAAACACAGTCGATAAAACTGCATCGCGACTTGATACATAGCAACTTGAAGTCTAGCGAGTTGCTACTTGTGACTTTCGTGCTTAGCGACTTGGTTCAAGGATTCTTAGCGACTTGGTTGATCTTTTGTTTATGTCTGGTTTACATTGATTTAGTAAAATCCGTGAAAGAATCTATTTCCGGTTTAATCGTAGAGTTATAAAATCCCGTGAAATCGTAAACATGTCTACCAACGTACCTAGAATCATCTCCACTGTTCTTGAGGATATTCAGCGGTTGGTTGAGACACTAAATCCACCCATGCTTGACGAGGCGACTATGACTCATGGGCTCAATGAATGCGGTTGTATTGTCTTGGAAAGAAAAATGGAGTCAACATTCTCAAGTCTATTGATGAAGGACCGTGTCGATTGAGACTACAAAGACATAATTGATCTGCTGGCGATGGAACCATGATCTTTGGTTTGGACGGACCAAAGGCGTATGATGAGCTCGATGATAAGGAGAAAAGAGATTCGATCTTGATATCGGGGCTTCAAACATTATACTTCAAGGTCTTCCAAAAGATATCTACAAGCTTATCTGTTGGGAACTATATTTAAAGTTGATAAGACAAAGTACATGAAAGATGAAGGACTATTGAAGACAAAGAAAGACAAGGGACCTACTTGGCAAAGAAGTATTTATTATCTAGTCCCTTGTAGTCATTTGTAACCCTAGTATCTCTATTATATAAAGAGATACAGGGAATTAGGTTTATGTGTGTCAAGATGTAAAACACCAAAGTGTGTGTGTGTGGGAAAACCCAGGCGTGGGGTGCCTAGGGTTTTGGTGAATGTCGACATATAGTGTTTAGCCTCAAGGATCATTGATCCCTGTTAGATTGTAACCGTCTTAGAGTTGATCATCTAGGATTGGGGCTGTAGATGTGTTTTGTAGAACACATGATGATGACGAAGAAACCTTGATAATAACAATGATAGTTTGATTATTCCGCTGTGCATATATATTATTGTTCATTGTTATTTGTGCTTATTGATTATCCTAGATAAGGTCTAATAAACCTAGAGCAACGATTCTAACAAGTGGTATCAGAGCAAGGTTCTGATATTTTGTTTTAGAAGATCCAAAGAATTAGCTTGACTTACTCTCAAGACAATGGAGATGGAAAACAATCAATCAAACTCTTCTTCTACACCCGGACTCCTAAGCTTAAGCTTAATGAGTTTGAGATGTGGAGGATCTTGATTGAGAAATACTTCCTCATCGGGACTATGCTCATGGGAGATCATTCAACTTGGTGATTCTTTCAAATCGTGACCACTACTTCAAAAGTTGGTGACACGGATGTTGTGAAAGTTTCGTGCACGAATCAAATTCGAAAAGCTCAAAGAAGAATGATCTTAAAGCTAGAAGTCTATTGTCGATGACTCTTCCTAGAGACCAGATTATTGCATTCAACAAATTCAAGGCGCTAAAGAGCATTTGAAGAGATTTGCTCGGTGTTTGGTGGTAATGATGCAACAAAGAAGACTCGAAGACATTGTTAAAGCAAAGTTATGAAAACTTCTCTGCTTCAAGCAATGACTCACTTGATAGCATTTTACCAAACTTGAGAAGATTGTTACACAACTAAGCGTGTTTGGCATTGAGGTAGAAAAGGAAGACCTAAATTTGAAGTTTCTAAGAAGTTTGCCTTGAGTTTCAAACCAATGTTCTTGTATGGGAAAACAAAGCAGACATTGAAACAATGAAGCTCAATGATCTTTACAACAACTTCAAACTTATTGAGCAAAGGTTGAAGAAGGCGGAAACTTGGTACAAGCTCTAGTAGCTTGGCATTGTTGTCAAATTTCGTTGACGGTGATGATTACGAAGATGAAAGTGATGATGATATTGCCACCGTGGGTTCTAAAGTTTCCAGCGGTAATGTTAATGTTACCACCTTGTGGGTTCCAAAAGAAGGTTGCTAGTATTGGAGATCCTACCTTTTATGCTTTTATCTCCACTGAGTTGATGGCTGCATCTTAACTCATGAAGACATAGAGCAAATTGATGAAGATGACTTGGAAGAGATGGATATAAAATGGCAGATAGCTCTTCTTAGCATGAGGGCTAAGAAATTCTACAAGAAAGGCGGCAAGCCTATTCACATTAATGGTGATGATCTTGCAGGTTTTGATAAGAAGAAAGTGGAGTGCTTTAAGCGCCACAAGTTTGGACATTTTGCTAGAGAATGTGAAGACCAAAGACCAAGGACAACAGTCTACATGGTACAAGCAAAAGAAGGGACCAAGCGTGGAAGAACCAAAGGCAATGTTGGCTATTGATGGTGTGAGCTATGATTGGAGTTTCATGGATGATGAACAAGAAGAAGAACATTGAGATGTTGCTCTTGTTGCTACCGAATTTGCTCTCATAGCTTTCTCGACTACGAGGTACAAAACTTTGATAGTTTTTCTAAAACATGTAAAGGTCGCTAAAGAAGTTGAAAGACTTAATGATTTGTACTCTAATAAAAGGCAAGAATTATATCGCTAATTATATTGTGGCTAATCTTAGGAGAGCTATGGCGGTATTAGAAAATCAAATAGAGAACTATCGAGGCAAATGAGTCAAATTATAATGATGATATGATTCTTCTGAAGAGAGGTAGAACATACAACTAGCTGTGAATGAAGCATACCAAAGGAGCTTGAAAAACTCCAAAAGAAACTTGAAAATGTCAATTTAACTATGGACACATGTTATCATCGATGCGAGTCAATTGATAAAATTTGGAATGCTCAAGTATATAATAAAGCTAAGTGCGGTATGGGTTATAATCTGCGCCTCCACCACTAAGGGTGTTCATTCACCTCGGTATAGATTTAGCTCATACGGTATAGAGGATTTTAAGGATCTTGTAAGAGAATATGGTCCTTTAAAACACACGGTTGTGAAGAGTGAGGAAGAGAGTAAGCTAGATAATGATGTTTTTGAGAGTGCTAGTGACTCATCATTGTAGATGAGAGTATTAAAAGAATGTAGAGACTACTATCCCAAAAGTTGCTAATACTATTATAGAGGAACCTAGGAAACCAGTTAATAAACCTAGACCAGCTGTAAGTATCTTTGAGATGTATAGGAACAAGCCTCTGACTCTAGGGGTAACCGGAGGAGTTGGAATCATGTTAAATCTCAACAATTAGGTAGTGATTTTGTGATGAACAATAAAGCATGCTATATCCGTGGTAGTTTTGATCATTTACATGCTTATTGTGACTATCATGTTGGGAGAAGGGTAGTCTATAGGAACAAAAGGGTGGAGTCTAATAGATATCAACATAATGTACACCCTAGTTCTAATTGCAATATGGTCCCAAGAGCAGTTCAACTTAGAAGTGGCCTCAAAACAGTTGCCACTGCAAAAACTGTTAACACTGCTCACCCTAAGTCACCTGTTAAAAGTGCAAACACTAAAACAAGTTTTAATAAATCTGCACAAACAGGAAAAAGAACCTTTCAAACTAAAAAGGTTAATAATAACCAACAATGGGTACCTAAAAAGAAACCAGCAGTTACCACTGCTCATTCAAAAGTTACCACTGCAAGGGTTTTGAACAAGAAAATGGGAGACATGGGAAATGCTGTGAAGGCCTCAGCACGTTGGGAATGGAAACCTAAAGGAAACACCTCTACAACCAATCCCAATGGTGTATCAATGACCTTTGATAGATTTAACTATATTGATACACGAGGCAAATCCAAGTCAATCATGGCTTGGGTCCCCAAAAGAAACTAACTCTTTACTCTTATGTGCAGGAACATCCAAGGACTAAATGATTTGATTTTGTATTTACAAATTATGGGTGTTCAATGCACATGACTGGAAACATGTCTTTTCTTTTGATTTTGTGCAAGGTTTCAAGTTACTCCCAAGTTCTCTCACTGATCAGCTTTGTGAAGAAGATTTTCGAGATATCTTAAAGCATTTCCTACTACGGGATTGTGGTACTCAGAGATTATCCTTTAGATCGGTTACTTACTCGGATAGTGACTATCTTTGGAGCTAGCTTGGATAGAAAATCTACAACCGGTGGATGTCAATTTCTTGGCAATAGGTTAGTGTCATGGCGGTGCAAGCAAACAATGGTGGCTAATTCTTCAACTGAAGAGTAGTATATTTCTGCCGCAAGTTTCTGCGTGCTCAAGTTTTATGGCTTGAGAATCAACTTTTGGACTATGGGTACAATTTTATGAATACCATCATTCATATTGACAATAGCGATTACCATATGCATTATTAAGAATCACATTCAACACACAAAGACCAAACATATTGAAATTAGACATCATTTCATTAGAGACCGTTATGAAAAGGACTAATTCAAGTTGTCAAAATTCATACTGATGACAACTATGTTGATTTGTTAACAAAAGGTCTTGATGTGGGAAGATTTCAGTACTTGGTCACAGGTATTGGAATGCTTAATCCATAATTATGTTAGTGTTGAGGGGAGGCTGTTGGGTACTGAAATTCTTGTTTAAGTTTGCATATCATGTTTTGATGAGAAGTTGGAGTTAAAAGGTGTATATCTGAAATACACATCAAATGGTTATTGATTCACCATGTCTAATACACATAAGAATCAACTAGTCCGAGCAAACGACTCTTGGTAAAGACTTGACAAATCCGTTTATGGTTGATAGTTTACCAAAACTATATGGTTATCAACTCACCATATTCTTTATGATTAAGAGTTGGCTAGTCCATAGCAAGCGGCTCATGGTAAAGACATATCAAATCCGTTGATAGTTGATAGTTTGCTAAAAACTATAATGGGAGCGATATTGTTTTCTAATGATTTTATCTTCCATCGCTCTTTGAAATTTTTGTGAAAAATTACCTTTGCTAGTTCACAGTTTCCATCGAGCGGTGTTCTTTTACCACTGTTGTTCTAGCCGTTACAACTGATTATGTCAGTAATTAATTTTTTACTAGCCGTTGAAAGTAACCACTGATATTCATATATATAGGGTTAATATTTTAAGTAAATTATCTTCTTTCTATATTATAATTACTTTCTAAAGATAATTTTACTTGCGCATCAATTCTAAACCCTAACCCTATATATCTTTTTCTCTCAATTGGCTAGTCATTCTTTCAATTCTTACTGACATAATAATATTTTTCCTCAAAAGTTTCTATGGCTTCTTTGAAATTTGCAGATGAGCACAACCTAGTGGCCTACTTACAAAAGAATACCGAGAAGAGTGGCCCTGTTTTTCATCAGATTGTGGATTTTCTTCATACCACTCATATAAGGTATGCTTTGCTTTTCAAACCCACAATCTATATCTCTCAAATCAATCAGTTTTGGACTTACGCTCGATCCATAACACTTGAGAATAGAGATACACATGAAGCGATGGATGCTCTCGAGCCATAGATGGGGTAACTATTGATGTTACCGAGGCATCCCCAAGGAGAGTACATCACTTGGATGATCTCAATGGTCACATCACATTACCTATGTCGACATTCATGATACTTTATCATCCATGGGGTATGATACCAGCGATAAAGGCTACTTTCAAAAGAGTGGTTTTGTCCCCACCGGAGATTTTGATTCATACCTTCTTACATTGTCTTAGTCCTAAGAAAACATCTTATGAGCAATTTAGTTCAACCATGGCTTATCCTTTGGTTTGTCTAGTCATCGATAAGATTTTCAACTGGTCAAACTATATTTTTACCAAGATGAAAGGCAATGTACAAAGTAAAACCAAATTTTAATGTATCCAAGGTTTGTGCAAGTCGTGCTTAATGAATTTCAACGCAACCTCACACCATTTATCAAATCGGTTGCCTAAAGCCTAAAGTTTTCAAAATTTGAATAAAGATGGCAATATGATTTTACACTCTCCTACCCCAACTGCTTGCTAAAATTTCAACCGAACAAACTACACCTATAATTAATGTACCCAACATTGATTATACACCACCGATTTCAAGAAACTATGAGAAGGTCAAAACAATCATCTCCTCTCATGACAACACAAAGTTTCGAACCTTTTGGTCTAGGAACAAGCGGTGGTTTTAGACTTCCACCTAGTCCTACTATGGAGAGTCCGGACCAATACCCATGATTCACCTCTCCCAACGGGTAACACGGTTGGAAGTCTTGAGGTAGTGGAAATCAATTGGAATTGATGGTTATGTGTACCAAATTAGCAAACCATGTTGATTCTCTACAAAAGACATTGGCTACTTTCAAGAAGCAACATGCCAAGGATGTTCAAGCTCGTTAAAGCGTAGATTCGACCTTAAAAGAAGAGGTGCAGAGGTTGCAAAAGCACAAGAAGATCGCAAAGTTGGTGATTTCATCTTCATCCTCACCTTCTAATGGTGATTCGGTGATCAAGATTTGGGAAATTCCTCCAAACAGGGAGGAAAGCAGGTTCGACGAGGGAGGAAAATTGATTTTGAAGATGAAGGTGATACAAGTGAAGGAGCAAAAGAAGTCGAAACTCATGAAGAGCAACTTGAAGATCAAGACATTTTCCAAGCGCAACTCGATTTTACCATCGATGATATTTCCACTGCAGAGCCAACTCTTGCCACTGCAAGTGAAGAATTTGATACTTTGAAGGATAATAAGGGTAAGCGGTTATGGAAGATGTACTGACAACCTAAAGGGAAAGTTTCAAAGAAAAGACATGTTGATTGATCATGATAGAGAACTTGCTATGAAGATTTCGGAAGATCAAATTCTTGAAAGAGTTCTTTGAAAAGAAAAGGTTGAAAGAAATAGAAGTTGCTAGCTTTTGGAAGCTCAAAGATTGGATAGAATGGAAGATCTTGATTCAATTTCCACCGTCCAACCTCTTTGTTATGAAAGAGAAAGCTCCGAGTTTAGTTATGTTCTTCTTGAAGAAGATATTCGGTTTCGGTAGATAATAATCCGTAAATCAAGAAAAGGCAATTGACCTTGTTGTCGATGCATCTTTAAGCGAGGAACAAAGAACTTTCGTTGAAAGATTTCATTATGATGAAGAACAATCAAGCACTTGATAATGTAATCGATTCGATCAAGAAGAATCGGAAGAAACAAAGACAACCAACCAAGGCACAAATACTTGCATATATGAAGACTTATTGTTGTCATGTTGGTAGCTGGAAAAGGCATCAATTCATAGGAATGTCGATGATCAAGTTGAAAGGGCTTACTACGTAAGCGTGAAACAAGATAAATCTTTTATTCCAATGGGTTACGAAGAAGAAGAAAGAATATTTCCTAGATTGAAAGAAAGGCCAAAGTCGGTGATTCTCAAACTATTAAGAAGACTAAGGTTGATGAAGATCATACAAAGTCTCTTGAGAAGGAGATTCCTCTTGAGAAGTTCACTAAAGATCAAATGACCGAAATGATTGTGATTGAAGATGTAGATTTTTATCCGAACCACTTTGCAAATTCGACATCCTATCATTGATTAGGAAGTTTACACTGCTAGCAATCTTGCTTCAACATGGAAGATTACAAGGTGGGAGGAGAAACTTCATCTTTCATAACATTTGAAGATCTTATTAAAGCTTTTGACAGAGATGACCTTAATACATTATGGAAATTAGTTCAAGTGAGGTTTAATGGTCAAGATCTCAAAGATACAAAGGAGATGCGATTATGGGTAAATCTTAGAAGGCTTTTTGAACCAAATGTTGATGATGACTCTTGGAAAACCTTATTCACATGTCTTGGTACAAAATGGTTTTATTATGATTCATGTGATGTTCATCATGTCTCTGACTAATGGAGAAGACTTTTCATGCTTCTTGAGAAAGAATATCCACTTAGAGTGGAGCTCTTACTGAGAATGTTAAGCTTACACATACGAGTTAATGAAGGCGGTGAGAAGGTCGAGCATTATTACAAAGGCTTCAAGATCGGTGTTCAAGAGCTATACAAAAGTTAAGAGAAAAGAAGTGAAGTGTTTGATTGAATTCCCAAATCCTTGAAGTTAATACATATTGAAGAAACTTATTGATTTGAGAGAAATCATAAGTTTAGGGAGGATTGTTGGGAATAATCCGTTACCACGGATAGTTATGGTTTATCTTGCTTGGTTTAACACTAGCGGTGGAAACATATTCCCACCGCAAGTTCTTCATTACCACGCTATCGGTTAATGATAAGGTTAAGCGCGTCTTGATAAGTATAGAATAGATCTTGTGTATATTCTATTATGTTAGCTATATACTTATCTTGTAAAGGACTCCTTCTTGTATAAAAGGAGATCCTAGGTCATAGTCTTAGTGCGTATTACATTACAAGATTACCTACGAAAGCTTCAAGGTGTAACCCTAGTGATACCAAGATCACTCGTATTATTTCATTAATAATATTGGAGCTTAAGTTTTGTGTTAACCTGTGCTTACTCTCATACATCATATAATTTATCTTCTAAGTATTACTTAAGTAAATTCCGCTTGCTTGATAATATTATACAAAATATCATTGACACAAGGAGAGTGTCTTAGATCCAACAAGTGGTATCAGAGCGGGTGGCTCTTGATATCTAGGATCTACAAGGTTTCTCGAAGAAAATGGCCAAAAGATGAAGAAATTCGAATCTGAAAAATTTTCGTAATGCTTAGTTTATCCGCTGTGCATTTATTTATTATTGTTATTTTTATCCCTAGATGAGCTTAAACGATTCTTAACATGTGGTATCAAAGTGGGTGGCTCTTGATATCTAGGACTACAAGGTTTCTCAAGAAAATGGCGAAAAGATGAAGAAATTCGAATCGAAAATTTTTCAGTAATGCTTCGCAGTCGGTTTTCAAACAGTATAACTTTTTCGTTAACAGTTGGATCGGTGAAATTTTGGTGGAGCTTCTATATACCCATCTAACGTTCCACCGGAGGGATCGTCAATCCGAGCTCTCAATAAAAAGTTATACTATGTCGAAGTTGGCTGCAGAGGAGGTACTATTTTTCGAATTTTTAGGGTGGTTACTAGGGTATCGATTATTTTTTTTTTGGCAGACTGAATACAACATGGTCAGTGGTCTATTAAAAAGGTTTGTCAATTGCTAAACCTCGTACTATTAATGATCTCTAATTGATAGGTTGGTGAATTATGACAAACAATCATTCTATCTTGAGATTTGTTTGTGTTTGATTATATTATATTCGGATATGGGACGTTGCCTTGTTTTTATGTCCATATTTGCCTTTTGCATGATCTCATACTTGTATCACAAATTCAAGATAGTGGGTTGATAATTCATAACTGGTAGAACAAATTTGATTGGTCCCTTTACAAAGTGGGTCGATGGGCATTAACAATATATACTTCTCATTATTAAGCTGCTGTTGATGATGTTCTTCAAATGGTCGACTTTGTTTGTGGATTGGAGTTTTGTGAATTAAATTTTGGACGTATGAGCTGCTTGATTTCAGTTGGTTCTTAGGTGTTTTGATCGATCACATCTCCAAATCTTGTTAGGGTTTTGTCTTTGTCTATTTGATGAGCTGCTGCTGTTGATGATCTCTCTACTTATGCTACTGTTTGTTTTAATTGGTCCTTGATTTCTGGTCATGGGTAATGCAAGAGAGGACAAAGGAAGAAGGGCAATGGAGTTGGTTTAATGATCATAACGTGGTGATGGACTGATGGCACTATTACTACTGCTGCTCCATACAAGTTTCTACTACTTGTTCATGGTTGCGAGTTACCACTGCTAGTTTTATTCGTCTCCACTGCTAGTTATTTTAGTTACCACTGCTATGTTCTCTCGTTTCCACTGCTAAGCATTCAGTCGTTACCACTGCTTGGATTAAGTCGCCACTGCTTGCTTTAACTCGATACTACTGCTATGACAAGTGCTGCTCGAGTGATAGTGATAAGCAAGCTCATGTCTTGCATGGCGAAACGAATTCGGTTTCGAAGTAAAATGGTTCAATGGTTATGAGCTTTTGCTGACCTATTTCTGCTCGTTGAGTAATCAGAAGGCACTTTTTGGTACTATAAAATATGAAGTAGCTTAAAGGTAATTTGCTATTGGCTGCATGATTACTCGTGGGTCTCAAAACTAATGTGCTCATATTGCATGATCTCTCACGTGGTTAAGAAGAGTAAGATAAAGGGTTTAAGTTATTAAATAATGCGTCTTTTGAATGTTTCGATATGGTATACGTACTTTTTTCAACTTTGGTTAGGTAGTGTCTTTTTTTACGTATCGATATAGTGCATTGTCTTTCTCCAATCTACGTGGCACTTGAGTCACTTGGGTTTGTGTGGCGTGAACTTGCAAGTCAATTAGCTTACTACTACGTGGCTTGCCTACATGAAAAAAAAAAAAAAAAAAAAAAGACCTTACGTTTTTAAATTAGAAAAAAAAACTTTACGTTTTTTCAAATAATAGTTTCGCCGTTAGTCATAGTTAATAATAGTTTCACCCGTTCTTTGTCCGCTTTTATCCGTTTCCCCTTTTTTTACGTTTTTCGTCCGCTTTCATTCGTTTTTATAGTTTTTGTCCGCTTTTCTTACGTTTTATCCGTTTTCTTATGTTTTGTCCGCTTTTCTTACGTTTTATCCGTTTGCTTACATTTTCTTAGATTTTGTCCGTTATTCTTAAGTTTTGTCCGTTTTAAATGCGTTTTTATCGGTTTTCATCTTTTTTTTTTTTTTTAGATTTTTACATTTTGTCCGTTTTCTTTCGTTTTATGTACTATTTCAACATATTGAAAATTTTTTCCAAAAGAAAAAAATAGGAAAAACATTTTTCATTTTCAAAATAATATTTCCAAACGTGTAATTTTATCATTTTTATAAAAAAACGTAAATTTTTTCGATTAAAAAAAACGTAAAGGTTTTTTTTTTTTTTTTTTTAAAGGTTTTTTTTTTTTTTTTTTTTTTTTTTAAGCGTAAATTTTTTAAAAAAAATTTAAATTTTTTTCGATAAAAGCGTAAAGGTTTTTTTTTTTTTTTAAACGTAAATTTTAAAAAAAATTAATTTTGTTTTCAAATTAAAATTTTATTTTTATTTTTTTTCCACGTAGGGTGCCTAATTGACTTGGCAAAGTTAACGTCACACAAACCCAGTATTTGGGCAAGCCACGTAGATTGGAGAAAGTATGTACTATATCGTACGAGAAAAAAAGTCACTACCTAACCAGGGTTGAAAAAAAAAGTGAGTGTCATATCGAACATTTGAGAAAATGCGTGGATATTTAATAAGCTTAAACCCTAAGATAAATTGTGCATGGAATGTTTATTGGAATTTGGTCATTGGTTTACATGCTTAGTTGGTGAATTTTTTTTTTTGTGATCAGTAAGTAAAGGGTTTGCAATATGTTGTCCTTGAATAGTGGGTTACAAGAGGGGAAATACGATGATATTGTTCATGTGACGCCCACTATGTTTCAATGATCAACTTCGTTTGGTTTTTGAGAGAAAATCATGGTTACACACGCTGCTTATAAGAGCTTTCATTAAGGACTAGTTCTTCACATATTATTGTTGTTATCAGTTCATGCTATTCATACTTATCTTCTTGGGATTCAAATTCTCTTATTCGTATTTAGCAAGACTAACAACTACTTGTAAATGTGTTTGAATTAGTTTTCGATTTGAGGGGAAGTCTAGCATGGTGATTGTTATGAATTTTTGGCGACACACACGAGATTGGGTCACACACACAAGAAGAGTTTGTTTTTATTCTTAAAGGTTTTAAAAAGCTCATATTTTGATTTATTGATTACGAAGAAGGTTGATTATCACTAATTTGATGTTGTAGTTGAGTTTCACATGTTTGTGTTCTTATCATATCTCAAAGTGGGTGTTACACTTTGTAGTTAACTTGTTCGTGCTTAAAGGATGTTGACGACGATTTGCAAAATCTAGTTTTCATAGGTCAAGGGGTGGATGGATGAAGACCTAGTTAACTATCACTTAAAGGAGTTACATTGTAGTGCTCAGTGTCTCATTAAAGATGAGGATTTTGTCAAGAGGTTGCGATCTACTTATATTTTTGTTGTGGTATAAGTTCGACGTCACGTGGATAGTACAAGACATAAGACACAAGTTTGGGATATTTTACTTCTTCATCAAATTCGTTATATTTGATTTTCTTCACAAGTGATCATTACAAGGAGCTTCTGAATTGAAGATTCAAGAGATGGTAAACATATTCTCTAGGGAAGCTTATTGTTCAATGTTTAACCATCTACATGCATCACTCGAGGGAAGTTTCTCCGCTTACATTCTCTATTTGGATTATGACAAAAGGGAAGAAGTACTTGGAAGTCGCAACTTGAAGATTCTTGGTGATTGCATGTTTAAGGGAAGTTCATTTATCTTTCATGACATACTTGTTCGTGCTTATTTGGTTTTGTCATTATCAACTAGGGAAGATTGTTGGGAACTATATTTAAAGTTGATAAGACAAAGTACATGAAGGATGAAGGACTATTGAAGACAAAGAAAGACAAGGGACCTACTTGGCAAAGAAGTATTTATTATCTAGTCCCTTATAGTCATTTGTAACCCTAGTATCTCTATTATATAAAGAGATACAGGGAATTAGGTTTATGTGTGTCAAGATGTAAAACACCAAAGTGTGTGTGTGTGGGAAAACCCAGGCGTGGGGTGCCTAGGGTTTTGGTGAATGTCGACATATAGTGTTTAGCCTCAAGGATCATTGATCCCTGTTAGATTGTAACCGTCTTAGAGTTGATCATCTAGGATTCAATAGATGTGTTTTGTAGAACACATGATGATGACGAAGAAACCTTGATAATAACAATGATAGTTTGATTATTCCATTTGTGCATATATATTATTGTTCATTGTTATTTGTGCTTATTGATTATCCTAAATAAGGTCTAATAAACCTAGAGCAACGATTCTAACATTATCAATCACAACACGAAGCCAAGGTTGTTTGGGATAATGTCAAGATGCTTCTCTCGGGTTCGAATTGACTAAGGAAGACAGAGAATCACGGTGTATGATGAATTTGAGCACTTCAAGATGAAACCGTAAGAGAGTATCTATGAATATTAAGTGAGATTCCACAAGCTTGTGAATGATATGAGGAATATCAAAATGACTATGCCAAGTATTAAATTTGAACTCAAAGTTTGTGAACAACATGAATCCCGAATGGCATAAGTTTGTCACCTCGTGAAGCTAACCAAAGGATTGAAGAATACAAACTATGAGCAACTTTATGCCTTCCTTCTTTGAATGAGAGAAACAAGTTCGTCAAATGACTCTACGACTTTTTACACCAATGTTGGAATTACCACCAAAGCTTCTCAAGTCATACCCATGGGTAATGGTAATTACAAGCTCATCCACGATCCAACATATAAGCCTCGGACCCAAACACATTCATGGAAAACTTCATCAATCAAGCGTCTCTCATGGTTAGTCAAAACATGAACTCTACCACACACTAACAATAACCTCGAGCGGCATCCAATCCACACAATCAAGCTCTTGTCGGAGATGGGAAGGTTATGGTGCAACCCGAGTTCAAGAAAGGCGGTATGAGCAGGGGAAGAGGTGGAGTTGGTAGAGGATATATGGCAAATCATAATCGTGGAAGGAATCCAAATCAAGGACAAGCAAAAGCGGTCAAGTGAAACTATACGATGATGTTGATGAGCAAAGATACATGACAAAGTACAATCAAGCTGAAACTTTTGAGTCGAGATATTGAAAATATGGGTAATATCAATGTTGTTCCATATGATCAATATGTGAAACAAAGTGAAAGTGAGGACCGTACCAAGTGATGCGTCTTCTGCGGTCAATGATGACTATATTTTTATGAATAACCGCATGTGCCCCCGATGATTATGTTATTTCGAACTAAATGCCTATAAAGAACAAGTTGCCATTTATGAACAATGTGCTAAGTTTGAGTTAACTACTCGTGAGCGGGAGTTGGATAACCAAATGCGCATAATTATCGAAAAAGTAATTTTAGAGAAGAATTGTTAAAACAAGAGTTAAACTCCTTACAAGAAAAGCTTTCTAAAATCATAAGCAAAAGCAAGAGCTTCAAGATAATGTTCGGTGCTTAAATAAGAATTTAATGCTAAGGAATCAAAACTTTTGAATGACTTTTCAAATCTAAAAACTTTGAAAAACAAGCTTGAAAATAAGTTATACGTACAAGGAACACCATTCAGATCGCTCACATGATCACTAAGCATAGAGTCTTAAGCGATAAGCACAGTATCCCCATTATAAAGGAATCCAACCCTGAGTATGGTAAGAAAGCAAAAGCTGCTCAAAATGTAATCTATGATGGCAATGAGATTCTTAAACCTAGACAGAAACCTAGTTGCATTGAGTGCACTGAGGAAGATAGAAAATTAGATGATGCATCTAGGGAGAAAATGGATATGAAGCTTAACGATCCTGCGTGTAAAGAGAATAACATAACGATCAAACCCCATGATTACAAAAAGGAAAATTGGATTTCCTTGAACAAGTTTAAGCCTCAAACGTTGTTAACGCCCGAACAAGTGTTCTGGAAAAAGGACTTAGATAAGCAAAAGCGAGAAAATCTTGTTGAAACAAACACTCCCTTAGGAAAAATGCTGCGACTCTTGTGTATCCTCCAAATACACCAATGCATCTAGTTCCTAGATCGATTGCCACTAATAGCAAAACCTTAATCGACATGCGTTGTTTATCAACTATTCGTTGATTTTGAGAAGACATGTAAGAAGAGAATCACCCCTACATGGATAAGCCAGGGGAAAGGGTTTGAGCAAACTAAAGAATGTTATTTAACCGAGGTCATGCCTTTCTTTAAACAATTAAAAGGTCAATTTGAGAATCTTCAAAAAGGAATAAATTCAGATATTAAATAAATGGAAAAGGAATTTGATGCAATGATAGTTGAGATCAATGATTATGAACAGGAACTCAAATATAATGAAGTTGAAAGAAAGAACTTGCATATTTTAAATGAGAATTTGATTTCGATTTGTGTTGCTCAAGATGTGTTTTATCTGTTACTAAGCACTCTATATCGCTTCTCGATTTCATGAATTATCTATTGCATTGAAAGTTTCCCATGATCGTGTCATTGAGCTTGAAAACAAAACTCGAACTAAATGAGAAAATTGATCGGGATGATCACGATAATTTAGTAAAACATCTTTCTAAACTAGAAGTTGAACATTTTGATTTGCAACTAAAATATCAACATCTTAAAGAAAATGTCAAAACCTCAAATATCAAGACATCCTCGGATGTTCGAGTTTGATGCGCTTTTTCGGATAAACAAACGTGACGAACGATTCAAGATCATTGTAACACGATCGAAAATTGAAAGCCCAAATTTCACAATTAAAGGGTGAAAAGAACAATGTGTACGCTCCCAAATGCCTCCTCCTTTAGATTCTCAAGATTCTCGGACTTTTCATCTTCAAAACTTGGTTAATGCTTTACAAAAGGAAAGCGAGGTTTTCTTGAAGAAAATGAAAAGTTAAACGACACTTTAGAGAGTTATGTGATTTAATTAAAGTCACTCGTGACAAGAACAACGAAAAATAACGTCTTTACAAAAGGAAATTGTGAATCGAGGAGGCAGGAAAAAGGAAACCGACACTTGTCTTTAGTGAGAATGTTGCATCAAGGTCATCCTCGATCGAAAATATATTGTGATTGTTAAATACATTCCTCCTCATCTTAGGAACAATGAACTTGTGTTTCATAACTATTTTGCTCACCTTAAGGATAGTCTAGAATGTCTCCGTGAGATTGTGGAAGAGGATTTCATAAATAAGCCTCTTGATAGAGAGATTAGGTTTGCGTGCATTCAAGCCAAACGATCTCAGGAGCTGCTAGAATGTTTAATAGCAACATGTCATAAACCCTTAGGTACGAAAGGTAAAGCTGTGATACCTTGTTCTATGCAGAGTGCCAAGCATACAAACCATTCTATGCCTACTATTAAGAAAGTGAACTCTTATGTGCCTTCAAGTAGTTCGAGATCCCGCATCGTCTAGTTCAGAATGCAAAAGTAGATCAACCAACTAATGTTCCCATAATTCCTTCTACAGAGTAATCGGTGACATAAAAGCAAGTGGTCAAAGCCTCCGGGCAATACCAAGTAAGATAGGACCTCGCAAGCTAGGAATGTGCATTGGAAGAGAGTAGAAGATCACCCTAGGAATATTAAGTTTGAGTTGAATAAAGCGAATCATCTTGATTCTAGTATTAGCTATAAGCATCCGTTATTAATTCGATTCGCTACTATCCGCAAACCATGTAATGATGATCGCTTGATTTACATTACTAATCATGAATGTGGTGTGAATGATTTGTCTAATCTTTGTCAAATGCCCAGTTAAAGCAAGTAATGTTAAAAATCAAACTAAGAAGGCTAAAAGGCAAAGGCGAAAGAAAGTTAGAAAACAGGTGGAAACCGGGAAGGGAATTTAGTAATATAGTTTATCAATGGATACCCTGGCCATAAGATTAATGAGTTGTGCCCTAAATTTGCTAAGTCAATGCCCACTAGAAAATGGATGCCTCTTGGTAGAACTATTCCTTAAGAAGTGAACATACTTTGAATAGGTCAAATACGGACACTAGCATCGCATCTATTTATGATGATTCCATTGTTTCTACTTCGATGTGGGTGTTCCAATCACTCGTTACTAACCAAATGGAACCCATTCTTGCATGGGGATCCCAATTATCCGAGCTTATCCATTCTTGTCTCGTGTTCAACCGCGAGATCGTTCAAATCGTTATGTGGTACACGGACTCAGTTGTTCCAAGCATATGACCGAGACGGTCATGGCTCATGAACTTTGTGAGTAAATTCATCGGGACTGTTAGATTCGGAATGATCATTTCGGTGCAATTATGGGTTATGGAGACTATGTTGTAGGAGATAGTGTGATTTCGTGGTGTATTATGTTGAAGGTCTTGGACATAATCTATTTTCGTTGGACAATTTTGTGACTCGACTTAGAAGTGGCCTTTAGAAAAATACTTGCTTTGCTAGAGAACTTGATGGTGTGGAACTTCTCGGAGGAACTCGTGGTTCAAACCTATACACCATCTCTATCGAAGACATGATGAAATCTTCACCCATCACTCACTGTCAAAGGCTTCTAAAACTAAGTCATGGCTATGGCGCGTCGTCTCAATCACTTGAACTTTGGTACCATAAACAATCTTTCGTAAAGGACTTAGTAAGAGGACTACCTAGACTTAAGTATGAAAAGGATCATCTTTGTTCAGTATGTCAATTGGGAAAAAGCATGAAATATGCCCACAAACTCAGTAATGGAAGTTCTTCATACTCTTCATATGGATCTGTGCGGACCAATGAGAGTGCAAACGATAAATGGGAAGAAATACATTCTAGTTGTTGTTGATGACTACTCTCAATTTACTTGGGTAAAGTTTCTGAGGACAAAGGATGAAACTCCATATGTCATCATCAAACTCATCAAACGATTTCAGTTCGACTCAACAATCTGTTAGAATTGTTCGAGCAGACAATGGCACGAGTTTGTTAACAAAGACTTAATTCGAGCTTTTATGAAAGTGTTGGAATCGGTCATCAAAGAAGTGTTCCACGAACTCCTCAATGTAAGCAGTGTGTAGTTGAAATCTGAAATCGAACTCTTGTAGAAGCCACAAGAACAATGCTAATTTATTCAAAGGTTCCAATGTTTCTATGGGTGAAGCCATTGCCACCGCTGCTACACCCAAAATCATTCCTTATTCACACCTCTCATGGAAAAACTCCATATGAACTTGTCCATAAACGAAAACCTGATCTATCCTACCTTCGTGTGTTTGGTGCTTTATGTTACCCAACTAATGACGGTCAAGATTTAGGTAAACTAAAAGCTAAAGCGGACATTGGAGTATTTGTAGGATATGCACCAAAGTAAAAGGATATCGAATCTACAACAAGAGAACCCGAAATATCATGGAAACAATTCACGTTCGTTCGATGGTGACCGGTCAAATGGCTCGAGACAATCCATTACGGACCCGCATTTCAACCTTCATAAAGTAGTCTATCGGTTCTACCCTTGTTTCTAATCCTCACCAAAGAACTCCTTATGTACCTCCTTGAGAAGATGATTTGAAGAAATGATTTGATTCAATGTTTGATGAACACTATGAGCCAAGTGCTAATGATATGTCAATTCCATCATGAGGCTGCTTCTATCCTCGCCAATGAAGTTAACCCTTGGTTTCAATGTCATTAAGTCAAGCGCTGCTGCCGATCACTCATCTCATCAACAAATCATTAATCATCAAGAGTACATCATGGAATTGTTTCGCACCCATGATGAAGTTAATCCCTTTGCTACTCCCGAAGATGCCCCTTTGAAAACATATTTTCTCCTGAATCTTCATCGTAACCATCTTCATCGGAGATATCAACTCGCTACTTCAGTTCCTCAACAACAACCATATGAACACCTTAGAAAATGGACACATGATCATCCATTGGACAACATCATTGGAAACCCTTCTCGTCCAGTATCCACATGGAAACAACTTGCAACCGATGCCTTATGGTGCTTCTTCAACTCCGTACTTTCTAAGGTCGAACCAAAAGATGTTAAAACCGCCATGAATGAAGGCAATTTGGTTCAATGCTATGCAAGAAGAAATTCATGAGTTTGATCGACTAGATGTATCGAATTAGTACCGCTCCAGTTGTGCTATGATCATTTCTCTAAAGTGGATCTTCAAAGTAAAACTTGATGAGCATGGTGATGTTTTAAAGAACAAGGCTCGATTGGTTGCAAAAGGATACCGTCAAGAGGAGGGTATTGACTTTGAAGAATCATTTGCTCCAGCTTGCTCGTGTCGAGGCAATCATAATCTTCTTGGCTAATCTTTGCAAGTAAGAACATGGTAGTCTATCGGATGGATGTAAAGGCGGCTTTTCTCAACGGAGATCTTAAAGAAGTCGTATCGTGCCCGCCAACTGAAGGATTTGTGAATCCGAGCATCCTACTCACGTCTATCGTTTGAAGAAGGCTCTTTACGTTTGAAGCAAGCTCCAGGGCATGGTATGATCGCTATCAAAGTTTCTTCTATCTACCGGATTCTGAAAAGGAGAAGTTGATCCGACATTGTTCACCGTAAAGTCGTGCAAACATTTAATTCACGTTCAAATATATGTTGATGATATTATTTTGCCTCGGTGACCCCAATGAATGTGATTTGTTTTCAAATGAAATGGGTTCCAAATTTCAAATGTCAATGATGGGACAAATGTCATTTTCTTGGGATTACAAATTTCACAAAGTCCGGAGGCATTTTATAAATCAATCTAAATATGCAAATGAGATTTTAAAGAAATTTGGATTTGATTCTTGTGACCACTGTTGACACTCCCATGATAGAGCGTACTAAAGCGGATGAGGACCACTCAGGATCGTGGTAGACCAAGCGAAATATCGTAGTATGATTGGATCCACGATGTACCTCGCGACCGATGAACCGCACATACATTCGTTGTTTGCATGTGTGCTAGATATCGTGCTAAGCCTACCAAAATCACCTTGAAGTGGTTAAGCGGGTCTTCGGTATCTCAAGGAACCATCAATATGGGACTTTGGTACCGAAAGACACCGGTATGTCACTAACGACCCTATGCAGATGCCGATCATGCGGGATGTCAAGATACATGTCAAAGTATGTCCGAGGTGCTCGGTTTTGGGTGATAAGCTTGTGAGTTGGTCTTCAAAGAAACAAATGAGTACTTCTATTTCCTCTCAGAGGTGAATACATAGCCATGTCATCTTGTTGTGCTCAAATCCTATGGATGAGATCCCAATTATCTCGACTATGGCTTTGAATTCAACAAAATTCCTCATGCAGTGATAATAAAAGTGCTATTGCTCTCTCATGCAACAACGTTCAATACTCAAGAGCAAAGCACATCGATATTCGACATCATTCAACAAAATTCCTCATCTTGTGATAATAAAAGTGCTATTGCTCTCTCATGCAACAACGTTCAACACTCAAGAGCAAAGCACATAGATATTCGACATCATTTCATCGTGGAGCAAGTAGAAAAGCGGTGTGGTGGAACTCTATTTTGTGAGATCACGAATACCAATTAGCGACATCTTCACCAAAGCTCTTCCTAGAGAACGTTTGAGTTTATCCTCCCACGACTTGGTCTAAAGAGTCTTCAACCGGAAACACTTAAACGTCTTCAAGAGGAAGACGAGGAGTAAAGTTCTTTCTTCATCCATCTCTTGTAAATATTTATTCGAAAAGCAAAATACAAAATTTCAAAATCTACAAAAAGCAAATAGAAAAATATAAAACTTTCAAAAATCCATAAAAATTAGAAAATTTTGAAAAATCCCAAAAATATTGTTAGTTTGTCTTGTTTTTTTTTCCTTGTTCGATATCATCTACGGATTTTGTGTTGTCATTCAAAGAATGACACGGGTCTTTAGATGTTGTTCGAAAAAAATAATAATAATAATAATAATAATAATAATAATAAAATAAAATTTGGGAGAAAGTGAAACAGTGGTTTATTGTCATTTCAGGCGGTAACCCGTTTTTTAAAGAAAGAACAGAGCAATGCTTTTTCTTGTTTTTCAAAACTAATTGCTTTGAAAAATAACTCGGACTCTATTTTTGAAAATCATCTGGACTTAACGTTTGTCAAAAAATATCTATCTCTCAATCAACAACATATGTCATTGATTGAGGGGAGAATGATTTCAATTAAATCAAAAGGTTATTCGTCATACAATTGTTTTCAAAAGATAATCATGCATGTTTAATCAATGGAGTTTAAAGTCTCATAATCCGATCCTTATCGCTTAAAATGTTTTCATAATCAAGTCATAATTCTCCTCAAAGTTTTCAAAATCAATTTAAATCTACAGAGATCACAAATCTCAAATGATTTGAAAATTGTGATCGAGGGAGAATTTGTGATTTAAATTGGATTTAAAGTGATAATTCGATAAATGGTTTCACAAGTGTTTAGCAAGCTTTCCTCCCCACATGTGCCAAATGATTTCAAAATTTTCCATGCACATGTTGAGGGGGAGAATCTACTTCAAACCACAAAGAATTGAAACGTGATTGATTTGTCTCTAAGTGCAGGTTCCCTCTAATATGTGCAAAACTCTTCAAACCTCGAGGCACATATTGAGGGGGAGCAAACTTTTGAAAACCTCATCCTTCCCCAAATATGCTTTATCTACTTGATTTAATCAGGGAAGTGATGTTGATATCTTTTAGAAAATGGTAATCAAATAAGTTAATTCTTCCTCTTACCTCCGTGTGCCAAAACGATTTCAAATACACGATGCACATGTTGAGGGGGAGCTCTTCTTCTAAAAATATCAAAAACAATTTAAGTACAAAATGCTTTGATAATATATCACAAGTATCTGGATTGATTTTTCAAATGGTTTTTAATTGGTTCCAACGGCAGATGAACAATACCAAATAGACCAACCAAATTAACTTTATGTATGGTGATATAAGGATGGTTAGGCTAGGTATTCGTTCCCACGATCCGCAAGAACCGGAGGGATCTACCCAGGGACAAGCCACTAGATAGTGTAGAAGTCCTTAGGTATAATGAAAAAAGGAGAAATGTGAGATATGGGAAGAGTGCGGACTGAGACAAAGCTAGTAATCAAATAAACCCAACAAGGTTCTAGTTATGAAGTCTCGGTAAGCTTCAAGGGGTTGAAGAATGAAAAGAATTGAATGTGAAAAAGGGTGAAAAGAAATAGCCCTCCATTTATTCAACCTTAGGCGAAACCGGGTTCAATTCATATACTCTTGGTGGTTACCAAGGTAACATCGGTATTGAAGACAAGACGTCATTGACCCGACGACCGCACCACAAATTCCCAAACCACTCAAGTTCCTCTTAAAAGGGCTTGTTTCATTCTCACGGAACCTACATAATCTATCGACTTTCTCTTAGAGTTTTTGATATTGAAGAAGGAGACCCTCTCCCTAGTCTCCCGAGATAGGAACCAAATATGCACTATTGAGTCTAGAGCCACGAGATCATCAAATAAATCTCATTAGGACATCGTTTATGAAGACTCTCTATTTCACACAATGTGGAAAGAGAGATTATATCTTTGAGTCCCACGCATTATCCTTGTGGTATTGCGGAACATCCGAGTGATATGCAAAAATATTCACAATGAAGATGGAAAGCCTTGGAGCCAACATCAAACAAGCTCACAGTGGGTGGCATGCGAGATCTATCCGAGAGATCAACCATGTGACAACCGAATGAAACAATGGGGCGATTCAATCTTTTGAATCAATCTGGTTCGAGTTATGGATCGCGGATACCTTGAAAACCGGTCGTTGTGCTTAAAACTCTTTTCTTTAGCACATCGATCGGTACTAATATTTCAATATAAAAGGTGTTTATGATTGATAATTGATTTTCATTAAAACCTTCGTTGTATTGCAAAACAATTTCTATTGAGCGGTACACGATTGTTTTCAAATCATTTTCATCAATCGATGAATCTCAATTCATTGGTTCACTCACTCCGTGTTGTCTTCCTTGAGACGTTCGGTTTGAGAACGGTGACCACCGCGAAACCTGTCAAGGAAATTCTTGAATTATACGATCACACCAAGATTTGTATCGATCAACGGGAACCGTGGGCGTGTACCTCAATTCAACGAAAGTGATCTAAGACACTTTCGCACTTTATTGCTAATCGTTGTATGTGCAGTCGCCCTACGTTTCGGTGATCGAATTAAGCGGTCAATCCATAGCCGCATGCTCACTCTACACATTCATTTCTAAAGAAATCATGATAAGTGCATCAATGACTCGATATTTTCACTCCATGCTTCTATTACATCGCGCCAATATCATGAATCAACGAAAGCTTCGCTACTCGATGAGAATATATCGGGATCGAATGTGAGCATGTCGGTCCAAATGTCACAACATCACATAATACCAACAAAGACAATGGAAGAGTCGAGATTTGTGTTAGGCGATGATCTCAAACGGCTCAAAACTCATTATCACATGGATCGGTTTAACACTTGGATTAACCAAACATGCAAAGCGAAGAATCAATGACTACGAGCTACTGAGCAAAGAACATTTACAAGAATCCAAGGACAATTTTATTGTAATATCTGCTTGTAATCAATATATTTTTGAGGTGACCTCCCTTGGGAGATTGTTAGGATTTAGTAAATCCGGTTATTAAAGAGTCGGTCACCTCAAGTATATGTAATCGTAGAAAGCTCGAGTCGTAGATTATTTAATGTTTAGTAGTATTTAGTTAAGTAACACCGTGGAGGACGGACGGGTCTTTACCCATTGTATGCCCGATCCACGACCCGTAGGTGGCGATTTGTGTAAGACTATAAATACTCTCTACCTTCCAAGGTAGAGTTGGAGCTCATAATAATACTTTCATTTCTCTCACTAAGTTCTCAAACCTCTAACTCTTTCTCTCTAAAACCTAATATTAAACGCCTACTTGTGATTATGATATGATGTGTTTGTGAAACCAATATGTTACAAATTATCTAGTTACTTGCATAAGTTGCTAAGTCGAGTCATATCCTTTGTATACGCTTTGGGACAATTGGGACTCGTGGGTAAAGTTAAGTTTTATGGAGTGACGGAAAGAACGTTAAATTCAAATTCCTTTATCTACGTAATAATGTACTCCAAGTGTTTTGATCTTTTCAATTCGGGTCAAATTAGGGTTAGAAGTAATAAAACTCAAGTGTAGGGATGTGCCTATAAATCCCTTATATTTTGATGTTATCGTAGAGGATGGTAGAGTAAAAGTGTATGAAAAAAATCGAAAAAAAAGAGTGTTGGAAAAAAAAAACAAAACAAAACAAAAAAAAACATGACTACGATCCTACATCTATCTTTATATTTATGTTTGTTTGTTTCAAAGTTATCTAGAGTTTAGAGAGTTGAGTCTTGGCTTAGAAACACCATTCTTCTCATGCTTGTAACATAAAGATTTTTGACTTGCCACCACTAAATCGCCTATCCAACCAAACCCTTTGTTTCCCTAACCGTAAGCCTAAAGTTACAACCCTTTAAAAGACCTCTTAGATAGTTTTTCCTAGGTGCTTACGCCAAAGCGGTGGAGGTTTGATCTAGTCTCAAGCCTATGGTAATCTATGTACTATGACCGGTTAATGAGTGTTTATCTTCCATTTCCATTTGATATATTTCTTATACACACGAGAGATGAGAGTATCCAAACACCACTTGTGAGGTGCTAGTATATAATTTCCGTGCTTGTTATGACTTTTATGGGCTTATACTTGTTATGAATAATGTTAAACCATTGCATTATGCCCCTAACTTATAAATTGATTGGCCAAAAGCACATTTTCTTGAGGACAAGCAAATACCAAGTGTAGGGATATTTGATAAGGATTTAAAGCGTACACTTTTAAGGGGTCATTTGAGCCCTTAATTGCCCACTTTATATCCGTTCTTGCTTAATTTCGTTCCTTTTCAATTTTAGGTTTCTTGAAGGCAAAATGCTAGAATGATGCTTATTTGGACGAAAAGAGAATATGTGAAGAAAATGGTGTGGAAAACTTGAAGGGGGGGTTGAATAGTTTTACCAATTAAAACTTCGTTTTAAAATATTTAGATCGACTTATGTCAATCCATTTGGATGTGTATGTTGGACATTGATAGATAGATATATAAATGTGTAATGAAAGATAAAGAGTAAGAAGTACATAACCACGACACGAGTATTTATAGTGGTTCGGCTACCCGAGTCACCTACTCGAGAGTTCATAATCACTACACGACACCAACTCCTTATGGCGGAGAAGCCTCCACAACGTCGCCTACTCTTTTTCCGGTACTAGGCTAACCACCGGGTTCTTTCACAAAGGAGAACCACACCTACCACAACGTCGCCTACCATTTATCCGGTACTAGGCTAAGTACCGAGTTCCATTACGATAGAGGAACTACTACCCAACACTACACGACACCTAACCCCAAAGGAGACCCACTCGTTATTACAATACCATCAATGATATCAATATTCTTGGAAACAAACTATCACTATTTGTATAACGATGCACCTCATCGATTATATGACCTTGGCATCCTTCACTAATGCCACTTGATTTGACTTTTAGGCATCTTTCACTAATGACCTTGACGCCAACGCTTGGCACCTTTCACTAATGCCTTCGCCTTGACTCCTTTAGCATTCTTCACTAATGCTTTTGACGCGGACGTTAAGTACCTTTCACTAATGCTTCGTCTTGACTCTTTCGGCATCCTTCACTAATGCCTTGGACACATCACTTCTATGGTGGAAGAAGAAGTATCAACAAGAGAGCCTCGATGAGTCTTGATGATGACGGCATGGCAACTCATGGACTTGAGCTTGCTCGACTTCAAGAAGTGGTGATCTCGCCTTTAAGAGGAACCTAGAGAATCACACAAAAACAAAAGACAAACTACATAGAAAGATCCTTAGGATATGTGGTTAGAAGGTTACAATACTTAGGAAAGTATGTGTGGGAGTGGCCACCAAAAGGAAGAAATGGCTCACTATTTATAGAAGAAAAACACTCTTGTTTCACGGATCCCACGGATCCTCACTTGAGGATCCGTCCGATGTATTACATGGGGATCCGTGGGACTCTCCCTTTGCCCATGGGTTTTGGGTCATGGGTTATGGATCATGGGTATCCAAGTAGATACAATGTACGTACAAGATGCTATTCATCTAGTCCATGTTTCATGGATTAAAACCATGGGTCATGGATTAAAACCATGGGTGTTGGATATTCAATGTATTTGGTCAATGGGTCAAATACTTAAGTTTCTACCCATTTATAATACCCATTATAATACATACTAGTTATGTATATATTTGCCCAATATGTAAACACTAGTTGTTATACATATGTATTACTAAATCATAAAATCACTTATACTTGTTTTAGTGTTTTATGTGAAAATGTAAGTGTGTTAGAAAACTATTGGCTCAAACCATTTACGTATTTTATTTGTTTCGTGAAAATGATTTTACGTTTTTTATCGACAAAACATTAGAAGATTGTAAAATATAAATAAACATTTTTACGGCTTATTTGTATTAACAATCTCCCCTTTTGTTGATGACAAACATAAAACTATTTTAAGGAAAAACTAAAATTGTAAAAGTTTAAATTGAGTTTTACTCTCTTCTCCCTTTTGTCGAAACAAAAGAGCATCGAAAAGAAACTAACACAATGTTTTAAGAAAAACATGTAAAGAAAGAGAAAAAATATAGAGAGCAAGTAGCGGGAAGAGTTCTCGTCTTAACTCCCCATTGAATGAGTCCATCCCTTTGTGAGGCGTCAAGTAAATAAAGAATACTAAGCTAATGCATTGCAACTATATTTGCAAATGGTTTCGTCTTAGTGATGATAATGCTCCCCTTGATGATTGTAACTTTGCAAGGGGATGTAACAAAATGTAATCCATATGAGGATTATATTGCAAAGGGTTTTGCAATGTATTGTTTGACACAAATCTCCCCAGCTTAGGGTGTCAAAGTCTTCATGTGTATTTTGAAGATCTACAAAACAAAGGTTGAAAGCAAGTATATAGTGCATAATTTCTGCAAATAAGACTCAAGTTAGTAGAAAATTGGTCTTACATTGCACGGATCCTGATTCCTCCTTGGAGGGATCCGTCTAGGCAAATCTCGGGGATCCGTCTATCGATAATGAATCAACAATGGTGATGTAACAAATAATGTTAACATCAAAATGAGATATGTATTCAACCAACAAACATATACTCAAAGCAAAATGGCATATAAACTATCAGTCAATAAAACATAAGAGATGATCTACAAATCTCTAAAAACTAAGAGAATGATTTAGCCATGTAATACATATTCTACTATTACTAATAAGTGACCAAAACTTAGAAGCAACCATGTGCTTGAGTCTAAGGATGAGTAGACTTTTTGATTTGGTCCAATCTTTCAAGAAGATGATTAAACATAAAATGCAACTCATTTCGTACTTCTTGAACAAGTCCTTGGGTGATTAGACAATTAGAGCAATTATTGTCTTGATTAGGAACCGAAGGAGATTGGATGTTTTGAGGAGGTTCTACAAATGATGGTGGAGGTACATTGAGTAATGTAGGATGAGGCTCTACTAGGAATGAGGGTGGTGGTAATGGAAATTCCTCCATATGATCAAGTCCTTGGTGGTTCCTTGTTTCCAACGATAGACTAGTTGGTGACGTAGGTGGTTCCCTATTTAACGAGAAAGTTGGTGAATGAGAAGTTCTCGGTGAGTGCTCTAATGAATAGAGATTTGGGTGAGAAAGAGGCTCGGTGAAGGAGTGTATTCCATGCTTTAGGAATGAAGGCTTAGACGTCTTACTAGAACTAGGTGTGTTTGGTTTAGAGCTTGATGAAGCCTTTTCTAACCCAAAAGGTCTAATACTAATTCTTGCGGTTCTCTTAGCAATTGTTGATTGGGTTTGTTGAGGTGGGATTCTAGCACTATTATCTCTTACGGGTGATGATTCGGTGGATGAAATCTCATGAACCATATGACCATTCCTTTTGGATGAACCTTTGGTTGAAAAGTTGTTGCTAAGTGCTTTGGTCATGGTGAGGATGTAATAGAGGTTTCTAACTACTGAATTTCTTTAAGAATGTGATAAGAGTGATGACTTAACCTCTAAGAGTGTTTGATTTATAAAGGGTGAATTTGAATTAAGGAATTAAATTCATGACCACTAAGGGGACTAGGCATGCACTAAGGTCAACTAAGATGTTGTTCAGCTCTAGGAAATCATTAAATGGTAACTAAAGGTGTTTAGATTACCAAAGGTGGCTTAAATTTGAAGGAAAAGCTGATTAAAGTCTTTCTGTAGACACGGATCCCTCTCACTAGGGATCCGTCTGATTATAAACCAGGGATCCGTCTGTCAGACAAATATGTGATGAAATGATTATGCCTTTTGTAAGGTCTAGTACCTATGAATCTTGAGGATTTGACTTTCCTTAGATGTCTTGAGTGGTGGATGTCTTAAATGCTCAACCATAAGGAGTGAGGATACTTAATGATGGTTTTGGGTATGAAAGTGGACTTTAGAGAGTCTAACTAATTCCTCAAGGAGGATACCATTTGATTTGAAATGGGAAAATGATGAAAAATAGTCTTAGAAATCAGATGATGACTCAAGAGAAATTTGAGAAAATCCTAAAAAATAAAGAAAAATGAAAAACTAGATTCAAGCCTATTTTGAGGTAAGAGTGACTAAAATCAATTTGCTAAACAAACTAAGTGTTTTGAGACGTGAGGAATAATGTGTGAGCGTTGTAGCGGAAATATGGTGGATATTGGTGAGTTTGATAAATCAAGGGCACTTTGAATTTGATCCTAAGTTACCTACGGGTGAATGTGAGACCTATTGTGCGAGAAAGCCTTAAGTGGTATTAAAGAATCATGTTTAGCCAACATGATGTGATCAAGGGATAACTTGGATGTATAGTGATATGTGTCGATATCGTCTTCCGGATCCCACGGTTCCTCTTAGGAGGATCCGGCTGATTATAATTCGGGATCCGGCCACTACAGATCGAGAAGGCTTTCAACAATTGTGCAATTCTTGCACTTTTGTAAATGCTTATCCTAGTTATTTCTACAATGATTAAATGCAAGAACACAACAAGTATAATGCATAGCAAGTGTGGGGAGACTAAAGGTAGCTAAAGATGAGTGACGACGACTACTTGAATGAATTCAAGATGTCGTAAAATATCATCCTACTCGTTCCTAAGTTAAATTGTTAAATGCCAAGTTATGGTAATTCCTACATACTACTTCCTACTCTATATAAGTATTGTTAAGATGTTACAAACCATTGTTTCAAATTGTTTTCACAAATTAAGGTCCTATGAACTTACCTTACTTCCCCATCTCCTTCCATATCACTCCCCGTCTTCATCCTCCCCTCCACTCTTCATCCCACGATCTCTACTTCTTTTTCTTCAAGAAGTTGGCGAAGCACTTGAAGATCCCTTTGGTTTGTTGCCATTCTTGTGATGGGCTAGGAATGTCTGACAATTGATTGATGTAATCCAAAGGGTCAAGATCGGTGTTGCCAAGGGGGTTGCTACTTCCTTCTCCTTCTCTTTGTCTCTCCCGTTCATCTGATGAATCCGTTGGTGGGTGAGGTCTTTTGCCATCCACCATAAACCTTGTAGTTTTTCCCTCAGATAAAGGCACCATAAATTTGTTGCAAAATCTATGATCATAGGGTACGGAGAAGGATCTAAAGCAAAGATGAAGCTTGCAAGACGGGATAGGAGCATTGCTTACGGTAGCACCATTTTGTCCATGCTTTTTACACTCACCATTCTCTTAATCATGTAATATGCAAGGTTGAATCGAGTCTCGGTCACAAGGCAATAGATCATGAAGCTCAAGCACGCATTGGGGTGATCCTTGTTCCCTCCCAAGCAAAGCACATTCTCCCTTACCATGACTTCCCATTTCCTATACAACATGTACATCTCGGAAAGCTCCATTTGAAATGGGTCCCTATAGATCACTTTGGAATTTCTAGTGACCCTCGATGGGGATGGCCTTTGCATGAACACGGTATCCCTTACCGTGGTTGCTTCCGAGATTCTCGTGTGGTAGACTTCATGATGATCAACCATATCGTGTAGCTCTGCCAAAGACCATTCATTGGAAAACATGCAAACTCCTTGATATGGAACACGTAGTATTCTTCCAAATTCTACAAGCAAAAGTGTGTACTCATGCTCATTTATGATGAAGACAATTAAGATGGTCCCGTTCTCATTCCTAACTATTCTCATTGTTTTGTAGAATTCGAGTACGAACACCGGGCAAATTTGCTCGTTTATGTCCAAAATACAATCAAAGCCAATTGTTTCAAAAACTTGCCGGATGTCGGTGTTAGCAAGGAATGATGGTTCTACCACACGACCTTCATAAAAAAGTCTCTTTTCGAGCAACTTGAAAGTTTTCCTATCCTCCGGGCTAAGTCCATCCTTTCGATGGTACATTGGGATGTAGTGGGCGGTATCATGATAGTCTTGTTGTCGGTTACTAGGCATGATTGTTCCTATACAACAAAACCACAATGTGGTGTTAATTTTGAATAGTAGCCTAAATGGTTTGATCATAGTTTTGCTCAAATCATCTTTATTGAATTCAAGAAATGAGTTTAATTTGTATTAACAATGTTAATTCTTTGATTTAGATTATCTTAGAAAACAATATGGTAACAAATTATGACAAACCCATTTGAACCCAACTTCTAAAGATGAAAATTGTAATCCTAGGAATCAAGGAATTAAATTAACAATGTAGTAAAGATTATACTTACACAAGAGATTGTTTTGCTTGAATGAAATGATCAATTTGCTCCTTTGAACAGTAATTGGGTTTTTGTCCGTGAGTCTTTGAAGGGAAAGTGATAGTGGAACTTCCACATTGATCATTTCTAACTTATGCTGTTTTTTGTTGCACGGATCCCACGGATCCCTCTCATTAGGGATCCGGCTAGTTCAAACTCAGGGATCCGGCATGACAACAAAAGTTCAGCTTAAGCATTCCTTGATAACTTTGGTTTGGGAGTTCTAAAATGCCTAGAGTTTGATGTTTAAGCTCTATAACTTGTGGTTTGGGGTTTTGACAGTTTAATACTAATCTTATTTGATGAGGTTCCCTTTTTATGAATAAGTCATAATTCTTTGGGAGGTTTTTCAAAGATTATGACAAAATCCCATTTTATCATAATATAAGAAATTTCACATGAATATTCATTGACATAGATGAAATGCTAATAGTCCTTTTGTGAGGAATAATGATCAAGGCTCTCGAATAGCCGAGATATCATTATTACAGGTTTGTAGTGTAGTCTATACAAATCAACAAAGAATACTATTCTTGATAATGATTTCAATATAGATAACTACTATAGTAATTACTAAGAAAGTGTAAACATACTACTAAGGCTTTAAAAAAAATAAAAGAAAGCTTCAAATTTATTTAGATCATACCTTTGCTAAATATTCTTTTTAAGAAAAGAAATATTTAGAGAAATTCTTTGTGATCTTCTTAGGATCCCCAAATCCATGTGTGAGGAATACTATGCTAAATATTGTTTTTACGAAAAGAAATATTTAGAGAATTTCTTCATGATCTTCTTGGTATGCCCAAATCCAAGTATGGAGAATTCTTAACAAGGAAAATATTAGAACGTTCTATCATTGTCCAACATTAAACACTATGATGATTTTTAAAATATGACAAAAAAATCCTTCTTTGTAGTTTTCAAACATACGGATCGTATCAAGTTTTGAAAGTACGGCATACTCTAAGAAACTTGGTAACTAAGCTCGATGCCAATTGTGGAAAACTAGAAGGGGTTGAATAGTTTACCAATTAAAACTTTGTTTTAAAATATTTAGATCGACTTATGTCAATCCATTTGGATGTGTATGTTGAACATTGATAGATAGATATATAAATGTGTAATGAAAGATAAAGAGTAAGAAGCACATAACCACGACATGAGTATTTATAGTGGTTCAGCTACAAGTACACCTTCCTTGCCCTACTCCACTCCCCGAGTCACCTACTCAAGAGTTCGTAATCACTACACGACACCAACTCCTTATGGCGGAGAAGCCTTCACAACGTTGCCTACTCTTTTTCTGGTACTAGGCTAACCACCGGGTTCTTTCACAAAGGAGAACCACACCTACCACAACGTCGCCTACCCTTTATCCGGTACTAGGCTAAGTACCGAGTTCCATTACGATGGAGGAACTACTACCCAACACTACACGACACCTAACCCCAAAGGAGACCCACTCCTTATTACAACACCATCAAGGATATCAATATGCTTGAAAACAAACTATCACTATTTGTATAACGATGCACCTCATCGATTATACGACCTTGGCATCCTTCACTAATGCCACTTGATTTGACTTCTAGGCATCTTTCACTAAGGCCCTTGACGCGAACGCTTGGCACCTTTCACTAATGCCTTCGTCTTGACTCCTTTAGCATTCTTCACTAATGCTATTGACACGGACGTTAAGCACCTTTCACTAATGCTTTCGTCTTGACCCTTCGGCATCCTTCACTAATGCCTTGGACACAACACTTCTATGGAGGAAGAAGAAGTATCAACAAGAGAACCTCGGTAGTCTTGATGATGACGAGCATGGCAACTCATGGACTTGAGCTTGCTCGACTTCAAGAAGTGGTGATCTCGCCTTTAAGAGGAACCTAGAGAATCACACAAATACAAAAGACAAACTACATAGAAAGATCCTTAGGATATGTGGTTAGAAGGTTACAATACTTGGGGAAAGTATGTGTGGGAGTGGCCACCCAAAGGAAGAAATGGCTCACTATTTATAGAGAAAAGAAAACATTCCACGGATCCCACGAATCCTCACTGAGGATCCGTCCGATGTATTCTCGGGGATCCGTGGGACGCTCCCTTTTGCCCATGGGTTTTGGGTCATGGGTCATGGGTTATGGATCATGGGTATCCAAGTTGATACAATGTACCTACAAGATGCTATGCATCTAGTCCATGTTTCATGGATTAAAACCATTGGTCATGGATTAAAACCATGAGTCTTGGATATTCAATGTATTTGGTCAATGGGTCAAATACTTAAGTTTCTACCCATTTATAATAGCCATTATAATGCATACTAGTTATGTATATATTTGCCTAATATGTAAACATTATGTTGAAAACTAGAAGGGGGGTTGAATAGTTTACCACTTAAAAACTTTGTTTTGAAACTTATTGAAAGATCAATTGATATTGATCTTAGATATGTTAATGAAATAGGTAATCAATATGTAAAGAGTAAATAAGGAAAGAAATGATCAAACCACAACAAGTTGTTTATAGTGGTTCGGTCTACAAGGACTCTTTCTCCTTGCCTACTTCACTCCCGAGTCTCACACTCGAGAGTTTAACTTCACTAGTCAACAAGCTCCTTTCACCGGTGGAGAAACCTTTACACTTAAACACACTATTTCCGACACTAAGCTTGTTAGGAATTAGAAATTCACGGTATTAAAAGTCGGTCACCTCAAGTATATGTAATCGTTAGAAAGCTCGTGAGTCGTAGTTCATTTAAGTTTAGTAGTATTTAGTTAAGTAACACCGTGGAGGATGGACGGGTCTTTACCCAGCTGTATGCACGATCCACCCAAAGTGTGGCAATTTATGTAAGACTATAAATACTCTCTACCTCCCAAGGTAGAGTTGGAGCTCATAATAATATCTTCACTTTCTCTCACTAAGTTCCCTAAACCTCTAACTTTCTCTCTAGAATTCCATCTTATACGCCACCTTGTGTTATGGTTTGATGTGTATGTGAAAAGTTATATCTTACAATTGGTATCAAGAGCCATGGTTAGATCATATCTTGCACATCTTTGGATTTATAGTGGTTTTAGGTGGTTTTGAGTTTGAAAAAGTTTAGTGGTTTTGCATCATTTGGTTGATTTCTTGTGTTAAAGTTTGAATTTTGTTGGTACTTTTGTGTTTAGAATCATCATAAGTGTTTAGGTTTTCATTTGGTAGCTTGAATCATCTTGGTTGGGTTGTTTTGGATTGAAAAGTGATGTTTATATGGTTTTCATGGTAGCGAGTTAGTTCACGGATAAGTTTTCTTCATAGCGACTTGCTTCATTAAATTGTAGCGAGTTACGGTGTTAAATCTAGCGAGTTAGATCTAGCGAGTTAAAGTACAAGTAGTGGAATCTCCACTACGGTGGCGACTTTAATGGTAGCGACTTGGTCGATGTAGCGAGTTGCTCTTTAGCGACTTGTGTTTCTAGCGACTTGTGTGGCAATTCTTTGCCAAAATTTGGTTAGCGACTTGGTCAAGTAGCGAGTTACTACTTAGCGACTTGTTTTCTGTTAGCGACTTGGGATTCTAGCGACTTGGGTGTCTAGCGAATTTATTGGTAGCGACTTAGTGGATTTGTTTCTAGCGACTTAGAGCTTTATCATCTAGCGACTTGAGTGATTGTTTACGGTTTTCTCTTGATTTAGTAAAATCCGTGAAAGAATCTATTTCGGTTTAATCATTGAGTTATAAAATCCGTATAATCATTAACATGTCTACCAACGTCCCTCTTGTCATCTCCATTTTGGTTTGAGGATGTTCAAGCGGTGGCTCGAGATACTCGTCCACCCATGCTTGTGAGCGACTACGATTCTTGGGCTCAACGAATCGATTGTATTGCCTTGGAAAGGAAAATGGTGTCAATATTCTCAAATCCATTGATGAAGGACCATATCGAGTTGAAGCGACTAGAGACATACTTGATACTAATGAAGATGGTACTCCTATTTACGGAATGGACGGACCTAAGATGTATGATGAGCTTGATGATAAGGAGAAAAGAGATTTGATGCGAGATATCGGGGCTTCAAACATTGTTCTTCAAGGTCTTCTAAAGACATCTACAAGGCGATCAATCATAACACTGAAGCAAAGGCGGTTTGGGATAATGTTAAGATGCTTCTCTCGGGTTCGAGAACTAGCTGGAAGACAGAGAATCCCAACTCTATGACGAATTTGAGCACTTCAAGATGAAACCGGATGAGAGTGTCTATGAGTACTATGTGAGATTTCATAAGTTAGTGAATGACATGAGGAACATCGAATGACTATGCCTAACATTGACTCAATTCAAAGTTTGTGAACAACATGAATCCCGAATGGCACAAGTCATCACATTTGTGAAGCTCACTAAAGGATTGAAGGATACAAACTATGAGCAACTCTATACCTTCCTCCTTCAAAATGAGAGTCATGCCATGTTTGAAAAGAGAATTCTTGATCGGTTCAAAGGTCAAGGAGATACAAGGTCTACAAATGATTCAGCGCCTTCTTCACAAATGATGGGACTTCCAACAATGCTTCTCAAGTTGCACCCATGAATCATGATAATCACAAACCCATTTCGGATCCAAGGTTCAAACAACTGATTCAAATCTTGTCATGGAACATTTCATCACTCAACTAACACTCATGGTTAAAGAGAACAGGACACTTTTCTCACACCAACAAACTCCACACTGTAATGAGATCAGAACCGCCCAATCTTCACAATCATTCTTTGATAAGAGATGGAAAATTATGGGGCAACCAGGTTCGGGAAAGGCAGTATGATCGGGGAAGAGGTGGGTGGTAGAGGATATGTGGGCAATCGAATCGAGGAAGGAATGGTAACCAAGGTCAAGCTAAGCCGATCAAATGCTATAAGCGTGGTGGTGAGGACACATTGCAAGGCGCACATCTCAAAACGTCCGAGAATCTTGATTACTTGAGAGATAAGATGTTCGCACAAGCTCGGGACAATGGTGCTGCGTTGGATGAAGAGGAATTCTTTGTTTCTTCTTGAGGGTAATGCCAAGACCTATGATGCGGATGTGGATGAGCGACCTATTAGGAGATAGGTCACAATCATCGAGCCTTTCAAGTTCTTGACTATGATGCATACGACTCGATGTAGATGATGGACCCTCGCACACAATCTTTATGGCTAGCATCTCTCCAATGGTTTCTCCCAAGATCTCTTCTTCACCACATGCTTGGCCCATCCAAGGACAAACTCATCTACGAGGTATTAAAGCTATCACGATGATCTTGATGTGCAGCGGATGCATGACAAAGTACAACCAAGCGAAACTTTTGAATCAAATGTTGAAAATATGGGTAATATCAATATTGTCCCATACGATCAATCGTGAAACAAAGTGAAAGTGAAGTTGTACCAAGTGATGCATCTTCTGCGATCAACAATGACTATGTCTTTGATGAATACATCGCATGTGCTCACGATGATTCCATAATTTACGAACTAAATGCCTATAAAGAACGTGTTGCTATTTATGAACAACGTGCTAAATTTGAGTTGACCACTCGTGAGCGGGAAATGGATGACCAAGTGCGTCTGATAATTAGAAAAAGTAATTTTAGAAGAAGTATTGAAACAAGAATTAAATTCTTTGCAAGAAAAACTTTCTAAAACAAACTAAGCAAAACAAGAACTTCAAGAAAATGTGAAAATGCTTAAGCAAGAATTTAATGCAAAAGAATCAAAGCTCTTGAGAGATTTTCTAATCGAAAACTTTGAAAAACAAACTTGAAAACAAGTTGTACATGCAAGGAAACACCATTCGATTGCTCACATGATCACTAAGCATAGAGTTCTAGCGATAAGCATAGTGTTCCCATTATAGATAAACCCAACCACGAGTATGGAAAGATTGCAAAAGCGACTCAAAGTGTTATCTATGATGGAAATGAGATTCTTAAACCTAGACAAAAACCTAGTTGCATTGAGTGCGAGGATGACAAGAAATTAGATGAAGTCACTAGGAGAAGATGAATAAGAAACTAAATGATCCTAAATGCAAAAGAAGAAAGTAATTATCACTCCCCATGACTACAAGAAGGAAAAGCTGGTTTCCTTGAACAAGTTTAAGACTCGAGACATTGTTGACTCCAGAACAAGTCTTACGGAAAATGGATTTAGATAAGCATAAAAGTGAAAATATTGTAGAAACAAACCCTCCCTTGGAAAATGCCTAGAACAACTGTGTATCCTCCTAATACACCAATGCATCTTGTACCTAGAACAATTGCCACTAAAAGCAAGACATTAATTAGCCAATCGTTATATTTCAACTTTTGTTGATTTTGAGAAAACTTGCAAGAAAAGGATCACACCCACTGGTATAGCGAAGGAGAAAGGGTTTGAACAAATGAAAGAATGTTATTTAAGCGAGGTCATGCCATTCTTTAAACTTCTAAAGGATCACTTTGAGAGTCTTAAAAGGGATAGAAAGCGGATATTAAGGGAATGGAAAAGGAATTTGATGCAATAATAGTTGAAATTAATGACTATGGCGTGCACTAAAATATAATGAGATTGAGAGAAAGAACACGCATACATTAAATGAGAATCTTATTCTTGAATGTGTTGCTCAAGATGTCTTTTCAACGCTTCAAATTGTTCTATTAATGCTTCCAAATTTCATGAATTATCTGTGGCCTGAAAGTCTCCCATGATCGTGTCATTGAGCTTGAAAAAACTAATTCTAAACTAAGCGAGAAAATTGAAGCGGATGATCACGACACGTTGGTTAAACATTTTCTAAACTAGAAGTTGAGTATTTTAATTTACAACTAAAATATCAACATCTCAAAGAAAATGTCAAAACTTCAAATATCAAGACATCTTGAGATGCTCGAGTTTGATCGGTTTTCAAATTAACAAGCGTGATGAGCAGATTCAAGCTCGGTGCAACACGATCGAAAGTTGAAAGCCCAAATCTCTCAATTAAAGGGTCAGCGAACAATATGACAGCTCCCAAATGCCTCCTTCCTTAGATTCTCGAATTCTCAAGCGTTTCATCTTCAAAACCTAGTAAATGCTTTACAAAGGAAAGCGAAAGTTTTCTAGAAGAAAATGAAAAGGTTAAGCGTCATTTCAATGAGTTGTTTGAATCAATTAAAGTCACTCGTAACAAAAACAACGAACAAATAACTTCATTGCAAAGGAAATCGAGAATCGAAGAGTCGGGTAAAGGAAAATGCCAATGATCAATGAGGAGAATGTTGTATCTAAGGTTTGCTCTAGTAATAAATATGCTTTATACGTGACATATGTCCCCCTCATCTAAGGAATAACAAACTTGCCATTCAAACATATTTCTCATCCCTTAAGGATTGCTTAGAATGCTGCGTGAGATTGTTGAAGAGGATAAGCTAGAGAAACCTCATGATAATGCAATTGGACATGCATGCTCATATGCCAAACGATCTCAAGAAATCTTAGAATGTTTGATCACAATATGCCCAAAGACATTAGGTGAGAGGTTAACCCTTTGATTCCATGCTCGATGCCTAAGGCCAAACATGACATGCACTCGATTCCCAATGGCTTGAATGAGAAGTAGTGTACCATTGAGTAGTTCGATTCTAGATACATCAATGCTAAGAAAGAGAACTCAAATGTGCCTTCTAGGAGTACTAATCTCGGTACATCTAGCTTTGAAAGTGAACCGTAGTACACACATGTAGTTCGGATCCAAAGACATCTAAGCGGTGGTGCAAAGAGTAGTAAAACAAACTAATGTTCCCATTCCCTCTACAGAGTAATCGGTGACATTAAAGGGAGCGGTCAAAGTCTCAAGACAATACAAGGAATGATAGGACCTCTCAAGCTAAGAATGTGCCTTTGGAAGAAAGTAGAAGAACAATCTAGGAACCTTATGTTTGAATCGAATAAAGCGAATCGTGTTGATTCTAGTATTAGCCATAAGCGTCTTGTAATTAATTGATTACGATACTATTTGCAAAACTTGTTACGATGTTTGCTTGAATTACATTTCTAATCATGGATGTGATGTCAATGCTTTGCCTAATGATGTTAATTGTCGATTAATATTGTTAATGCTAAAACTCATACTAAAAAGGCTAAAAGGCAAAAGCGAAGAGAGTTGAAAACAATGGAAACCAGGGAAGAACATTGATGAGAATAGGCTTTTATTGGATACATTGGTCATAAGACTAATCGAGATAATGCCCACTAGAAAATGGATGCCTCTTGGTAGAACTATTCCCTAAGAAGTGGTCACCTTTGTAAATAGGGTTAATCTGAGACACTAGTATTGCATCTATTCACAATGATTCCATTACCTCACTATCTCGATATGAATGCTTCTATTTACGATGTGGGTGGTCCAACTGTTGCTACTAACCAAATGGAACCCATTCTTGCATGGGGATCCCAATTATCGATTATCCATTCTTATGCGTGTTCAGCTGCGGATCGTTCAAATCGTTACGTGGTACTGGACTCAGTGTTCCAACATATATTTGGAGACCGGTCACGCTCATGAACTTCGTGAGCAAATTCATCGGGGCATTAGATTTGGTAATGATCATTTCGGTGCTATTATGGGTTATGGAGATTATGTTGTTGGTGATAGTGTCATCTCGAGTGTATTATGTGGAAGGTTTAGGTCATAATCATTCTCTGTTGGTCGATTGCGTGATTACGATCTAGAAGTAGCCTTGAGAAAACATACCGCTTCGTTAGAGATCTTAATGGTAAGGCTGTTGAAAGGAACTCGTGGCTCAAACCTTTACACTATCTCTATCGATGACATGATGAGAGCTTCACCAATCTGCTTGTTATCAAAGGCTTCAAAGACAAAGTCATGGTTATGGCATCGTCGTCTCAATCACTTGAACTTGGCACCATCAGCGATCTTTCGAGAAAGGACTTAGTTGTAGGTTTACCTAGACTAAAGTATGAAAAGGATCATCTTTGTTCGACATGTCAATTGGGAAAAAGCAAGAAGTATGCCCATAAACCCAAACCCACTAACTACATCACGAAGTTCTTCATATGATTCATATGGATTTATGTGGACCAATGAGGTGCGAGAATATCTTTGGGAAGAAATATGTGTTAGTTGTGGTTGATGATTATTCTAGATTCGGTGGGTCAAGTTCTTAAGGACAAAGGATGAAACTCACGATATCATCATCAAACTCATCAAGCATTGCGAGTTAGACTAAACAAAGCGTCGTAATTATCGAGCAGACAATGGGCGAGTTTGTCAACAAACAACTTAGTGAATTCTATGAAAGCGTTGGAATCGACCATCAAAGAAGTGTTCCACGAACCCCTCAGCGAGCGGTGTAGTTGAAAGGCAAATCGTACTCTTGTTGAATTGCTAGAACAATCTTGATCTACTCGAAAGGTTCCAATGTTTCTACAGTGTGAAGCAATTGCCTCTTGCATGCTACACACAAAATCGTTCACGATTCACACCATTCATGGAAAAACTCCATATGAACTTGTCCTGTGAGAAAACCTAATCTATCTTTCCTTCGTGTGTTTGGTGCCTTGTGCTATCCAACTAATGAGGGTCAAGACTTGGGCAAACTTAGAGCTAAAGCGACATTGGAGTATTTGTAGGATATGCACCAAACAAAAGGGATACCGAATCTACAACAAAAGAACCCGAAATATCATGGAAACAATTCATATTACGTTTGATGGTGACCCGGTCAAATGGCTCTGGACACTCCACTCGGACCCGCACTTCAAAAGCAGTCCTATTGGTTCATCCCTTGTTCCAAACTTCTCTCAAGAAACACCATATGTACCTCCATCCGAAGATGATGTAAAAAATTGTTTGATCCAATGTTTGATGAAGCGTATGAGTCTACTACTAATGAGGTGTTGATCCACACAGCGAGAGGATGCTCATATTCCGGTGAATGAAGTCAATCCATCGGTTTCAACATACGTAAGTCAAGAAGCACTGCTGCTTGATCCTTGATCTCATCAACAAATCATCATTCTTGAATGTACATCATGGAAATGTTTCTAGCATCAATGATGAAGTTAATCCCCTGCGACTCTGAAGATGCTCCATTGGAAAACATATTTGCTACTCTGAATCATCATCGAACCATCTTCTTGGAGACATCGACTCGGCTACTTGAGTTCCTCAACAAATGCCACATGAACACCTCGGAAAATGGACTCACGATCATCCATTAGACAACATCATTGGAAATCCTCTCGTCTGTATCAACGGAAGCAACTCGCAACCGATGCCTTATGGTGCTTCTTGACTCAGTACTATCTAAGATCGAACCAAAAGATGTTAAAGCGCTATGAATGAAGATAGGCGGTTCAATGCTATGCAAGATGAAATCCATGAGTTTGATCGTGCGGATGTATGGGAGTTAGTACTGCTCCAGGGCGTGCTATGATTATAGCTCTAAAATGGATCTTCAAAGTAAAACTTGATGAGCATGGTGATGTGTTGAAAAACAAGGCTCGATTAGTTGCTAAAGGATATCGTCAAGAGGAGGGTATAGACTTTGAAGAATCTTTGCTCTAGTTGCTCGAATCGAGGCAATCGAGAATCTTTCGGCTAATCTTGCTAGTAAGAACATGGTAGTTTATCGGATGGATGTAAAGGCGGCATTTCTAAGCGGAGATCTTAAAGAAGTCGTCTCACGTCGCCCAACTGAAGGATTTGTGAATCAAGAGCATCCTACTCACGTTTATCGTTTGAAGAAGGCTCTTTACGGTTTAAAGCAAGCTCGAGGGCATGGTATGATACACTATCAAAGTTTCTTCTATCAACCGGATTCATCAAAGGGCGATTGATCCTACATTGTTCACCGAAGTCGAGCAAATATTTGATTCATGTTCAAATTTATGTTGATGATATTATTTTGCCTCGTGACCCAATGGAATGTGATCGTTTTCAAATGAAATGAGTTCAAAGTTTCAAATGTCAATGATGGGACAAATGTCATTTTCTTGGGATTACAAATTTCTCAAAGTCCGGAGGCATTTTCATAAATCAATCTAAATATGCAATGTAGATTTTAAAGAAATTTGGATTTGATTCAAGTGACCACATGACACCCCATGATTGACCGAACCAAACTAGATGAGGACCTCTCGGGGATCATGATTGACCAAGCGAAATATAGGAGTATGATAGGATCACGATGTATCTCAACGCTAGTAGACCGGACATCTTGTTCTCTGTGTGCATGTGTGCTAGATACCGAGCTAAGCCTACTAAAAAGCACCTTGAAAGCGATTAAGCGGGTCTTTCGGTATCTCCATGGAACCATCAATATGGGACTATGGTACCGAAGGACACCGGTATGTCACTAACGGCCTATCGAGATCCGATCATGCGAGTTGTCAAGATACACGTCGAAGTACGTGCGGAGGTGCTCGATTTTTGGGTGATAAGCTTGTGGTGGTCCTCAAAGAAGCAAATGAGTACTTATTTCCTACTGAGGTGAATACATATCCATGTCATCTTGTTGTGCTCAAATCTTATGGATGAGATCTCGATTATCGACTATGGCTTTGAATTCAACAAAATCCCTCATCTTTGTGATAATAAAAGTGCTATTGCTCTCTCATGCAACAACGTCCAACACTCAAGAGCAAAGCATATCGACATTCGACATCATTTCATCGGGAACAAGTGGAAAAAGGTGTGGTGGAACTATATTTTGTGAGGTCGAATATCGGTTAGCGGACATCTTCACCAAAGCTCTTCCAAGAGAACGTTTTGAGTTTATTCTTCCACGTCTTGGTTTGAAAAGCCTTCAACCGAAACTCTCAAAGCGTCTTGAGGAGGAAGGCGAGGAGTAAAGGTCTATCTTCATCTATCTCTTGTATATATCTATTGAAAATCAAAATACAAAATTATAAAACCTTCAAAAATCAAATAGAAAAATATAAAACCTTCAAAATCCATAAAAATTTGAAAAATTCGAAAAATCTTCAAAAATATTGTCATTTTGTCATATTTCTCTCGATTCGATAATATCTACGGTCTTTGTCTGTCATTCAAAGAATGACACGGGACTTTAGATGTTGTTGAATTCTTAAAAAAAAAAAAAAAAAAAAAAAATTGGGAGAAAGAGAAATGGTTTATTGTCATTTCGAGGCAATAACCGGTTTTAAAAGAAAAACGAGCCATGTTTTACCATGTTTTTCAAATCCTATGCTCGATTCTATAAACTCTATCTGCTTGAAAACTAAATGCTTTGAAAAATAACTCAATCTCTATTTTGATAATCATCGGGACTTATTTGTCAAAATCTCTATCTCTCGATCAACAACCTCGTCATTGATTGAGGGAGAATGATTTCAATTAAATTAAAAGGTTATTTGGCATTAAATTGTTTTCAAAAGATATACATGCATGTTTATAAATGGAGTTTAAAGTCTTAAAATCCGATCCGTGTCGATTAAAACACTCTCACAATCAAGTCACAATTCTCCTTAAAGCTTTCAAAATCAATTTAAATCTATCACGAGATCACAAATCTCAAATGATTTGATAAGTGTGATCGGGGAGAATGTGTGATTTAAATTAAATTTAAAGCGATAACTAGGTAAATGGTTATAAACGGATGTACATGCTATCCCGCCCACATGTGACAAGCGATTTCAAATTTTCAATGCACATGTTGAGGGGAGCATCTATCTTAAACCTTTGATTTTAAGCGTGATCATTCATCCTAATATATGCGAGTTCCCTCTAGTATGTGCAAAACTCTTTTCAAACCTCGAAGCACATATTGAGGGGAGCGAATTATGGAAACCTCATCCTTCCGGAAATGCTATACCCACTTGATCTGTTGAGGAAGTGATGTTGATATCTTTAGAAAATGGTAATCAAAGAAGTTAATTCTTTCTCTTGCCTCCGTGTGCAAAACACTTTCAAATACTTGATGCACATGTTGAGGGGAGTTCTCGTTCTAAAATATCAAAAACAATTCGGTACAAAATGCTTTGATAATACATCACAAGTATCCGAATTGATTTTCAAATGGTTTCTATTGGATCCTATGGCAGACGAACAATGCCAAATTGACCGACCAACTTTACTTTATATGCGGTGATATATGGATGATAAGGTTAGGTATTGGTTCCCATGATCCGCTGAACCGGAGGGATCTACCGAGGACAATCCTCTAGTTAGTATAGAAGTCCTTAGGTATGATGATAAAAGGAGAAAAGTGAGATATGGGAAGAGTGCGGACTAAGGCGAGCTATCTTGGAATAAACCCAACAAGGTTCTAGCTATGAAGTCTCGGTAAGCCTTGAAAGGGTTGAAGAATTAAAAAGAATTGAATGAGAAAAGGGTGAAAACAAATAGCCTCCATTTATTCAACCTTAGGCGAAACCGGGTTCAATTCATATACTCCGATGGTAACATCGGTATTGAAGACGAGGCGTCATGGACCCGGTGGACCTTCGCACTTCAACTTTCCAAACCACTCAAGTTCCTCTTAAAGGGCTTGTTTCATTCTCACGGGAACCAACATTATCTATCGACTTTCTCTAAGAGATGGTTGATATTGAAGAAGGAGACCCTCTCCTAGTCTCGTTATAGGATCCAAATATGCACAAATTGAGTCTAGAGCCACGAGATCATCAATAAATCTCATTAGGACACTTTCAATGAAGACTCTCTATTTCACACAATGTGGAAGAGAGATTATATCTTGAGTCCCACGCATTATCCTTGTGGTATTGCGGAACATCCGAGTGATGTGTTTACATATTCACAATGAAGATGGAAAGCCTCGAGCCAACATCAAACAAGCTCTCGGTAGGTGGCATGTGAGATCTATTTTATAGATCAACCATGTGACAACCGAGCGAAACAATGGGGCGATTCAATCTCTTGAATCAAACACGGTTCGAGTTATGGATTGCGGATACCTTTGAAAAACCGGTCTTTGTGCTTATAAACTCTTTTCTTTAGCACATCGACCGTGTACTCATTTTTCAAACCAAAAGGTATTTTTATGATTGATAATTGATTTTCAATAAAACCTTCGTTGTATTGCAAAAACAATTTCTATTGAGCAATACATTGTTTTTGAATCTCTTTCATCAATCGGTGGACTTAAAAATTATTTGGTTCACTCACTCCGTGTTGTCTTCTTTGAGGCGTTCGGTTTGAGAACAGCTAGAACATTGCGAAACCACGTCAAGGAGATTCTTAGGAATCCTACGATCACGAGCGGTGATTTATCTTGATCAAGCGAGGAAAGTGGGCGTGTACCTCAATTCAACGAAGTGATCAAAGACACTTCGTGCGATTTGTTACTAGCTGTTGTATGCGAATGCGCCCGACGTTTGCGGTGATCGAATGAAGCGGTCAATCCATAGCCGCATGCTCACTTAACACATTCATCTCAAAAGAAATCATGATTAGTGCATCAATGACTCGATATTTTCACACCAGGCTTACGCTTTCTGCTGCGCCAATATCATGATTCAACAAATGCTTCGCTACTCGATGAGAAGATATCATGATCCGAATGTGAGCATGTCGGTCCCAAAGTCACAACACGACAATGGATGTCTCGTAGATTTTTGATAGGCGATGATCTCCAAAGATGGCTCAAACTTATCATCACGTGGATCGTTAAAAGACCTCCACTTGGAATAACCAAACATACATTGTGAAGAATCAATGACTACGAACTTAGGAGCAAGGACTACATCAAGAATGCAAGATCAATTGTTATTGTTATTATCTATTTGTATTCTATGTAATTTTGGTACATGATTGAGGTGACCTCCTTGGGGAGATTGTTAGGAATTAGAAATTCACGGTATTAAAGAGTCGGTCACCTCAAGTATATGTAATCGTTAGAAAGCTCGTAGTCGTAGTTCATTTAAGTTTAGTAGTATTTAGTTAAGTAACACCGTGGAGGACAGACGGGTCTTTACCCATTTGTATGCCTCGATCCACACCCAAAGTGTGGCGATTTATGTAAGACTATAAATACTCTACCTCCCAAGGTAGAGTTGGAGCTCATAATAATATCTTTCACTTTCTCTCACTAAGTTCCCTAAACCTCTAACTTTCTCTCTAGAATTCCATCTTATACGCCACCTTGTGTTATGGTTTGATGTGTATGTGAAAAGTTATATCTTACAAAGCTAAATGTCTAGTTCTTTCCAAGGGTACAACCACTCCCACACACAATGTATTTTGAGGACTAAAATACTAACCACTCACACTCACAAGATTTCTCCTTGCCCTACTCCACTCACCGAGTCTCACACTCGAGAGTTTAACTTCACTAGTCAACAAGCTCCTTTCACCGGTGGAGAAACCTTTACACTTCGCTTACACTATTTCCGACACTAAGCTAAATGTCTAGTTCTTTCCAAGGGTAAAACCACTCCCACACACAATGTATTTTGAGGACTAAAATACTAACCACTCACACTCACAAGATTATAATAGTTTGGTACAACAATGAAGTATGAATCAACACAAGATCATACAACACCAAACAAACAAGACTTCCACCTTCGTTGAAGCTTGAATGTGACTTGATCTTCTTTGCTACAAAAGAGATCACTAATATGATATGAAACCGAGTTAGAGGTTGAGAGAAGATATGTATGAGAGTATGATAGAAAGGGATGAAAAACTACTTGGTTTGGCCTTGCTATTTATAGCAAAACCATCGTGACCTCCACGAACCCGGACCCCTTAAAAGGGTTCCTTGCCTGTTATGGCTTTTGGTGCCGCAGTCCGACAAAGAAGATATCAAGATCTTGCCAAAGTCAACCATATCTATGCAAGATTGTGTAAGATATGAAGAGTACAAATCTACACAAAATATCTAATGAAATCTTCCAATGATTTCCATGGTGCATCACATGATTTCATGTGTTGTTTTCTATTTTAGAAATATTAAATACATAAGTAATGTTTAGTTTTAAGAAACTAAAACATTCTAAAAACTACTATTATACATTATTGTTAGAGTCATGTTAAGATATGATTAATCACAATATAAATGCTAGAGTGATGAAGATATTGTTTGAAGAAAACTTGTTTTAATATCTATTAAACTTGATAAGTTTTAAGCTTTATAAAATTAAATTTACTTTTGTCGTTAACAAAACTTAGGTAAAGATCAAAATATAAATATCGTTTAATGGCGATATTTGTATTAACAATCTCCCCTTTTGTTGAGGACAAAATATAATTTTATTTTTATAAAAGATACAAAGATTGTACAAGGGTTATAAAATATTAGTTTTAAAACTTGAAAAGAAATGATAATGCAAGTGTATGATGTTTGACTTTTCAAAAGTCAAAGTCTTCACTAGTTAAAGCATCTTTGTTGACTTTTCGGAAAGTCAGTATGCAGATTGACTTTTCGAAAGTCAAGTATTACCAATGAAATATCATGTTGACTTTTTCGTAAAGTCAATGTATGCGATTGACTTTTTCGGAAAAGTCAAATATAACCAAGTTCATATAATTCTCCCTTTTGTCTCAACAAAAGAAGATGCGATACGGAATGGATAATGAGCCCGAGCCATTATCTCCTCCTTGATCAAAGCTCCCCTAAATTGGGTGCCAATGGGAAGATACATGGATTGTGAAAAAGCTACAAAAAAATTTGTTAGTAATAATCATCATTCACAAGCATTTCCAAACACTATGTAATAAGCACCAACAATATAGAAAACACCATTCATTAGTTAAAATTTTTCATGATTTAAAAACCATGAAAAGAGAACACAATGAAGTGTTTTAGTACAATAAAGGAAATCCTAGAAAAATAAAAAAAAATAAAAAGCTTAGAAAAGCTAATCTAGGACCATTCTAATGAGATGGTGGATGAGAAAGAGCGTTTAGTCGCTCAAGGATGTGATTGAGGAAGAACCTCATTTCTTCTTGGAATTCATGGACCATTACCCGTGTCCGATCAACGGTTTGGGCGGTTTGCTCACAAGTTGAGCATCCATGCCTAGGGGGTAGTATGGTTGATGAGGTTATGGTGGTGGAATGGTAGATGTGTTGATGTTGGTGGTGGTGTTTGGGTTGGTGATTATGGAGGCTAGCAAAGCATTTTGCATTGCATAGTCTCACTTAGGTGAGAATCCACCATATTTGTGAATTGGTGGAGATGTTAGAGTTCGCTTGAATCTCCTCTCTTGTCGGATTAGCATCCCCATGGACTCCTCAATGTCGTCTATGTGAGGGGACATTGATGTGAGAGTGGTTGATCCCATACAAAGGACCATGGATGTTGATGCGTGTTTTCTCGACCGGGTCTTAATATTTATAGTGTCTCGCTATACCTATGGTCTACCTAATGCACTAACAGGCGGTGTGCCGATCGTGTGTAGTGTAGTAAATGGTAAAGCCGAGGTCGTCCCAAGAGCTACAAGGTTGGATAATTACTAAGTCTAATTGTCACGAGAATATAAATGGTTTGATAGGGTTTAATTAATTAAACTACGAATGCGAATATAAAGCAATTAAATGGTATAAAGGAAATCAATAGAGGAATAGTGGTGCTAACCTAGTTAATCCTCCTAACTAGTTATGTTTACGTCTACCTACTTCCAATTACTTGGTGGGGTCAAATTCGAGAGGACAAGACATTTGGTCAATTCGCCTAACCTATCAAGAAAGATGCCACCACAGGAGAAATCAAAGACAGTCATAAGTCATGTTGTTCCCGGTCCCCAAGCCGAGTCATTAAGTACCGCTACATGCTAGATTCTAAATAGTGAGTGACCGCCGTTGGGAACTTAGACACTACACCCCCAATTCTTATGTTCATCCAAACGATAGGTGATCGGTTGGTCAAATCGCACAAGTAGAAAGGGTCGCCGGTTGGTCATATCTTACCCTTCCGTCTCGATCCGCTCACCTAGGGTCATTTGGTCATATCTCCTAGGCAATTGGCCTCACAGTCATTCAAAACTACCGACCCAGGGGTGACTACCAAAGAACTATGCATGCATACACTTAGAAATAATTATACGAAGTAAAGGTAAATAAATGTAACAATTAAGGAATCATAACTAGGCTAGCACCAAAGGGTGCTTAGCTCTCATATTAATCATGCACATCAATTCAATATTCAAAGGTATGAAATACATGAATCGAAAGTAAAAGAAATAATAAAAATCCCTAAAGATTATCGTAATGGTGTGACTTCTCCCTTGGAAACGACTCCGTATGCTTCCTAGACCTTCCTTGAGTATTTTCCCACGTTCTCGAGTATTATGTGTGGAATGGGATGATTAGAAATCTTTGAAATTAGCGGGTATTTATAGGCGAGGTTTGGGTTGGCGTAACCAATAGATGAGTTACTGTCAGAACCTTCTATTCCGCCGTAAAAGCACTAGATCATGCTAGTTACTGGCGTAACCTTATAAGTGGTTACGTCGTAGTATTCAATAAACCCGTTACGCCGTAAGTGATGCAAGAGTTACGCGTAAGTATCGCCGCGTGGAACCTCTTTTGACCTAATGGAGTTACGTCATAATCTTTGGAAGGAGTTACGTCGTAACCTCTTGATGAGTTGGACTTCGTGGTCACGCAATAGTTACAGCCAGAATGTGAGAGACGAGTTATGCCATAACCTTTTCAAAATAAACATACCGTGATAAATCCTAAGTAATGTTTCCATTTCGCGTCTCTTTAGCTCCAATGCTCGCAATTTACACGAAGTGTAAAACAATGGAAAACAAGCGTAAATCCATATAAATGATATAAATAACGAGCATTAACGGGGGAAATTGACACTTAATATTCAGGACTATTTGATGTTATCAGATGTCTTTGTGAATGGGGTGAAAGAGAAGAGGTTTTGGCCCTAACGGGGCGTTTGGATCAAACGAGGGTCTAGGAGACTCATGAGCGATCCGTTGAATTGTGCCAAATGATGGCAATGGTGGAGGATGATTAGGCCTCAGGGGCAAATCTTCCAAGTCCTTCAAGAAAGGATTTGGAGAAGTGGGAGGTGTGGAGAATAATTCCAAAGGAATGAGGGTTGGAGACTTTGGTGGTGATGGTGTTTTTGATGTTTGGAGAGGTGCGGGTGGTGGTGATGTTGGTGTTTTGTGAGTGGTGGAGTGGTGATGACAATGGGTGATAAAGTAGGAGTATCCAAGGTTAGGCTTGTGTCATCCCTTATGGGAGATTAGATGGTGAGAAGATTCGGATGAAGAGCTCAAGTTGACGAAAACAACAAGGCCTTACGCTAATCCTAGCGGTTTTCTTGCAAGGCTTGGTGGAAGGTGAAGATTTTGTCATTTTGACTTGTGTTTTGCTAGTTGATGGTAAGAATGAAGAAGGTGTGAAGATGATCATGGTAAAACCTCTTAATTTATAGAAGTGAAAAATTATGGAGAAATGTGTTTGATTTGATGTTAAACCATAGAAGGATGAGGTTCCTAATGATTTGGAAGTGGGTTAAATGCTAGTCATATCACCCAAGTCAAGCCATACAAGATGGATGGAGTGAAGAGGCAAAGATTTGCAATAAATGTGTTCTAATGATTGTAAGATCCTAACAATCGATTACCACTTGATTTCAAGGTACCAAAATTTTGGTTTCTTCCTTTATGCAAAAGGGCTCCTTGGGTGAATTTTTTCAAATTTTTGAATCTTGGTGGGAAGTGGATTTCTTATATGCCTAAGTATGTTATACTAGTTCTAATATGGGTAAAGACTAGTTAAGATTAACTTACAAGCAATGTATGGTAATTTGGAATGTTGAAATAACCGAAATTCAAAAAATTACCTGGAGGATCCACGGCACCAAAATTTTACACAGGCGGAACCCTTAAAAGGGTGCCGCTGTCCACCTCTGCAGTATGGCGGTACCAAATTTCATAACAGACGGTACCAAATGTTTGGTGCCGTCGATCCGTCTGAACGAGAAAAGTTCACAGAGTGTATTTTCAAGTGTCGGGGACATTTCGAAACCTAAAATTTTGCTCAAAACATGTGACATTAATCATTTCTAGTTAGGAAAAGTAAATAACACATGCACAAACATAATGGAGCATAGATTTTGAACAGGCCAAGTGATTTTCACATTATAGTGAAAATGGGTAAATTTGATAGCATGCTTGTGCTATCCCCCGCATAAGATTGTTAGCATACAAACATTGTTTCGAGTTATATTATCATCCTACAAAATAAAACAACCAAGTTGTATCAAACATTAAAGATAATGTATTGTTCCAAACACTCCTTAAAAGGCCCTTTACTTGTCCAATTTCTTGTAAATCTTGTTCATCATTCTACCAAGGCACTTGAACATTCCCTTGGTTTGCTTGAACTCACGATTCATTCTCAATCTCGGGAAGAGACGCATAATACTCATGAGGTGGTAGGCTAGAGTTTGGAAGACCATCCTCGGAGCTATTTGATGATGATGATGATGGAGTTGGAGGTTTTGCTCTCTTGCCTTTTGTCTTAGCAACTCTCATCACTCAAGGGCACAAAATGTGAGGATGAGCTCATAGTGAAGGTGCATCCCTTTTAGGCTTGGTGGAATTCGGGCATAGGCTCTATAGAGACGGTGAGAAGCATCCCGCACGAAAGAGCAACCGATCCTTGAGTTGGGATATCAATCATTCTCCCAGCGATGTAGTAGGCTAAGTTGAATGGTTGACGGTGGACAAGTTGTAGAGCATGTGGCAAAGGCAAGCATTGATGTGATCCCTATTCCCTATGGTGCTAATGACATTGGCTCTAAGTAGTTCTTCCCATTTCTTAAATTCGGGCTTAAGTTCATTGAGCTCCATTCCATATGGATCTCGGTTCACTTCTTTTCCTTTTCGGGTGACTCGGGTTGTATCTGTTAGGATTTAGTAAATCCAGTTATTAAAGAGTCGGTCACCACAAGTATATGTAATCGTTAGAAAGCTCGTAGTCATAGATTATTTATTGTTTAGTAGTATTTAGTTAAGTAACACCCTGGAGGACGGACGGGTCTTTACCCAGTGTATGCCTGATCCACAGACTGTAGGTGGCGATTTGTGTAAGACTATAAATACTCTCTACCTCCCAAGGTAGAGAGTTGGAGCTCCTAATAATACTTTCATTTTCTCTTACTAAGTTCCCAAACCTCTAACTCTTTCTCTCTCTAAAACCTAATATTAAATGCCTACTTGTGATTATGATATGATGTGTTTGTGAAATCCAATATGTTACAAATGGTATCAAGAGCCATGGTTTTATCATCTCTCTCACATATCCTTGGATTTCTAGTGGTTTTAGATGGTTTTTGAGTTTGAAAAAGTTTAGTGGTTTTTGCATCATTTGGATCATTTCTTGTTTTAAAGTTTGAATTTTGAGTGTACTTTTGTGTTTAGAATCATTGTAAGTGCTTGGGTTTGGATTTGGAAAGCTTGAATCACTGTGGTTGTGCTTGTTTTGGATTGAAAAGTGTGTTTTTGAAGTTTTTCTTGCTAGCGACTTGACTATCGTAGTGTTTTCTTCGTAGCGACTTGCTCAAAGAATTGTTAGCGAGTTGTAGTGTTAATTGTTAGCGACTTGAGCCTAGCGACTTGTCTATTGAGACAAGCCGACAAACAAGACAAGTTAGTGGATTCTCCACCACGGCTAGCGACTTAGTTAGGTTAGCAACTTGCTTTCAATTTTGTTAGCGACTTGTACTTTGTATTCTCAAATGACTTGATATTAGCGACTTGGATCTTAGCGAGTTGTTCTTTAGCAACTTGACCTGCTTAGCGATTTGGTATTACAACGACTTGAGTCTTAGCGACTTGGGCTTAGCGACTTGATTCATGGCAACTTGAAGTCTAGCGAGTTGCTACTTAGCGACTTGGTGCTTAGCAACTTGGTTCAAGGATTCTTAGCGACTTGGTTGATCTTTTGTTTGTAATCTGGTTTCTCTTGATTTAGTAAAATCCCATGAAAGAATCTATTTCCGGTTTAATCATAGAGTTATAAAATCCTCGTGAAATCTGTAAACATGTCTACCAACGCGCCTACAATCATTTCTACCGTAGTTGAGGACGCTCAAGCGGTGGTTCGGATACTGCCCACCCATGCTTGACAAAACCGACTACGACTCTTGGGCTCAACGAATCGATTGCACTATCTTGGTAAGGAAAATGGAGTTAACATTCTCAACTCAATTGATGAAGGACCGTATCGTTGAGACAACCAGAGACATACTTGACCTTCGCAGATGGCTCGGTGATATTAGGGATGAGACGGACCTAAAATGTATGATGAAGCGACCGATAAGGAGAAGAAGAGATACGATGCGACGCGTGGGGCTTCTAACATCATACTGTGGTTTACCTAAGGACATTTACAAGTCGATCAATCACAACATCAAGCTAAGGTCATTTGGGATAATGTCAAGATGCTTTTCTCGGGTTACGAATTGACTAAGGAAGACAGAGAATCACAGTTGTATGATGAATTTGAGCACTTTAAGATGAAGCCGTAAGTAAGTGTCTATGAGTATTACGTGAGATTCCACAAGTTTGTGAATGATATGAGGAATATCAAAATGACCATGCCAAATATTCAATGAATTCAAAGTTTGTGAACAAAATGAATCCCGAATGGCATAAGTTTGTCACCTCCGTGAAGCTAACCAAAGGATTGAAGAACACTAACTATGAGCAACTCTGTATGCCTTTCTTCTTCGAATGAGAGACATGCTATGTTTGAACGAAGGATCCTTGAGCAGTTCAAATCTAGCAGGAGAAACTAGTTCTTCAAATGACTCTGACTTTTTACACCAATGTTGGAATTACCACCAAAGCTTCTCAAGTCATACCCATGAGTAATGGTAATTACAAGCTTATCACGATCCGGCATATAAGCCTCCGGACTAAACACATTCATGGAAAACTTCATCAATCAACTGCTCTCATGGTTAGTCAAAACATGAACTCTACCACACACCAACAATAACCTCGTAATCGCAAACATCCAATCCACACAATCAAGGCGGTATGAGCAGGAAGAGGTGGAGTTGGTAGAGGATATATGGCAAATCGAATCGTGGAAGGAATCCAAATCAAGGACAAGCAAAGCTATCAAGTGCTACAAGCGTGGTGGTGATGGACATATAGCTAGAAGCGCACATCTCCAAAACGCCCACAAAATGCAGATTACTTTGAGACAAGATGTTACTTGTGCAAGCTCGGGATAATGGGGTTGTGTTGGATGAAGAGGAGCTATTGTTTCTTGATGAGGGCAATGCCAAGACATATGATGCAGATGTGGATGAGCGACCAATTCAGAGATAGGTCATAATCATCGAATGCCTTTCAAGTTGCGCATCGTGATGCATACGACTGACGCCGATGATGAACCCATCGCATGCACAATTTTCATGGCAAGCATTTCTCCAATGGTCTCTCCAAAGGTCTCATCATCACAACAAGCTGATCCATCTAAAGAATCAATCATCTCGAGGTATTAAAACTATACGATGATGTTGATGAGCAAAAGATACATGACAAAGTACAATCAATCAAACTTTTGAGTCGATATTGAAAATATGGGTAATATCAATGTTGTCCCATATGATCAATATGTGAAACAAAGTGAAAGTGAGACTGTACCAAGTGATGCATCTTCGCAGTCAATGATGACTATATTTTTATGAATACACCGCATGTGCCTCGATGATTCTCTTTATTTCGAACTAAATGCCTATAAAGAACAAGTTGCCATTTATGAACAACGTGCTAAGTTTGAGTTAACTACTCGTGAGCAGGAGTTGGATAACCAAATGCGTACAATTATCAGAAAAAAGTAATTTTAGAGAAGAATTGTTAAAACAAGAGTTAAACTCCTTACAAGAAAAGCTTTCTAAAACTGTTAAGCAAAAGCAAGAGCTTCAAGATAATGTTAAAGTGCTTAAACAAGAATTTAATGCTAAGGAATCAAAACTTTTGAATGACTTTTCAAATCTAAAAACTTTGAAAACAAGAATGAAAATAAGTTGTGCGCATAAGGAACACCATTGATCGCTCACATGATCACTAAGCATAGAGTCTTAAGCGATAAGCACAAGATCCCCATTATAAAGGAATCCAACCACAGTATGGTAAGAAAGCAAAAGTCGCTCAAAATGTAATCTATGATGGCAATGAGATTCTTAAACCTAGGCGAAACCTAGTTGCATTGAGTGACCGAGGAAGATAGAAAATTAGATGATGCATCTAGGAGAAAATGGATATAAAGCTTAACGATCCTGCGCGTAAAGAGAATAACATAACGATCAAACCCCATGATTACAAAAAGGAAAATTGGATTTCCTTGAACAAGTTTAAGCCTCAAACGTTGTTAACGCCGAACAAGTGTTCGGAAAAGGACTTAGATAAGCAAAAGCGAAAATCTTGTTGAAACAAACACTCCCTTAGGAAAATGCTCGCAGCCATCGTGTATCCTCCAAATACACCAATGCATCTAGTTCCTAGATCGATTGCCACTAATAGCAAAACCTTAATCACTTGTATGTTGTTTATCAACTATTCGTTGATTTTGAGAAGACATGTAAGAAGAGAATCACACCTACTGTGGATAATCGAGGGGGAAAGGGTTTTGAGCAAACTAAAGAATGTTATTTAACCGAGGTCATGCCTTTCTTTAAACAATTAAAAGGTCAATTTGAGAATCTTCAAAAGGAATAAATTGAGATATTAAAGAAATGGAAAAGGAATTTGATGCAATGATAGTTGAGGTCAATGATTATGAACAGAACTCAAATATAATGAAGTTGAAAGAAAGAACTTGCATATTTTAAATGAGAATTTGATTTTGAGTTGTGTTGCTCAAGATGTGTTTTATCTTGTTACTAATAACTCTATTATCGCTTCTCGATTTCATGAATTATCTATTGCATTGAAAGTTTCCCATGATCGTGTCATTGAGCTTGAAAACAAAAACTCGTAACTAAATGAGAAAATTGATCGGGATGATCACGATAATTTGTAAAACATCTTTCTAAACTAAAAGTTGAACATTTTGATTTGCAACTAAAATATCAACATCTTAAAGAAAATGTCAAACCTCAAATATCAAGACATCCTCGATGTTCCGAGTTTGATGCGCTTTTTAGATAAACAAACGTGATGAACGATTCAAGCTCATTGTAACACGATCGAGAAAATTGAAAGCCCAAATTTCACAATTAAAGGGTGAAAAGAACAATGTGACTGCTCCCAAATGCCTCCTCCTTTAGATTCTCAAGATTCTCGGACTTTTCATCTTCAAAACTTGGTTAATGCTTTACAAAAGGAAAACGAGGTTTTCTTGAAGAAAATGAAAAGTTAAACGACACTTTAAAGAGTTATATGATTCAATTAAAGTCACTCGTGACAAGAACAATGAAAAAATAACGTCTTTACAAAAGGAAATTGAAAATCTGAGGAGACAGGAAAAAGGGAAATTGCCACTTGTCTTTAATGAGAATGTTGCATCAAGGTCATCCTCAAACTGCAAATATACTGTGACTGTTAAATACATTCCTCCTCATCTTAGGAACAATGAACTTGTGTTTCATAACTATTTTGCTCACCTTAAGGATAGTCTAGAATGTCTCCGTGAGATTGTGGAAGAGGATTTCATAAATAAGCCTCTTGATAGAGAGATTAGGTTTGCGTGCATTAAAGCCAAACGATCTCAGGAGCTGCTAGAATGTTTAATAGCAACATATCCTAAACCCTTAGGTGCGAAAGGTAAAGCTGTGATACCTTGTTCTATGCCTAGTGCCAAGCATACAAACCATTCTATGCCCACTATTAAGAAAGTGAACTCTAATGTGCCTTCAGTAGTTCGGATCCCCACGTCTAGTTCAGAATGCAAAAGTAGATCAACCAACTAATGTTCCCATAATTCCTTCTACAGAGTAATCGGTGACATAAAAGCAAGCGGTCAAAGCCTCCAGAAATACCAAGCAAGATAGGACCTCGCAAGCTAGGAATGTGCATTAGAAGAGTAGAAGATCACCCTAGGAATATTAAGTTTGAGTTGAATAAAACAAATCGTGTTGATTCTAGTATTAGCTATAAGCGCATCGTTATTAATTCAAATTCGCTACTATCCGCAAACCATGTAATGATGATCGCTTGATTTTGCTACTAATCATGAATGTGGTGTGAATGATTTGTCTAATCTTTGTCAAATGCCCGATTAAAACTGTTAATGTTAAAAATCAAACTAAGAAGGCTAAAAGGCAAAGGCGAAAGAAAGTTAGAAAACAGTGGAAACCCAGGAAGGGAATTTAGTAATATATGTTATCAATGGATACCCTACCGCCGTAAGATTAATGAGTTATGCCCTAAATTTGCTAAGTCAATGCCCACTAGAAAATGGATGCCCACCGGTAGAACTATTTCCTTAAGAAGTGAACATACTTTGAATAGGTCAAACACGGACACTAGCATCGCATCTATTTTTGATGATTCCATTGTTTCTACTTCGATGATGTGGGTGTTCCAATCATCATTATTAACCAAATGGAACCCATTCTTGCATGGGGATCCCATTATCCGATTATTCATTCTTCTCGTGTTCAATTGCGGATCGCTCAAATCGCTCGTGGTACTGGACTCACGTTGTTCCAACCATATGACCGAGACCGGTCACGCTCATGAACTTTATGAGTAAATTCATCGGGACCGTTAGATTCGGGAATGTTCATTTCGGTGCAATTATGGGTTATGGAGACTATGTTGTAGGAGATAGTGTGATTTCCGTGGTGTATTATGTTGAAGGTCTTGGACATAATCTATTTTCTCGTTGGACAATTTTGTGACTCGACTTAGAAGTGGTCTTGAAAACATACTTGCTTTGTTAGAGAACTTGATGGTGTGGAACTTCTCGGAGGAACTCGTGGTTCAAACCTATACACCATCTCTATCGAAGACATGATGAAATCTTCACCCATCTATCTGTTGTCAAAGGCTTCTAAAACTAAGTCAGGCTATGGCACCGTCGTCTCAATCACTTGAACTTTGGTACCATAAACAATCTTTCCGTAAAGGACTTAGTAAGAGGACTACCTAGACTTAAGTATGAAAAGGATCATCTTTGTTCGACATGTCAATTGGGAAAAGCACGAAATATGCCCACAAACCAAAACCCACAAACTCGGTCATGGAAGTTCTTCATACTCTTCATATGGATCCGTGCGGACCAATGAGAGTGCAAACGATAAATGAGAAGAAATACAATCTAGTAGTTGTTGATGACTACTCTCGATTTACTTGGGTAAAGTTTTGAGGACAAAGGATGAAACCCGGATGTCATCATCAAACTTATCAAACAACTTGTGTTCGACTCAACAATCTGTTAGAATTGTTCAAACAGACAATGGCACGAGTTTGTTAACAAAGACTTAATTCGATTTTATGAAAGTGTTGGAATCAATCATCAAAGAAGTGTTCCACGAACTCCTCAATGTAACGGTGTAGTTGAAAGACGAAATCGAACTCTTATGGAAGCCGCAAGAACGATGCTAATTTATTCAAAGGTTCCAATGTTTCTATGGGCTGAAGCTATTGCCATTGCTTGCTACACCCAAAATCGTTCCCTTATTCACACCTCTCATGGAAAAACTCCATATGAACTTGTCCATAAACGAAAACCTGATCTATCCTACCTTCGTGTGTTTAATGCTTTATGTTACCCAACTAATGACGGTCAAGATTTAGGTAAACTAAAAGCTAAAGCGGACATTAGAGTATTTGTAGGATATGCACCAAACAGAAAAGGATAGCGAATCTACAACAAGAGAACCCGAAATATCATGGAAACAATTCACGTTACGTTCGATGAGGTGACGGTCAAATGGCTCCAGGACAATCCAGTTCGGACCCACATTTCAACCTTCATCAAGTAGTCCTATCGGTTCACCCTTGTTTCTAATCCTCACCAAAGAACTCCTTATGTACCTCCTTCAAGATGATTTGAAGAAATTATTTGATTCAATGTTTGATGAACACTATGAGCCAAGTGCTAATGATATGTCAATTCCATCAACAGAGGTTGCTTCTATCCTTGTCAATGAAGTTAACCCTTCGCTTTAATGTCATTAAGTCAAGAAGCGCTGCCGATCACTCGTCTCATCAACAAATCATCAAACATCAAGAGTACATCATGGAATTGTTTTGGCACCCATGATGAAGTTAATCCCTTTGCTACTCCCGAAGATGCTCCCTTTGAAAACATATTTGCTCGAATCTTCATCGAACCATCTTCATCGGGAGATATCGACTCGCTACTTCAATTCCTCAACAACAACCACATGAGCACCTTAGAAAATGGACACATGATCATCCATTGGACAACATCATAGGAAACCCTTCTTGTCCAAGATCAATACGAAACAACTTGCAACCGATGCCTTATGGTGCTTCTTCAACTCCGTACTCTCTAAGGTCGAACCAAAAGATTTTAAACCGCCATGAATGAAGACAATGGTTCAATGCCATGCAAGAAGAAATTCATGAGTTTGATCGACTAGATGTATGGGAATTAGTACCGCTCCAGATTGTGCTATGATCATTGCTCTAAAGTGGATCTTCAAAGTAAAACTTGATGAGCATGGTGATGTTTTAAAGAACAAGGCTCGATTGGTTGCAAAAGGATACCGTCAAGAGGAGGTATTGACTTTGAAGAATCATTTGCTCCGGTTGCTCGTGATCGATGCAATCAAAATCTTCTTGGCTAATGCTGCAAGTAAGAACATGATAGTCTATCGATGGTTGTAAAGACGGCTTTTCTCAACGGAGATCTTAAAGAAGTCGATACGTCGCCAACGTGAAGGATTTGTGAATCCGAGCAACTTACTCACGTCTATCGCTTAAAGAAGGCTCTTTACGGTTTGAAGCAAGCTCCAAGGGCATGGTATGATACGCTATCAAAGTTTCTTCTATCTACCGGATTCAAAGAAAGGAGCAGTTGATCCGACATTGTTCACCGTAAAGTCGTGCAAACATTTAATTCACGTTCAAATATATGTTGATGATATTATTTTGCCTCGATCGACCCCAATGAATGTGACCATTTTCAAATGAAATGGGTTCCAAATTTCAAATGTCAATGATGGGACAAATGTCATTTTCTTGGGATTACATATTTCACAAAGTCCCGGAGGCATTTTATAAATCAATCTAAATATGCAAATGAGATTTTAAAGAAATTTGAATTTGATTCTTGTGACCCTGTTGACACTCCCATGATAGAGCGTGCTAAACTGGATGTTATTCTCATTTTCTCTTGAGGGGGTAGCCCGAAATTGGCTCGATAAAGAACCCCCTCGATCGATCACTACTTGGGAAGATCTCGTTTCTAAATTTATAAATCGTTTCTTTCCTTATTCTAAAACGATAAATCTTAAGAACAAAATTACAAACTTCCAGCAGCGTTTTGATGAAAGTTTTGGTGAGGCATGGGAAAGATTCGATCATGGTAGACCAAACAAAATATCGTAGTATGATTGGATCACGATGTACCTCACGACCAAGAGAGCGTACATTATGTTCGCCATTTGCATATGTGCTAGATATCGTGCTAAGCCTACCAAAAGCACCTTGAAGCGGTTAAACGGGTCTTTTGGTATCTCGGGGAACCATCAATATGGGACTTTGGTACCAAGGACACCGATATGTCACTAACAACCTATGCAGATGCCGATCATGCAGATGTCAAGATACACGTCAAGCACGTAAGGAGGTGCTCGGTGTTTGGGTGATAAGCTTGTGAGTGGTCTTCAAATAACCAAATGAGTACTTTATTTCCTCTACAGAGGTTGAATACATAGCCATGTCATCTTGTTGTGCTCAAATCCTATGGATGAGATCCCAATTATCGACTATGGCTTTGAATTCAACAAAATTCCTCTGCATCGTGATAATAAAAGTGCTATTGCTCTCTCATGCAATAACGTTCAACACTCAAGAGCAAAGCACATCGACATTCGACATTATTTCATCGGGAGCAAGTAGAAAGCGGTGTAGTGGAACTCTATTTTGTGAGATCCGAATACCAATTAGCGACATCTTCACCAAAGCTCTTCCTAGAGAACTTTTGAGTTTATCCTCCACGACTTGGTCTAAAGAGTCTTCAACCGAAACACTCAAACGTCTTCAAGAGGAAGACGAGGAGTAAAGGTCTTTCTTCATCCATCTCTTGTAAATATTTATTCGAAAAGAAAAATACAAAATTTCAAAATCTACAAAAGCAAATAGAAAAATATAAAACTTTCAAAATCCATAAAAATTCGAAAATTTTGAAAATCCCAAAATATTGTTAGTTTGTCATGTTTTTTTTTTTTTTCCTTGTTCGATATCATCTACGGATTTTGTGTTGTCATTCAAAGAATGACACGGGTCTTTAGATGTTGTTCGAATGTCTAAAAAAAATAAAAAAATAAAAAATAATAATTTTGAGAGAAAGTGAAACAATGGTTTATTGTCATTTCAGGCAGTAACCCGTTTTTCAAAGAAAGAACAGAGCAATGCTTTTTCTTGTTTTTCAAATCACATGCTCTAATTCTATAAACAATTACTTACTATCCAATGAAAACTAATTGCTTTGAAAAATAACTCGGACTCTATTTTTGTAAATCATCTGGACTTAACGTTTGTCAAAAATATCTATCTCTCAATCAACAACTTATGTCATTGATTGAGGGGAGAATGATTTCAATTAAATCAAAAGGTTATTCGTCATACAATTGTTTTCAAAAGATAATCATGCATGTTTAATCAATGGAGTTTAAAGTCTCATAATCCGATCCTTATCGTTAAAATGTTTTCAATCAAGTCACAATTCTCCTCAAAAGCTTTCAAAATCAATTTAAATCTACGAGATCACAAATCTCAAATGATTTGAAAATTGTGATCGGGGAGAATTTGTGATTTAAATTGGATTTAAACCGATAATTCGATAAATGGTTTCACAAGTGTTTAGCAGCTTTCCTCCCACATGTGCCAAACGATTTCAAAATTTTCAATGCACATGTTGAGGGGAGCATCTACTTCAAACCACAAAGAATTGAAACGTGATTGATTTGTATCTAAGTCGAGGTTCCTCTAATATGTGCAAAACTCTTTCAAACCTCGAGGCACATATTGAGGGGAGCAAGCTTGTTGAAAACCTCATCCTTCCCCAAATATGCTTTATCTACTTGATTTAATCAGGGAAGTGATGTTGATATCTTTTAGAAAATGGCAATCAAAGAAGTTAATTCTTCCTCTTGCGTTCGTGTGCTAAAATGATTTCAAATACATGATGCACACGTTGAGGGGGAGCTCTTTTTCTAAAAATATCAAAAACAATTCAGGTACAAAATGCTTTGATAATATATCACAAGTATCTAGATTGATTTTTCAAATGGTTTTCAATTGGTTCCAACGGCAGATGAACAATACCAAATAGACCAACTAAATTTACTTTATGTATGGTGATATAAGGATGGTTAGGTTAGGTATTTGTTCCCACGATCCGCCGTAACCGGAGGGATCTACCCAGGGACAAGCCACTAGATAGTGTAGAAGTTCTTAGGTATAATGAAAAAGGAGAAATGTGAGATATGGGAAGAGTGCGGATCGAGACAGAGCTAGTACTGAAATAAACCCAACAAGGTTCTAGTTATGAAGTCTCGGTAAGTAATGAAGAGGTTGAAGAATGAAAAGAATTGAATGTGAAAAGGGTGAAAAGAAATAGCTCTCCATTTATTCAACCTTAGGCGTAAACCGGTTCAATTAATATACTCTTGGTGGTTACCAAGGTAACATCGGTATTGAAGACAAGACATCATGGACCCAAAGGACGCATCGCACTTCCAAAAAATTCCCAAACCACTCAAGTTCCTCTTAAAAGGGCCGGGCTTGTTGATATTGAAGAAGGAGACCCTCTCCCTAGTCCCCGGCATAGGAACCAAATATGCACTATTGAGTCTAGAGCCACGAGATCATCAAATAAATCTCATTAGGACACTGTCTATGAAGACTCTCTATTTCACACAATGTGGAAAGAGAGATTATATCTTATGAGTCCTAAACATTATCCTTGTGGTATTGCCAGAACATCTGAGTGATATGCAAACATATTCACAATGAAGATGGAAAGCCTTCGAGCCAACATCAAACAAGCTCACGGTGGGTGGCATGTGAGATCTATCCAATAGATCAACCATGTGACAACCGAATGTAAACAATGGGGCGATTCAATCTTTTGAATCAATCTCGTTCAGTTATGGATTGACGGATACCTTGAAAACCGGTCGTTGTGCTTAAAACTCTTTTCTTTAGCACATCGATCGGTACTAATATTTCAATATAAAAGGTGTTTATGATTGATAATTGATTTTCATTAAAACCTTCGTTGTATTGCAAAACAATTTCTATTGAGCGGTACACGATTGTTTTTCAAATCATTTTCATCAATCGCTGAATTTCAATTCGCTAGTTCACTCAATCCGTGTTGTCTTCTTTGAGACGTTCCGGTTTGAGAACAACTAGACCAACCGCGAAACCCCGTCAAGGAAATTCTTGAATTATACCGATCACGTGAAGTACTTGTATCGATCAACGGGAACCGTGGGCGTGTACCTCAATTCAACGAAGTGATCAAAGACACTTTCGTGCACTTTATTGCTAATCGTTGTATGTATGCGCCGACGCTTGCAAATGATCGTAATGAAGCGGTCAATCCATAGTCGCATGCTCACTCTACACATTCATTTCTAAAGAAATCATGATAAGTGCATCAATGACTCGATATTTTCACTCCATGCTTCGCTACGCCGCCAATATCATGAATCAACGAAAGCTTTTGCTACTCGATGAGAATATATCCGGATCCGAATGTGAGCATGTCGGTCCAAATGTCACAAGATCACATAATACCAACACCACAATGGAAGAGTCGAGATTTGTGTTAGCCGATGATCTCAAAGTCGGCTCAAAACTCATTATCACATGGATCGCTTAAAGACCTCCACTTGGATTAACCAAACATGAAAAATTGAAGAATCAATGACTAGGAGCTATAGAGCAAAGAACATTTACAAGAATCCAAGGACAATTTTATTGTAATATCTGTTTATATTCAATATATTTTTGAGGTGACCTCCCTTAGGGGGAGATTGTTAGGATTTAGTAAATCCAGTTATTAAAGAGTCGGTCACCTCACGTATATGTAATCGTTAGAAAGCTCGTAGTCGTAGATTATTTATTGTTTAGTAGTATTTAGTTAAGTAACACTGTGGAGGATGGACGGTCTTTACCCACCGTATGCTTGATCCACACCGTAGGTGGCGATTTGTGTAGGTTATAAATACTCTACCTCCCAAGGTAAGAGAGTTGGAGCTCATAATAATAATTTCATTTTCTCTCACTAAGTTCCCAAACCTCTAACTCTTCTCTCTAAAACCTAATATTAAACGCCTACTTGTGATTATGATATAATGTGTTTGTGAAATCCAATATGTTACAAGATCTCCCTTGGGATAAATAGGTGCTCACGGATGACATCCTTATTTGCTAAAGGTGTTAGGTAGGGAGAAGCGGTCATTGATTGCATCGAGGATGGTGAGTGACCACTTATCCGAGTAGCACACATGTTCCTCGGTTGGGAATTCCTAGCACTTGAGCAAAGTTGGTTAAGGTGATGGTGTAGTCGTTTTGATTGATTCTTAAACCTAAGACAAAACTATTCATCATCTTCATCACTGAAACCGGTCACACTAGCATAGAATTCTAACACAAACCTAGGACAAATTGGTTCATCGATGTCAAGAAGACAATCGAATTGAATAGCGGCTAGTTCTTCACGGAGATTGGTATTTTCAATAAAAGATGGGTGAATGGTTCTACCTCATGGAAATACCTTGATTCTAGACTCTTAAAGATTTCTACTTGTTCCTTGGAAAGTCCTTTGGTTTTGTGATGTTTGGGAATGTAGCTAAAGGTGTCCTTGTGATCATAGAATCTTGCGGCTACCATGGTTATTCCTAGGAGCAAGAATTAACATGTTAAAAATGAGAATAAATTTTAACATTTTGGTTCTGGTGTGTGCCTATATGAAAACGATTTGGAGTTGCGGTTATCTCGACTCATTTTATGCACAAAAATGGTTTTAGTGGGGTGTTTGGAAAATACCATGAGATAACCCAAATGCTCCTAATTCAATGTGGCTTCATTTGAATATACCCGGAATGCATATTAGTTATGCAATACCTTTAGTATTCAAGAGCATGCAAGTGATGAAAATTTAACGTTTCTATTTGTATTAACAATGAAAAATTGTTTTCCTACAAGTGAGAAGCTTTTCAAATTTTTTGACATGGGGTGTTTGGTTATTTGAATAAGGCCTTATAGTCATTATCTATTGATTAGTGGGAAGCATGATTTGTTTATGCAATATGATAATGTAGTACCTAATTTCAATGACTAGTTATGCAATTTGCCAATTGAATCCATGTTTAGTATAAAAGTATACATAAACCCCATGTAATGATTTGTAATGATTTTGTGCATAAATTAGAATCCTAGACTCGTAATTAAGAGATAAAATGTAGTTAGGATACTTACAATGATGTTATCTTGATGATTAGTGAGTGAGAAGGTGTCAATAATGAGCTAGGTCTAATGTTTACACGTTTTGGTAAAGTGGGTTGTGAGGAAGAAGATGTTTTGTAGGTAGCAGTTTTGCTCAGAGTCACCACGGACCGACGGTACCAAATTTTGGTTCCGTCCATGTTGTCATTTGGTGCCGTACACAGATGAGATACAAAACAAAATTGTTTTGTTTTGTTTATTCTAAGGTTTAGGCTATGTTTATCCTACATGTTTGGTTCCATTAACCCTAAACCATGTCTAAGAAGATTAAAAGGTTCTTGTTTGAGAGGCTTAGTTAAGATGTCGGCAATGTTGTCTTCGGAGGATACTTTCTCGATTGAGATGTTTCCTTTTTGAACATTGTCGCGAAGAAAGTGATGATGGATTTCAATATGCTTTGTACGAGCATGTTGAACGGGATTTTTGCTGAGATCGATGGCTCCTTTGTTGTCGCAAAGTATAACAATATTGTTGAGATGAATTCCGTAATCTACGAGAGCTTGCTTCATCCAAAGAGCTTATTGACATGCTTTTCCGGCTGAGACATACTCGGCTTTAAGAGTTGAGATGGCTAAAGCCGTTTATTTTTGCAAACCATGAGGTGAGACAATGTCCAACAAAAGTGCAAATACCACTTGTACTTTTTCTATCGACATAGTCACCGGCATGATCCGAGTCGGCATACACTATGGTTTCTACACCGTTCCTTTGGGATACCATAATCCTAAACATGTTGTTCCCTTAATGTATCTAAAATCCTTTTTAAGGCTTCTAAGTGTGATGCCTTTGGGTTTTCTTGAAAGCGAGCACATAGACAAACACTAAACATAATGTCGGGTCTACTAGCCGTAAGATAGAGTAGGCTACCAATCATTCCCCTATATTTAGTGTTATCTACGGATTCACCTTCCTCATCCTTGGTGAGTTTAGTGTCCGAGGACATGGGTGTCTTAGTTGGTTTTGAATCTTCAAGACCAAATTTCTTAAGCATGTCTTTTATATATTTAGATTGGTTAAAGAATATGCCATCTTCTAGTTGTTTAATTTGAAGTCCTAGAAAGAAGTTTAATTCACCCATCATACTCATTTCAAACTCGTCGTGCATGATTTTAGAGAAATCATCACATAGTTCTTGACAAGTTGATCCGAATATGATGTCATCAACGATATTTGAACAATGATAATATGTGACTCCTTTTCTTGGTAAAAGAGTATTATCTACTAATCCCATAGTGTATTTGTTATCAACAAGAAAAGTCTTAAGTCGATCGTACCAAGCTTTTGGTGCTTGCTTAAGACCGTATAATGCTTTCTTGAGTTTGAAGACATGATGTGGTTTCTCAAAGTCGGTGAAACCGGAGGTTGAGCAACATATACTTCTTCGTTAATAAACCCATTAAGAAATGCACTTTTAACATCCATTTGAAATAATTTAAAGTCATAAGCACATGCATAAGCAAGTAATATTCTAATAGATTCGAGTCTAGCTACCGGTGCATAAGTTTCATCATAATCAATCACTCTTGTTGATTATAACCTTGTGCAACAAGCCTAGCTTTATTTCTAGACACTACACCATTTTCATCCATTTTATTTCGAAAAACCCATTTCGTTCCAATTATAGTTTGATCTTTAAGTTTTGGAACTAATTTCCAAACATCATTTCTAATGAATTGGTTTAACTCTTCTTGCATGGCAATTACCCATGATTCATCTTTTATTGCTTCATTTATGTTTTTCGGTTCAATGGTGGATACAAAACAAAAGTAATTACTTTGATTTTGGGCTTGTGACCCTAAGGTTCTTTGATTAAGTTGTCCTATGACCTTTTCTAAAGGATGACTTTTAGATTCTTTGATGTTTATAATCTCTTTATTTAATGGTTCATCTTCCTTGTTATTTTTAATTATTTCTTGACTTTCTATCATTTGACTTTCAACTAAGTCATCATCTACCAAAGGTGATGTCTTAGAGGGAGGTGGACTTTCGTCGAATGTTATGTTCAACGATTCCTCGACTATCATTGTTTCTTTGTTTAAGACAATGTAAGCTTTACTAGTTTGAGAATAACCAAGAAATACACCTTCATAAGACTTTGGGTCAAATTTGGTGAGATAATCTTTAGTATTAAGAATGAAACATTTACAACCAAAGACTCTAAAATATCCTAAAGTTGGCTTTTACCTTTATAAAGCTCATATGGTGTTTTGTTTAAGAAAGGACGTATTAAGACTCTATTTAAAATATATGTAGAAGTGTCAACGCGTTACACCAAAACTTTTGAGGAATGTTTTGTTCATTAAGCATTGTTCTACTCATTTCTTGAATTGTTCTATTTTTACGTTCTACTACTCCATTTGATTGAGGTGTTCGTGGAGCCGAAAAGTTATGTGTTATACCATTTGTATCACAAAAGTTTCCAAATTGAGTTTCGTTGTCAAATTCACGACCATGATCCGTTCGGATCGACACAATTTTAACACCTAGTTGATTTTGAATTTTCTTGCTAAGAATTTCAAATTTATCAAAAGCTTCATTTTAGTTTTCAAAACAACGTCCAAGTAAACCTTGAGTAATCATCTACTATGACCAAAGTGTATAAGTTGCCTCCGTAGCTTCTTATAGCGGATGGACCAAACAAGTCCATATGCAATAATTCTAGACACTTAGATGTGGACACCATATTTTTAGATTTATGACTACTATGGGTTTGTTTACCAATTTTGCAAGCGTCGCAAAAGTGTTGGTCATATTTTAGTTTTGGTAAATTCCTAACTAGCTCTTTTGAAGATAGGTTTTGTATAAGTCTCATATTAGCGTGACCTAAGCGTCTATGCCAAAGAGATGAGCTATCATCTAACGTTGTTAGACAAAGTTTGTCATTAGATGTTTTATCTATTTTCATGACGTATATGTTATTTTTCCTAACTCCTTTAGCTATGGTGATACCATCTTTTAGTATTTTACTACCATTTTCATCAAATAGTACTTTATACTTTTTATCACATAATTGGCTAATACTAAGTAGATTAAATCCTAACCTATCTACATGAGCAACATTTTCAATAGTTAGGGAGTTATGAGCGATCGTACCTTTGCCAATGATTTTGCTTTTGAGATTGCTACCAAAGTGACATTACCTCCGTCATACTCTTGGTATGATGAGAAGAGACTTTGTTGCCCGTCATGTGTCGTGAGCATCCACTATCTTTTATCCATTCATCGGGTTCCAATCCAACTTTCAAGCATACCTAAGAAGCAAATAACTCAAGCATTTGGTCCCCAATATCTCATGGGTCCGTTTGGGTTAAACATACCATTTATTTGATTCATGTATGGAAACGATGGGTAAGAGTTCCATGACATGTAACTGGAGTTTGATATGGTCTAGGAAAGTTTTGATTCCAACCGTTGTGTTGGTAGTTGGGTTGTACGTTGTGGTTGCTCTTAGGAAAGGGCGTTTGGCAAAAGGTGTTTTATGTCGTTGTTGAGTAGTTTTGATCTAAATTCATTTTAGCAAGTCCTACTCGATGTAACAGTGGTTTTAGTTTAACACTATCCTTGGTTTTCTTTGTTACTTTGACAAATTCATTATGGTCCGGATTCACAAACATTATGTCTCGTCAAGTACCCACGGCACCATTTTGTTCAACGGACGGAACCCTTATTTTGGGTCCGTCTCGTCCGTGTTGTATCTGCGATAGTTTTGATGATTGTTCGTCCTTTTCGCCGCTTTGTTTTGACTCTTTGGAATTAATACCTCATTAAATCCTAGCCCATTCATGTCTCCCGGTGTTTTATGGATTTTAACTATTTCATCGGCAAGAGCGATGTTTTGTTAAACCTTTTAAATTTAGAATTATGTTCGATTAGAACATCTTGTGTGAGCTTTAGTTTTCTATTTCAAGATTAAGCTCTTGACATGATTTACAACCATCGTCATTTGCTTTTCCCTTTTCTAGTCGTTTTGCTTTTCTTTTAACTCATAGACTTCATTTTCCAAAATTCCTTTTGGTTTTTAAAATTTATTTTTAGTTATGATTTTTAGACTTAGCTCACACAATTGATTATATTGTTTTTGCAAAGTATCATCATCAATAAAAGAATAAGAAGAGTCGGAATGTACCTCGTTTGACTCATGTGCCATTAGAGCGATCTCTTCCTTGCTTGATTCTTCATCATCTTCACTATCACTCCAAGCACCACTTACAAAAGCTCGTTGAGTTTTGCTTTTCGGTGGCTTGGGACATTCTCCTATGAGATGACTTGCATCACCACATCTAAAACACTTTCTTTCACTTTTACCCTTTTTGTCATCCCGATCTTTTCGGAATGGCTTCTTTTCTTCTCGAGGTTGTCTTACAAACTTTCCTCTTCTTCTAAAGATATTTTTAAAGTCTCTAACGGCCATGGCATACTCCTCATCTTCACTACCGGAGCAAGATTCATCATCATCACTTGATTCCGCCTTTGCTTTTAGAGCAACGGATTTGATCTTCTCCCTTCTTCCTTTGATGATCTCCGAATCTTTCTCCATCACCATTTCATGTACTTTGAGGTTACCGATTAGCTCGTCTAGTGACATTTTTGAGAGATCTTTTGATTATTCAAAGCGGTCACTTTAGCTCTCCAGTTCGGATGGAGTGCTCTAAGAAATTTCCGACAAAGTTCTTACTACGAAAAGATTCATCAAGTGCTTTAAGTGATGTAATAATAGTATTAAAGCGAGCAAAGCCACAATCAATGGTTTCATCTTCGGGGATAACAAATTGTTCATATTGTTGAACAAGAAGATCAATTTTGTTATCCTTGACTTGTGAATTACCTTGATGTGTAACAATCAAAGATTCCCAAATATCTTTGGCGGTTTCACACATAAAATTCTTTCATATTCTTTTCTAGGTAAAGCATTATAAAGCATCATTTTAGCTTCATTATTTTTAGCAATTAATTTCTTTTGTTCATCAATAGAAATATCCTTTGTTGTAGAACTAAAATCCCTTTAACAATAACAAACCAAAGATCTATATCTTTTGATTTTACATATGTTTCAAAACGGTTTTCCAATAGATAAATCCATTGGTTTCAAAGAGTGGTGGTCTTTGCATAGATTGCCCTTCTTTAAAGTTTTCGAATCCATGGATCGTTTCAAGTTTATAAAATACAAATTATTTTAGAAATTCTTGAGCAACGAGGCTCGTACCAATTGTAGAAAACTAGAAGGGGTTGAATAGTTTACCACTTAAAAACTTTGTTTTGAAACTTATTGAAAGATCAATTGATATTGATCTTAGATATGTTAATGAAATATGCAAGCAATATGTAAAGAGTAAATAAGGAAAGAAATGATCAAACCACAACAAGTTGTTTATAGTGGTTCGGTCTACAAGGACTCTTTCTCCTTGCCCTACTCCACCCCCGAGTCTCACACTCGAGAGTTTAACTTCACTAGTCAACAAACTCCTTTCACCGGTGGAGAAACCTTTACACTTCGCTACACTATTTCCGACACTAAGCTAAATGTCGAGTTCTTTCCAAGGGTACAACCACTCCCACACACAATGTATTTTGAGGACTAAAATACTAACCACTCACACTCACAAGATTATAATAGTTTGGTACAACAATGAAGTATGAATCAACACAAGATCATACAACACCAAACAAACAAGACTTCCAACTTCTCGTTGAAGCTTGAATGTGACTTGATCTTATTGATAACGCTACACGCCGTTCGGGGTCAAGGAAACTTCCTTTTCTTCGAGCAAGTTTTATAACACCCTAGGCGATGAACCTAATCGTTGTAGTGTAGTAATTAGGGTAAGCCACGGGTATTGATATCGTTCTCTGGGGAATAGGAATGCTAGTAAGGAGTTACTACGCTAAGGTTAAGGTTGAGGAAGATTATTTTTTATCTTTTATGTTTTATGAAATGGAAAGGTACGAATCTCGGTATTGGATTGGGGGTTGGTATTTCTACCGATTACTCTACTATTATCTAATTATCTAAACTAAGGTTGTGGGAGTCTATGTCTAATTAATGTGTGCTCGTATGATAGTTTAAAGATGTGTTTACTTAGGTTGTACTACTCCTTAATTATCTCCTATTGATGGTTGAGTTGTCACGTCCTTATTCCTAGTTGCGTTGTGTGTCTAAAGTTGTAGGGTATGCGTTTCTCCCTAACTCTTTGAACTTACCAAAGGGTCTTGTCTACAAACCCACTAGGGATGATAAACTCCTACTCTAAGGCGCTCTTTGGATGGTTTAGCCTACAACTACTCTGTAATTATATTCTAAGGTTCACAAAGATGAATCAAGCATTAAGTACACAACGAATGACCTATCGCATTACTAGATCATTAATCAACTAAGATAAGAAACAACCAATCAATATTCAATAATTAAGTTTCATACTTCCTAAGCAAACACACAAATAAATTAGCGGACATGGAGAACATGCAAGCATACACACAAATAATCAAAGACATAATTGAATTAATGAAGTAAAGACTTATCTTGATGTAAGATAGGGTTTAAAACCCTAAAATACTGTACAAGACACCTTAGGTTCGGTTTTAGGTTTTACCCAAAAGACTCCACAAAAGACCGAAAAATTCGGATTCTATATATAAGATTACATATGCGACGCCACCTTATGTTTAGTGACGCCGCCGTGTCGCCGCCATTAGGGTTTCGTCTTGGCCACGTTAACCTTGCGACGGCGTCACCTTATGTCCGTGACGCCGCCCTTCTTGACTCGACGCCGTCTGGATTGCATCTAGGCCGCCCGAGTAGCGACGGCCTACTCTTTCACAACTAGACGCCGTCGCTTGAAAATACGAGTTTTGGGTTCCGGACCGTCACAATAATTTTGGGACGGCGTCGCCATTAGCACCGACGCCGCCGCTTCTACTTTCAAAGAATCTTTGAGTGTCTCGATTTTGACTTTGGCCATTTTCTTCATATATTCGCCTTTTCGTCCAAATAAGTGCCATTCCAAAGATTTTGCCTTCAAGAGACCTAAAAAGTGAAAAGGAACGATATTAAGCAATAACGGATACAAAAGTGATCAAATAAGGACTTAAACGACCCTCAAAATGGTACCTTTAAAACCTTATCAAATATCCCTACACTTGTTATTTGCTTGTCCTCAAGCAAATGTGCTTTTAGCCAATTAATTTATAAGTTGGGGTCATGAAGCATTAATTCAAAACGGTCCACAACACATATAAGCCCCAAGAAAGTCATAACAAGCACGGAATTACATACTAGCACCTCACATGGGGTGTTTGGATACTCACATCTCTCTCGGTGTATATATGAAATATAACAAAATAGGAAATGGAAGATAAACACTCATTAACCGGTCCTAGTACATAGATTACCATAGGCTTGAGAATAGATCAAACCTCCATCGCTTTGGCGTAAGCACCTAGGAAAGACTATCAAAGAGGTCTTTTAAAGGGTTGTAATGTTAGGCTTACGGTAGGAAATAAGGGTTTGGTGGGATAGGCTATTTAGTGGTGGCAAGTCAAAATCTCTATGTTAAATGCATATGAAGAATGGCGTTGCTAAGCCAAGACTCGACACTCTAAACTCTAGATAACGAAATAAACAAACAAAAATTTAAAGGATAGATGTAGGATGGGTATGTTTTTTTTTTTTTTTTTTTTTTTTTTTTTTTTTCTTTATTTTTTTCTTTTTCTATTTTTTTCGATTTTTTTTTCGATTTTTTTTTTTTTTTTTTTCATACACTTTTACTCTACCATCCTCTACGATAACATCAAAATACTAGGGATTTATAGGCATATCCCTACACTTGAGTTTTATTACTCTAACACTAATTTGACCCGATTTGAAAAGATCAAAACACTTGGGGTACATTATTATGCAAACAAAGGAATTTGAATTTTTAACGTTCCCTTCCCGTCATTTCATAAACTTTAACTTTTCCATGAATCCCAATCGTCCCAAAAGCGTATACAAAGGATATGACTCGACTTAGCAACTTATGCAAGCAACTAGATAATTGAACTAAGGGTTTAGGGTGATAACAAACATTTGCACTAAAAGTGAGTGCATAAGGGGTAGGCTAAGGCGATTTGGGTGTATATTTGGGGTGGGGTGTAAACAATGCTCTTCATTGATATTCGGAAAACCGAAACATCACGAGAACCGCGAAAAGGATAGGCTCGAGGGTTAACTAGGGGTATCGTGTACTAAAGATGAGTACAACGCAAAGGGTGTGGGGAATTACTCAACCGATATGGAAGAAGTAATTATATTACGTATCAAACAAGGGTTATCCTAATGCCTCTTATCATTTAGTTATTCCTAACTACACAAGTGTAGCCTCACTTGCGATCTCGGAATGCATCACAAAACAAGTTCTAGAATCTAATATACTACCGGTTCACACTCTAAGCATTAAAGATGAATGCTTTAATTCCTACTAATCTAAGGGCGATCCTCACATTTTGGTGGAATTTGGGTGGTAAAGGGTTTTGTGCTAGTCATGCAACTTCCTATCCATGAGACGCTTTTGTTAAGACTAATGGCCCACTCCTATATGTCATGAAAAATTTTAAATTTGGTGCCAAAATTACCCTAACCGACATTTTCTCATGGTTTATTACACAATCACAATTGGACAAAGCAAATAGTCAAGGATAAGCATAGTTTCAAAGTTCCCGCTTTATTTTCCTCCCTACACTTAAACCGAACATTGTCCCCAATGTTCCCGAAAGTATCAAAGTTATGATAAAAGAAGGTAATTAAAACGAAGAAACTAATACTCCCCGATTAGCTCGGTAGGATCCGTGTAAAGTGGTGGTTAAATCCTTTTCAAGAAGAATTATTGCGTGAAAAGCTCCTTCCAATCTTATGTAACTTCTTCTTGACAAACTAAACCGCACACTTGAAGAAAACAAACGAAACCTTCGTAAAATCGCGGTAATAATATATATAAGACTCGATTTAAACTAGGATATAATGCTTGTGGAATGGATGTTTACGAATTTGTTAAGAAAATTAAGACCGAAAATTCCAAAAATTTATAAGTAGCTCGAAAACGAGAAAAAGTAATCGATGTTTTACTCCTTCCCGACGTCAAAGTTGCAATCTCGACGCCGTCAGTTATCCCGACAAAAGCGGTCTGCGATTTTCGGAAAAATTCGGAAAATTTACATCTTTAGAATCTGGAAAATTTCGCAAAACATCCATTATGACTCGATACAAGCATTTGACTCGAACAAACAAACATAAATATCTTTTAGTTAATTGTTATTCTCATGTTTACGTTTCTTTTGAAAACGTGTGTAATCCTCCCTACACTTATCCTTTATGTAAAATACCTTTATATGCAATTAAGACGAGGTTAAAAACAAAATAAAGCATTTTTACAAATTTAAACATGAGGATAAACAATTAATAAAAGATATATGACACTAACAAGCAAACAATTAAGCATGGGTTGCCTCCCACGAAGCGCTTTTCTTTATTTAAGAGTCTTGTAGCTAGACTCGTAGTCGTACTCCTACGTTTTTCATTACCGCCTCTTGACGGCCTCTAATGGGATTCCATGTTGTAGAAGTGTCCCTAACATGCACTTTCTAAGAGTTCATCCTCTCCCAATCGGTCCTATATTCCGGTCCTAGGCTCAAGCAATCCTTATAGAATCCGAAAATCTTAGCCATAACATAATCAACACCTTTTCCCTATCCTCATCATTCCTATAATAGACCGACAGTTTAAGTTCCTTTTCATCATTAGAGAGTGATGAAAACTTCTCAATCTTAAACGGCATTTGGTAAGCTATGTCATCGGTCTCATTCTTGAATCGCACTACTCCTAACGAGGGTCATAGGTCATCCGGTGCTTTTATGAAAGGTTTTCCTAGAATAACATGGGACAAGCTAGGGTCTATGGCCGTGCTAATATCCTCCACAATTATGAAGTCCGTAGGAAACGCGAAACTACCTACATACACGGGCAATCCCTTAATTCTACCAAGAAAATTGCAACTAACATTAGGATCATTGGGGTCTTGCCTAGTTGGAATAGGTTTCTTCAATATCCAATTGTAGTAGGTGCTAGTCATTATGTTGATTGGGGACTTGCGATCAATGTAGGCTTTTGCCACAAAAAGGTGTCCTATGACACATGGTATGTTAAGATTCCAAGGGTTCCCGAACTTGATTCGAGGACTTTTCCTAACATACATGTGACGGAGGTCACGCACTAAGTGAGGGTGGCGAGATAGTTCTTCTTCCGTAGGAAATTTGTTGAAATAGTCAATGTCTACTTCATCTACTTCCTCGGGTATTTCATCATCCACAAGTGTATAGTCCTCTTCGTCATTTGTTTCATTAGGTTCAACTAAGGCGATGGTATTGACGAATTGGACATGCTTAGTTAGCTTGCTTGGATCCTTAATCTCTATACCTGAAGGCTCGGAGTTGAGATAGCACTAACCTTCTTATCACTATTAGCTATGGCTTTCAAAAGGTTGTCTATTTTCCTATCCATCTCGGCTTGTTGATGGTTAAAGCGGTCCGAGAGCTTAGCCATTTGGGTTTCTTGGGATGCAACTAGGTTTTGCAACATCCCTTCGACGCTTTGTTGGTTAGGACCGTTAGGTGGGGCCATGAGAAATCATTGAGGTGAATTCTTTGGTTTGTCCCCAGAGAAGTCGGGCTTGTTTTCCATGCCTCTCGGGTTTCATTGAAATTCCTAGGTCCGGTATTGTAGGAATCTTCCTCCCGCTCCATTAATACGAGGATGCGAGTCAACGGAAGCATGTTCGGGAGCGAGTGCTATTGCGTGTTATGAGGATCACAACACGGCTCACACGAGGAAGAAGCTTTGTTCACATGGTGTGAAGATTTAGGAGTTTCGTGAGCTCATGAGGAATCTAACTTGATCTTCAAGTTCGATCATCCCACGGTCGGAAGGAGGCAAGGAGATTGCCTTAACGGTTTTGGGAACTCACGGGGTCATCCCAACTTTCGTTGTCATAGAGGCGAGGTCCTCTATTATTTCCCATGATTCTTCCGCGGTGAGATCACTAAGTTTTCCACCGCCGCTTGGTCAATGGATCGCTTAGTGGGGAAGTTGACATGATCATAAAAGATTTGGACTTGGAGCCAAAGATCAATGCCGTGATGAGGGACTTTATGAAGTAAGTCCTTGAATCGGGTCCATGCTTCAGAGAGAGATTCACCTTGACGTTGTTGGAACATCAAGATGTCATTCCTAAGCTTAGTGGTTCTCCGGTGGGAAAAATTGAGCAAGGAAGCGAGAGGTAAGATCATCCCAACTTGAGATGGAGCCGGCGGAAGTCGCTCAAGCCAATTACTAGCTTGGTCCCGAGAGAGAATTGGAAGAGACGCAGCGCGTGGTCTCCCGAGTAGTAGCATCAAGGTCGATGGAATCGACGATTTTGAGGAAATCCTCGATGTCGATTTGGATCTTGAACGAAGTCCATGGAATGCACATCCGCTTTGCACCAACCGGATGGTGTCGGATCGCAGGCCGTAGTTTGGGCTTGGTCGGGAAGCTCAATGGTGTTCCTATAGCCTAGGTGGCTTGGTCTCGAGTATTCACCAAGAGTACGGGCTCTTGGCGGGTCATTTGGTGGTGGGTTGATGAATGGTAGTGGGTTATCACCTTCCATGATGAAAAGTGATGGGGTTACGAACAAAGGTCACGAAGAAGGGGATAGACCAAGAGAAAGCTAAAAATGAGAAAAAGTTTACTTGATAGGAATCAAGCAAAGAAACCTAAACGAGGTGGACTACTAACTAGCTATTCTATTCCCCGCCGCGCCAAAAACTTGATAACGCCACACGCGTCGTTCGGGGTCAAGGAAACTTCCTTTCTTCGAGCAAGTTTTATAACACCCTAGGCAAGTGAACCTAATCGTTGTAGTGTAGTAATTAGGGTAAGCCACGGTATTGATATCGTTCTCAGGGAATAGGAATGCTAGTAAGGAGTTACTACGCTAAGGTTAAGGTTGAGGAAGATTATTTTTTATCTTTTATGTTTTATGAAATGGAAAGGTACGAATCTCGGTATTGGATTTGGGGTTGGTATTTCTACCGATTACTCTACTATTATCTAATTATCTAAACTAAGGTTGTGGAGTCTATGTCTAATTAATGTGTGCTAGTATGATAGTTTAAAGATGTGTTTACTTAGGTTGTACTACTCCTTAATTATCTCCTATTGATGGTTGAGTTGTCACGTCCTTATTCCTAGTTGCGTTGTGTGTCTAAAGTTGTAAGGTATGCTTTCTCCCTAACTCTTTGAACTTACCAAAGGGTCTTGTCTACAAACCCACTAGGATGATAAACTCCTACTCTAAGGCGCCTTGGATGGTTTAGCCTACAACTACTCGTAATTATATTCTAAGGTTCACAAAGATGAATCAAGCATTAGTACACAACGAATGACCTATCGCATTACTAGATCATTAATCAACTAAGATAAGAAACAACCAATCAATATTCAATAATTAAGTTTCATACTTCCTAAGCAAACACACAAATAAATTAGCGGACATGGAGAACATGCAAGCATACACACAAATAATCAAAGACATAATTGAATTAATGAAGTAAAGACTTATCTTGATGTAAGATAGGTTTAAAACCCTAAAATATCGTACAAGACACCTTAGGTTCGGTTTAGGTTTTACTCCAAAAGACTCTTCACAAAAGACCGAAAAATTCGGATTCTATATATAAGATTACATATGCGACGCGCCACCTTATGTTTCGTGGACGCCGTGTCGCCGCCATTAGGGTTTCGCCTTGGCCACGTTAACCTTGGCGACGGCGCCACCTTATGTCCGTGATGCCGCCCCTTCATCTTTCGACATCGTCTCGGATTGCATCTAGGCCGTCCGAGTAGCGACGGCCTACTCTTTCACAACTAGACGCCGCCGCTTGAAAATACGAAGTTTTGGGTTCCGGACCGTCACAAAATTTTGGGACGGCGCCGCCATTAGCACCGACGCCGCCGCCTTCTACTTTCAAAGAATCGTGAGTGTCTCGATTTTGACTTTGGCCATTTTCTTCATATATTCGCTTTTCGTCCAAATAAGTGCCATTCCAAGATTTTGCCTTCAAGAGACCTAAAAGTGAAAAGGAACGATATTAAGCAATAACGGATACAAAAGTGATCAAATAAGGACTAAAACGACCCTCAAATGGTACCATTTTAAAACCTTATCAATAACACAAGAAACAACATCAAGACTTCCAACTTCTCGTTTGAAGCTTGAATGTGGATCTTCGCTACAAAAGGACCCCTTAGAGAAGAAAAGGGTTACTTGGTTTGGCGCTATTTATAGCTTTTGGTGACCGGACCCTTGAAAGGTCCGTTATATAACGGTCGAAGAAGATATCAAGATCTTGCCAAAGTCAACCATATCTATGCAAGATTGTGTAAGATATGAAGAGTACAAATCTACACAAAATATCTAATGAAATCTTCCAATGATTTCCATGATGCATCATATGATGTCATGTGTTGTTTTTCTATTTTTTGAAATATGCAAATACATAAGTAATGTTTAGTTTTTAAGAAACTAAAACATTCTAAAAACTACTATCATACATTATGGTTAGAGTCATGATAAGATATGATTAATCACAATGTAAATACTAGAGTGATGAAGATATTTTTTGAAGAAAACTTGTTTTAATATCTATTAAACTTGACAAGCTTTAAGCTTTATAAAAATTAAATTTACTTTTGTCGTTAACAAAACTTAGGTAAAGATCAAAAATATAAATAACGTTTAATGACGATATTTGTATTAACACACTAGTTGTTATACATATGTATTACTAAATCATAAAATCACTTATACTTGTTTTAGTGTTTTATGTGAAAACGTAAGTGTGTTAGAAAACTATTGGCTCAAACCATTTGCGTATTTTAATCGTTTCGTTAAAATGATTTTATGTTTGTTATCGACAAAACATTAGAAGATCGTAAAATATAAATAAACGTTTTTATGGCTTATTTGTATTAACAAATGGCTAAAGTCAAGATCAAGACACTCAAGCTGTTGGAAGTGCACCCGACGGCGTCATAAACAAAGGGCGTCGCCGTCCTCGCTTTTGTGACGGCTTAGGATTGAAATTGCTATTTTACACTTGACGGCGCCAGTTTGAAGAGTAGGCGCCACGTAAGATTTTTCCTCATACGGCCTAGATCCGCATTCGCATTTACGCCGGTTGAAGCCGACGGCCACAACCACAACGTGATGCCGCCCCAAATTTGACTTGGCCAAGACGAAACCCTAATGACGGCGATCGACGGCATCGCAATTAAAAGGTGACGCCGTCGCAGCTTGTAACTCTATATATAGAATTCGATTTTCGACTTTTAGAGGTAGACTTGTGGATTAAAAACCTAAAACGATTGTAGTCCGTCTTGGGATGATTTTAGGTTCTAATACCCTATTTTACATCGAGACAAGTTATTTATTCCTTGATTTCATTATGTCTTCGATTGAATGTGTGCATGCTTGCATGTTTAACATGTCCGCTAATTTACTTGTGTGTTTGCTTAGATCTATGAAACCTAGTTATTGAATATTGATTGGTTGTCTCTTATCTTAATTGTAATTGGCTTAGAGTGCTTAGAGCCATCGTTGTGTTTTTAATGCTTGATTAATCTTTGTGAACATTAGTTTATAATTACTAGTGGAATTGTAGGCTAAAATCCAAAGAAAACCTTAGTGTTAAGTTTATGAATCCTAGAGATTTCAGAGTCATTAACCTTAGGTAGCTTCAAAGAGTTAGGATAAAGCACACCCTACGACCTTAGAAAACACAAGCGTTAAGAATAAGGACGTGACAATTCAACCATCAATAAAAGATAACTAGGGAGTAATAGTATCTAGGTAGACACATCTTTAATCATCATACGAGCACACTTCAATAGTCATAGACTACCCCTTAGATTAGATAATTAGATAGTTAGACTAATCGGTAGAAGTACCACCCCCCAAATCCAAACCCCGAGATCGTAACCTTTATTTTCTAAAAAACATAAAAAAAGATAAAAAAAAATAATCTTCCTCAACCCCAACCTTAGCGTAGTAATTTCTCACTAACATTTTCCTATTCCCCTAGAGAACGATATCAATCCCGAGGCTTACCCTAATGCTACACTACAATGATTAGGTTCACTGCCTAGGTGGTTGAAAAACTTGCTCGAAGAAAAGGAAGTTTTCTTTGACCCCGAACGCGCGTTGTGCGCGTATCAGTTAGTAACATGAGTCCTAGGTGGTCGAACTAGCTCGACTCTATGTCTAGTGGACTTGTCGTGGCAGTTGACTGAAGAATGGACCCTCATCGAGGGTGTCAATTGTTACTAAGTATGATTAACCCATCAACCGGCATGAGCTGTAAGGGTGTATAAGGATGTCGAGTCAAAGTCGGGTTGAGTTGTACTCGACCGACGCAAAAGACTTTACCACATTCTTATTATTCCGAGTCTTTAAGATATGTGTTGGGAATGTAGGCTAGTGTGTCTTGTGTTGACACTTGAGTCCACATACTAGCCGAAATAAACTAGGTTTTGGTATAGGAGTTCTTTACAACTTTTGTCTACCCGAAATGTATTTAAAAACTCTTGTAGTCTGTTGTGGGTAATCGGGTAATGTGTCGGGCATGGGTAACATTTGAAAGGCGTCGATCGAAAGGTAGTCGGAATGAGCCGAGTACACGAGACGGTGTCTCGCTTGGCTTGATTCCAACCCCGAGTAGGAGGCATCTTTACTCAAATCCTACTACACATTAAATTATCAATTGCGTAAAAGTGTTAGTCTCCACAAAGTCCATTGGTATACCATATGGGCCGCATTTCATGGAGCGCCCTATAGCGCCTGTTTAACATTGGGCCGAAGCTCATTTGAGCGATCGGGTACCATCCGGCTACAACAAGACTCGAGGGGTGGGTCTATGTACTCAATCGAAAGTCTTTTATCCGTGATCGCAGAAGTAAATGATCACGTAGTGAATCCCATCAATAAAGTTTAGAAGTATTAGAACGCTTCAGAACCCGTATCATCCCTAGTCAATCGGCATTTTGCCAAATTATTTGTCGTCATCACGAAAATGTTGCTAATACAAATTAAAAATCAAATTTAGAACACTACCACTTAAACTTTCAAATGGGTTTAGTCGAATACTTTTGATTACACATATCTCCTAGCATATACTATTAAAAGGATCATTTTATTTAACAACACGATATGTAAAGGTTTATGTTAGGAATTAGAAAATTCCATAGTGAAGAGTCGGTCACCCCTAATATTATCTAGCATAAGTTAGCTCAGAGACATATCGTTATTTACGTTATTTAGTAGTTTATTTATTAGTTTGTAGCGAGTATAGCTTAGTGCAACACCGTGGAGGAAGGACTGTCTTTACCCATCGTATCCCCGATCCACAGCCGATAGGAGGTCGTGTATTGTGTTAGATAAATACCCTTCCATCCATGGAAGGGTGGTGCTTCTCATAATCTAATATTCAACATTTGTGTAAACCTCTAGCAAGAACACTCTCTCTCTACTTTCTCTAAAATGGAAAACATGTATTTTGATCTCCCAAGACCACTCCGAATCATCAAACACAATAAATAATGATCCTACAATTGGTATCAAGAGCCATGGTTATTGTGTTTCTTTGATTTGTGTGGTTTCGCACTATGGTTATTGTGGTTTTGGTTTATGTGGTTAACCGGTTTGTACTCTTTTGGTTGGAAAGAATGGTAAACCTGTCTATACATGTTTTACATGGTTGTTTGGTCAAAAATGTTGTGAACTCGTTTGTTCGCTTTATACGTCATTGATATTAAGTTTTATCTGGTTGTGTTAAAGGTGTCCAAACATTCCCATACGATTTTGTTGTTACCATATCGTGAAATATTTTGGTCAATGTCACATTTTATGGTCAAACTGTCATCTTTGTGGTCAAACGGGTCTAAAGTAGCAGCTTTTATGATAGTTTTTCCGGTTTAGTATGAAGGTGGTGGGAAAAGTAGCTTGGATAACTCATCGGAAAACTCATTTATTCATGCTAGCGAGTGGGTCATTCTACCTAGCGACTTGTATTTACAAGTCGTAGTTAATTATCATATCTAGCGAGTTAACTAATGATCTTAGCGACTTGGTGTGTAAAAGAATGGGTAGCGACTTATATTGATAAGTCCTAGCGACTTAGTGCTAGCGACTTAGTGCTAGCGACTTGCCATATGCCTACTAGCGACTTGACATCGACAAGAAAGAAGAAGAAAGACCATGACCTCGACCTCAAATACCTTAAACCATATACCAAGACTCACACATCTCGACCTCAAGTCCACACTATCATCACCAAGAATAATAAAACATCGAGACTAAAAGAAGCATCCAATGATCCGAATCAATACCAAATCCAATATATTCTAACACCATCACCAACTCACGCCAACATTAAAACCACAAGCTACTTACACCGACAACATCAACCCCATCTCTAGTGAACTCAAACATATTTAAAAGCAAATAAAAGTGGATCTCGGTTTGTTCGTGTCTATTATAAGGGCATATCAAGACCATCAAGGGTCCATTTACACGACAATCATCACAGATCCATAAATCAAAATGAAAACAAAACTAATGATCTCGATTCTTGCTTTAAGATTTCTCAATCAATTTTCGGATCCAATCACAAGACAACATCATTGATCATTAAATTCTAAATAAAACAAAATGAAAATGGATCTCGAATTAAATTCGTATATCAAATTGCTTCGAGACCTTCAATAGATCGACATCACGATTTTTTCATCATTGATTCAAAGATTTGAAAACATGGCTTCTAACTAATGGAACTGATTCATCCCATGGTCTCAATCGTCTATGACAAGTCTTATTGAACAAATTTCATCATTATCCCAATCATATGATACTATATTTAAATAAAGAAATGAGTGAAACATGAATGTTTACCCATTTTCTTTGGCTCGAATATGACTCTAACACAACAAAGGTTTAATATCAAACCTACCTTGATTCGTGGGTGTGACATCAAGTTCATACCATCTCTCGTGGCTATGTGGCTATGTCGAATCATGAGCATCAAGCCATCCCCCGGGTAAGCTTAACATTAGAAGACGGGGCGGATCGAATGTGTTGAGATTATTTAGGTTTGTTTGTTGTTTTGTGGTAAGGGGCGAATATTTCGAGAAGTGATTAGGGTTACCGATGAGTTATTAGGGTACCGCTTTTATATCAACCGGATGTGATAACTTTGTTGGATCGTGGGTTGCTATCACAACATTTGACGTGGGCTTTTTGTTACATTTCGCTTATGGGTGTCATGGGCGAATGGATACGGGCTTTCGCTTATTTTGACTATAACATATTATCCAATTTGATTTTGGATATACAATGTTTGATAATATTGGATGAGTATGGTATTTTGGTATGGTATTAATTTCACGGAAGGATACAAATTCACGGCTTGAGCAAAAAGTGAAAAATGACTACGGATTTTTGTACGGTTATCTCCATATGTGGTCATTACTATTAGCCGATGAACCACGATGTTCCCTAAAAGAGATATTCACCGAAACCAATGTTGTCATAATACATTCAAGTCGACATTGTTTACGGTTTTGTCTTGATTTTGTAAAATCCCGCGAAAGAACCTATTTCGGCTTAAATCGAGACTTGTAAAATCCGTGATAATGGAAACATCCCGGTATTAGTAAAGTGCATTTCCGGATCTATCTTACGGTTTATTCTTGGTTTTGTAAAATCCCGCGAAAGAAACTATTTCTCGGTTTAAACCATAGAGTTGTAAAATCCCGTAATGATGGAACCATCTTGGAGAAGAGAAAGTGTAATTCTGGATCTTTTGATGCTGGTGCCACGGTTTCTGCTTCGAAGAAGGGATAAAAGGATGTACTTCATGAATTGGGTGATTGTTTGGGTTGTCTTCATGGCAGTTTGGTTATTACATGGTTTTACGGGGTTATGTGCTTTTAACCATGGTCGGGATGAAACCATTATCAGAGCTCACTTAAAATGTTAAAGGAGGCTAGACTTGAGCAGTTATCTAGAAGATGTGACAACGGGGTTAATTCACTATTATTTATTTGAGGTTGAAGTAAAATATCACGGGCGAGTGTACTTAGTATCTGAAGGTATCGGGATGGATGGATGAAGATTCTTCAGATCCTTGTTCGAACTTATTTTCAAAAACGAAGACTTGGAAATCTAGTTATTGTTGAGTGACTTTACCTTTTCTCATTACCACTGGGGAATTGGGCTCTTATCACCTCAAAATAACTATCACTTTAAGGAGTTACGTTGTAGTGCTCAAAGGTCACATTCAATTGTGGATTTTCAAGAGGTAATGTACGCTCATTACTTGATGGTTGGTTGGTTGAAGAGTATAGAGTACTTAAGAGATTCAATGGAGCATGAATTCTCAGCACCACTCTTTGTTACATATGTGCAAGTTTAAGTCACGAGTTCGGGTTAGTCTACTTGTGGTCAAATTCATCATACCGGGTTTTTCCATCACCGTCACGACAAAGAGCCCACCGAATGATAATGGGGTTAATTACATGTTTTGCCAAAGAGATTTGAAAAGAGAGAGATTATGACGTTTGAATACTTGGCTCAAACCTCGCTCTCAAAGAAAAGAAATGTGTACGCTTGACAAGCGATTATCTTCTAAGAAGAGAAATCTTCTTATTATGACCATTCTCATCAACATGCTTCATACTTTTTCCATGCGCTTCAATTATCAAGTGAACTGGCTACCACCGAGTGTTTTCTCATTCCACTTGCTCGATTATAATGAAGACGGCGACATCATGTGCTTATTTTGCGGGAGAGAAGTGTGAATAGAACATTCGGATGATTTTCACTTATTTAATCAAGAATGGCAACTCAGATGCAATTCTTGAGGGGAGAAGAAGTGTGAAATTACCGCATGGTTGATTATTATATGAGAATAAATTGTTAAACGGCTCCAAACTTGTGTAAGAACCGAGCTTCTTCTTATCGGGACATCTTTACATGGAGTTTTCTTCTATGAGCCGTTGGTTGACATCTTCACACCTACCGATATGATCATCGACAAAGTGCTTCCGGTTAATCGCTTCACGACACATCAACATGATGATTCCGAACGATCTCCGTTTTGTTTGATGTGATTGGTAGTTTGGTGTTACCATCTCGTGTGTTCGCTATGACCGATTGTCGATTTCCTTGATGAACATCTTTTCGTTCTTGTTTGATGGGAGAGATTTTAGTTAAGGGGACTTGCAAGATGTAAGTTAATTGGGATGCTTTTTGGTGATGTTCTTATTTTTTGGTGAGTTGAAGATGTTAACTATCTATTCCCCAACTGGACAATCTTGAAGAAGGTCGAGTCTACAGTCGGTTCTACATTTTCTGATATATGGTAGAAGACTAAAGACGAGTTGCATTTAACGATCTAAAGACTTCTTCTTAACTGGGTCAGTATCAAACAGATTATCGGCTAGGGAGAGCACTAATTGGGGAGAGTGATATTTCGATTTAATCCTCAATTAGACTTGCTCACATCTCGAGCAGAGAAGTTGATTCTCACGAGATACATCCGAGCTAATGATGTTCTTCTCAAATGATTTCTAGTACATGGGCTTAAATATGTTGCCGATTCCAAGTATCAAACCAAAGAAGGGGAAGGAGACAAGCATCTAAACGCGAGTAAACTTGATGAGCTTAATACTTCTAAGTAATTGAAGATATCCCGGAAAACAAATGTCATGACCGAGAGAAACTCAAGGTTTTACTCATCAAAGCGCTTAGTGTTCTTATTCCAACTACGCGGGAAGAGATGTAAGAGTTAGTTTCGATGATGAAAGAAGGTACATAAGTGTGTGATGATCTCGATGTTATCGCAATCATCGTGGGAGAGAGAATTGTGTACATTGGGATGCTCACCGTTTCACTTGAGGGCTTAATCTGTGATTCGAGATATAATCACTTATTCCGAGTCGACATCCGCAGAGATTGTCACCCGCAGAGATAATCGATGATTTGGCCCGCTTCTTCAATGTTATCGGTTATTCTCTTTGGGCATTCGGTACTTCGGGTTCTTGAGCTTCATACACTTTCTTGGGGAGAGAAAAGTATACATCGGGGTTATTCTTGGCTATTGGACTTAACTGCTACTCGATGGTATAAGTTTCTTTGTCTTGGTATGTGTATTCGGGTTCGTGAGCTCTAGTCTAAGAGACCGACCGCATCAATTCAACTACTGGGAAGTGGTCTCGACACCTTTTGGAATGGATTGCTTCAGACTTCAAAGGAAAAGGAATTTGAGAAGAGGTATTCAAGAGTGGGATGAAACGCTGTCGTTTTCATCGATGATATAACCCCGAACGAAGAACCTCGATTATCGCTCTTAAATGGAGCAATGGATTTATGATTATGGTGTGCATCTCATGCACCTGCTAAGGAAAGCTTGAAATAGAGCTTCAATCTGCTTTCGGTATAGGATTTTCGGTTTGGGGAAGTCGCCAAATTCTCACTTTCGGATGGTTCAATTTCTTTCTTCAATGCAAGAGCCTCGAAAGCTTTGGTGGTGAAAGTTTTAGGATGATGACTTCTATCTTCTACAACGGGTCGCTTGATATCCTTATCTCGGTACTCAGTATCATCATCTTCTTAAACTATATCATCTACTCTATCCTTGTAAATATTTATTCGAAAAACAAAATACAAAAATATAAAACCATCAAAAAGAAAATAGAAAAATATAAAACCAACAAAAGAAAATAGAAAAATATAAAACCTTCAAAACCCATAAAATCGAAAATTTGAAAATACCAAAAATATGTTTTCTCATGACATGTCTTTCCGTATCGATAACATCTACGGTCTTAGAAATGTCATTCAATAATGGCACGGGACCATAGATGAAGTTCGAGCAGGAGGTGTAAATATTTTTTTTCTAAACATGTCTCTTAATATGGCTTACAGTTATTTCAGACTGTAACCCGGGCTTCAAATTATGGCTTGCTATTATTTCAGATGGCAACCCGCTCTTTAAAGGAAGGAAAGTGTTGCGCTAAACAATTTTCAAATATTTCGTGCACTTATCCTAATTCAAAATGAGGAAAGTATGTCAAGGATCATTGTTCCTACTCAAATATTTTTCCGCCTATAAATTCTTCGAAAAATATTTGTTGTTTTCAAAATGGTGGTAAATGTGTTGCTTGTATATCTATCGATTCGTAGTTTTTGTGAAAATTGAAAACTCAATCAATGACTTCGCTTTTAATCTTTTCGTAAAATAAGTCATTGATTGAGGGGAGAATGTTTTCAAATTTATATCATCTAACGGACTTTCTTAATTATCCACGTGCTTATCCGGAAAAATATAATTGCCTATGTTGAAGGACTATGTTTCTAGGATATGATTGTTAGGTTTAGATGATTAGAGTTCGAGAAACACATTATTCCCTTACCTTACATGATCCGATTGATATGTTGGATTGACTTTATTAGTCGATTGTTGTTTGGGTGTTGTCGACCACCATATATTTGTATGTGTGTTCACTAACATATGCGGTATATTGGTATATAAGAATGTTCCCGATCCGGATCCCACAAATGAACATGATTGGATGCCGCAAGGAAAGGGTAACGATATCTTGGGTTGACAAATGAAGAAACGGAGCTTAATTGGACTTCTATGGAGAGTTGGCATAAATGCAACGTAAGAGGTCTCACCGCATCGCCAGATGGTTTTCTTCTAAGTGATTGAAGAAACAGAGCTTAATTTGACCTCGGTTGGCATTCAAAATGCAACGAAGAAGAAGTCTCACCGCATCAACAGACGGTTTTCTTCCAAACCCTACAAAGAACAACAATGTAAGCTTCTCAACCACCTAACTTATCTTTGTGCAGATACCATTTTTAAACAATTTTAATAAATTTGAATAAAATTGTTTTGAAAATGGAAAATATTGTTTTTGAAAATAAATTGGACTAAATTTTGAAAATCACCGGACTTCATTTTTATCAAAATCTAAGTCACTCAATTATCGACTTCGGTCATCAATTGAGGGGGAGAGTGATTTTAAATTAAATATTTTCAAAACGATATTTCATCTATCAAGTCCGTTTGTACGCTAAAATGTGGTGATCTAAAGATTTAATGTTATGTCATGGTATGGTTTTCTTTAATACTCAAAGATCTGTCAAAATGAAATTTTTTCTGTTCTTGTTTGATTGTGAAATTGTTTTATTTTACTTAAAGATCTCTTAAAAACTATCATACCTGACACTAACAATCTTTAATGTCTAGAGTTGGTCCTTATCTGTCATTTTTCAAAGTTAAATCAAGCCACGTCTTTCCCCAAAATATTTTAAATGATTTAAATCAATTGGGATCACAAATCTCAAAAGGTTTGAAATTTTGATCGGGTAGAGATCGTGTTTTAAATCTCAACTGCTTTTAAATGGAATTGGTTTTAGTCCTTAAAGGCACTCCGCCTCCATGTGTCAAACGATTTCATACATAATGCACATGTTGAGGAGGAGGATTTATCCAAAACCGGATGAGTATTTAAACAAGGCCACATTTTCTCCCATGTTTTCTAAACCTAATTAATTCACTTGGGATCCAAAATCTCAAAGGGTTTGATATTTTGATCGGGGAGAATTTGTGATTTAATTATGAAATTTGATAAAAGGTGATCGCTTTGATTTAATTGTGCACGCCGCTTCTCATATGTGCTAAAAGCTTCGAATCTCAAGCATATATTGAGGGGAGCATTTTTAAAGAAAAGAAACTATCAAGGTGCAAATGCTTTTATGTTTTATCATAAAGTACCTTGATTGAGTTTTAAATGGTTTCTTAATGGCTCTTGTGATGTGGATGTGCTTCAAAGAACTCTTGCCTCTATGTGATAAAATGATTTCAAAAATCCTATGCACATATTGAGGGGAGAATTTTACCATGAAAATCAAATGGCTTTTCAGATGAAAATTGTGATCAAAGAAAATATTTCAAAGTCCTCTTGCCTCCATGTGCCAAACAATTTCTAAATCACACGCACATGTTGAGGGGGAGGTTTTCTAAATGATCAAAACTATTAAGGTACAAAATGCTTTGATCTCGAATCACAAGTACCTTGATTGGTTTTCCAAATGATTTTTCAATTGGTTTCGAGAAGGAATGAACAATACCAAAAGACCGACCAAATTTACTTTATGCATGGTGTTATAAGGATGGTTAGGTTAGGTATTTGTTCCCACGATCCGCTGAACGGAGGGATCTACCCAGGACAATCCACTAGATAGTGTAGAGTCTTTAGGTATGATGAAAAAAGGAGAAAAGTGAGATATGGGAAGAGTGCGGATCGAGACGTAGCTAGTAATCGAATAAACCCAACAAGGTTCTAGTGATGAAGTCTCGGTAAGCAATGAAGAGGTTGAAGAATGAAAAGAAATGAATATAAAAGGGTGAAAAGAAATAGCCTCCACTAATTCAACCTTAGGGCGATGAACCGGTTCAATACATATGCTACCGGTGTTTACTAAGGTAACACCGGTATTGAAGACAAGACATCATGGACCCGGTGATGCATCGACTAAAGCTTCCCAAGCCACTCAAGTTCCTCTTAAAAGGGCTTGTTTCATTCTCATGGGAACCGGACATAATCTATCGACTTTCTCTTAGAGATGGTTGATATTGAAGTAGGAGACCCTCTCCTAGTCTCCCAAGACAGAACCAAAAGTGCACGATTGAGTCTAGAGCCAAGAGATCATCCACAATATCTCGTTAGACACTAAATTCTTGAAGACTTGTTTTTCACACAATGTGGAAAGTAAGTATATATTAAGAGTCCCACGATTATCCTTGTGGTATTGCCGAACATCCGAGTGGTATGTAAAAGTATTCACGATGAAGATGGAAATCATTCAGAGCCAACATCAAACAAGCTCTTGGTGGGTGACATGTGAGATCTTTTCGTAAGATCAAACTTGTGACAACCGGATAGAAACAATGGGGTGATTCGTCTTGAATCAACCTTGGTCCGAGAATGGAATTGACGAATACTTTTGGAAAACCGCTCGATGTGCAAACCTTCTTTCTCTAGCACGTCGAATGTGTATTCATTTCAAATTCAAAAGTATATCCGATTGAAAAATACTTTTAGAAAACCGCTCGATGTGTGAATCTCTTCTTTTCGCTAGCACGTCGAATGTGTACTCATTCTCTAATACAAAAGTATTTTGATTGAAAATTGATCTTTCTCATAAAACCTTCGTCAGACAAAACTCTTTCTTCAAGCAATACACGATTGTTTTTCAAATCATTTTCATCAATCGGTGAATCTCAATTCACGTTCACTCACTCCGTGTTGTCTTCTTTGAGACGTTCCGTTTGATAACGGCTAGAACAAAACGAAACCCTGTCAAGGAGATTCTTAGGAATCCTACCGATCACAGCAAGATTTGTAATCGATCAACGGGAACCGGGGTGTACCTTAATTCAACGAAAGTGATCAAAGACACTTTCACGCGCTTTATTGCTAAGCGTCAGATGCACGGTACACCCGACGATTGTAATGATCGAATTGAGGAGTCAATCCAAAGCCGCATGTTCACAAAGAACCACACTTAATTGAAGAAATCATGACCGTGCATATCTACATAACCGGTTACGATATTTTATACTATGCTTCGCTACGCACGCAAATATCATGAACCAAGAAGGCTTCCGCTACTCGATGGAAAGATGTCATGATTCAAAAGTGTGAGCATGTCGGTCCAAATGTCACAACTTCACATGAAGGCAACACTACTATGGATGATCCGGAGAGATTTATCGTGGTCGATGATCTCAAAGAAAGCTCGAAGATCATCAAAGATGTGGATCGCTTAATGGCCTCCACTAAAAGTACAAATCAATGCGGACTTTGAAGAATCACTACTAAAGCACAAAGATTGTTGAAATGAAGAATTGAAGTCTACGAGCTCAAGAACAAAGACAAGAATAGAATGCTAGGATTGAAATGTATAACATAGGGTGACCTCCTTGGGAGATTGTTAGGAATTAGAAAATTCCATAGTGAAGAGTCGGTCACCCCTAATATTATCTAGCATAAGTTAGCTCGTAGACATATCGTTATTTACGTTATTTAGTAGTTTATTTATTAGTTTGTAGCGAGTATAGCTTAGTGCAACACCGTGGAGGAAGGACGGGTCTTTACCCATCAGATCCCCGATCCACAGCCGATAGGAGGTCGTGTATTGTGTTAGTATAAATACCCTTCCATCCATGGAAGGGTGGTGCTCTCATAATCTAATATTCAACATTTGTGTAAACCTCTAGCAAGAACACCCTCTCTCTACTTACTCTCTAAAATGGAAAACATGTATTTTGATCTCCCAAGACCACCCAATCATCAAACACAATAAATAATGATCCTACGGTTACACGTAGTATCGTATTAAATTTTGACATATATATATATATATATATATATATATATATATATATATATATATATATATATATATATATATATATATATATATATATATATATATATATATATATATATATATATATATATATATATATATATTAACTAACTATATAACCATTTTAAATGGATGCATTATATGCTAACACCATTTTATTTAATTTTGATACAACAAATATGTGTTAACATGGATAATATTATATACGCATATATTATTATTAGCAAACTAATAGAAACCAAATTTATGACATATGCTACATTCGTCGATAACTTTTTATTATTGAAAAACTCGTTCAATTCCGATGCATTCAGATTAATTATACTTTTAAAATAGAAAACCCTTATGAATAATTGAAAAACAAATTCGGTTTTAATAATGATATCAAGCTATAATATTACTATTTTTAAGTAAGGACACCTTACTAATCCTAAACTAAAATAATGAACTAAAATTTTGCCCTACTTACTTAAGTCGCGTGTCGGTGCAGTTTCACAACACACATTGAAGTCCACCTTCGGACTACAATTTCTGAGGTGAGTTTATAGCCCCATTTATGCTTGATAAATTGTTTTATAAAACTTGGGGTGAGAAAATATGCAAATCTTTTTACGGACCTAAACTATTGCTTGATTACTATTACGTGGTTTAGCTTAAGCCATTAAGTCCCTTATATATATATATGCCCTGTCATGAACCGTCAGTTCATATTGGGAAGCCATGAATGTTATAAATAGATACATTGAGGTGACTCCTCTGTTCGGTTGACCATGCTTGGGTCAAGGCAAACGATATCATGTCGGATTCGAGTGTAGTGGGACAAACACTGTGATTTGGGCCCCATAATTTGTATGACTACATTTTGCATCTGTAAAATGTCTTAGCTTAGGTTGTATGAACTTAGTGCTAGCGTAATAGTCTTTCGTTCATATGTCATTATATTAGTTGTAATGTTCATATGTTTATACTTTTGGTCCATATTTACTATTTTAATTGTAAACCTATAACTCACCACCACGACTTTTTAAAGATATTTTTCTGGGTGTTTGATTTGATATCTTGATGCAAGGCAAGGCGTGCAAATGGTCGTAATTTTCTTAAAAAGTGTTTTAACGCATATATATTTTATTATTGGGACCACAAAAACTTGTGGGTCGTACTTTATTTGACAATGATTGTAAAACAATGTTTCAAACAATTTTATGAATTAAAACGGAGTATGATTAGATTCTTTATTACTGTGTTAGATTTCGATTTAGAAGACTCCATGACCCGAATGCTTCCGCTAAACCGATTTGGGGTGTTACAAATTAACATTGAGTGATGTACGTTTTTAAGACACTTTTGGGTCAAATTCTTTATATTTTGATGAGTTTGTAAAATTCTTTATGTTTTTTTTTTTTTTTTTTTGACAAGGATAGAAAATCACGAATCTCATTGGGGATCTCCGATCCTCGTTGGGGACGAGGATGGAGATGTAAAACTATTACTCGATGGGATGTGAGCGGGTATGAGGAGTCAGAATGAGGATGAGGATGGAAAATACGATCTCCAATATTCTGCGTCCCGTTAACATCCCTAGTTATAGGTGGTTTTATAGCGATAAAAAGAAATACTTAGTTCTAGTAATATTTGATTTTTATTTACAATTACATTGATAAAATAAGCGTAGAAATGAATTCAGAAATATTAATCCACTTTAACATAACTAAATAAATATAATAAATGGATAAATAGACAAGGTAGTTAACGTTTCACGTGATTCCAAGAAGCAGTGCGACTATAAATTATGTAAAAACAGATCTCGATGTACCCAACATGGTCTTTAACGTTCCCATGGTGCTTAGTGGTTACACGTAACCACAAAGTCATCGTACGTAATTGATTCAAACATTTAAATCGGGAAAAGTACAAAAATAAGCCAATTTTTTTTTAAGTCCCTTTTGTGATCACTTTTTAACTTAATGTCAAAATGGTCACAAGAACCACTGACCATAGCATTCCACCCAAAATTAAATCATCATAAGCACCACTGATTGAACTCCACCCAAAATTCCACACGTGTCCAAATGAAAGTACAAAAGTACAAATAATAAAATAAAAAAATACAAAAGTGTACTTTCATTTGGACACGTGGCGAATTTTCAAAGGAATTAGCAGAAATCAGTGGTTCTTGATTTAACCATTTTGGACATTGGATTAAAACTTGACCACAAAAGGACTTCAAAAAGATTTTGAGCATTTTAATACTTTTCTCCATTTAAATTTAGAATGTCATGACATTTATATTTTTACAGAATGAAAAATGAGTAAAATTAGTATGAAGGTATAATTGTTAAAATACTCTAAATTTAAGTGTGCTAATCAATTACGAGAGTGTGCAAATCACCTCCCCAAAATTATACTCCGGTCCAATTCATTGGCAAATGAAAAATCTACTGTTTTCACACTCAAAAAAACCTAGAAAAGAGGAAGAGTCACTAAGACAAGAGCTAGGTAAGCAAGCAAGAAAGAGAGGCTAGAAAAGGAAAGCGATCCTTCCGAAAAGACTGCAGTCCCAGAGCCTAAAGCACGGGAGAGATGGGAAAGACTGTTGTCCCTGAGCCTAAAGCCGAGAAGGAGACGGCAGAAAGAAATCCTTCCGAGTTAAACTATGTCAAATTGGAGCCCTCTTCCTCCATTATCTATCTGCTCTATCCCCGTACAGAGCCACCAGTCTTCGCCCGACATGCGCACTCGCTCACGCAAGTTTTTTCCAGTAAGAGCTTAACTCTTAAAGAGCGGTCACCGGTGGGACCTCCGCGCTACCAGGATATTTTGTTGGCGTATATGGCCGAACAACCCATGCCAAACAAACAAAATATCATAATTGTCGAACAATTTAAGCCGAATCACCCTAGCCAGATGACCCATGGTGAACCACATCCGAAGAAACATACCAAGTCCGGAACAAGCCCCGAGGTCCGGGCCAAAAGAGTAAAGAATAACACATAGGGATGTGAGACCGACTTAGGCAGACCCCATAAAGGGAAACATTACATATTGCCGCCCAAAAAAACGTTTGTGATCACCACATGTGACTACCAGATATGGACAAGAAAAGTCCATCTATAAAAGGAGGAGTATTTACTATTCTCAGGGTACGATTTTCTCTCACAAAACTCACATATACTTTCTTTCTCTAGAAACTTATTTTCACGCCAGAGCTTGATCTTGAGATAAAACCCAAGACGAGACTGACGCGTGTTTTTCTTGTGTAGGTATCCGAAATACTAGACTCTAGACCGTCCGGAGAAGTCCCTCTCTTGTTTGGAGTAAGGTACAGATTTTTACTTCAACACCTTTCAAATTCATGCTATTGCAACAAAGGAAAATTTGTAGACAAGTTGGTTTTGCTATTACAATTGCTTGTCTAAGACCATCTATAATGTGTGCATCAAAACATCAAATATGATGTTTTAGTGTGAAGTTTCATCTCTTCCAAGATATCCGATTTGATGCGCATTAAAAACATCAAATATGATGTTTCAGTGTGAAGTTTCATCTCCATCCAAGATATCCGCTTTGATGCGGAACAAATACCAACATCATTATCCATTAAATATAGTGTTATAACAAAACCAATTTTATTGTTCATATTTTTATTACGGGTTTAGTTAAATTAATTGTTAACTATCAAAAATAGATAAAAAAAAATTGATTGAGATTACTATATTACCTTTACTTGAAATTGTTGTTACAAACCTCAAAATAAGATATTAATTAAATAGTTAAAAGCAAAACCGTCATTATGCAAAAAGTAAGAGAGAAAAAGCAGTAATAATTATATTTTTCTTAAACTATTTGTTTTTTGCCGGTCGACAATTATTTTAAGACGAATGGAGTAATATACTCCATCCGTCCCATAATTATTGTGCACTGTTGATTTTTTGAAGTATTTATTTTGCAACTTTAATCTTAACTATTATTTTTGTGTTATATAAAACTTGATTCAAAATATATGAATAAAGTAGATTTTACATGTATTTTCAGTTGTATAATTCTCATCAAGTATTATATAACACAAACAAAAAAATTTAAGATAAAAATTGAAGAAAAAAAACTTTAAAAGTCAACACTGGACAATAATTATGAGACGGAGAGAAATATTAATTTAGTATGGTTTTCATAATAAAAAAACTTATATGAGTTATTATACATTTTTATTGAATACAATTTTTTTTTGTAGTTATATGTAACATAATTTTATAATAGGGTAGTTTTAAAGTTTCGGGGTAATTATTTGATGCATACATCAGAGTAAAATGCACATTTGATCAAAATATGATACCTCTTTAACAATAAACTTGTACAAGGACTTATAATTTTAGATATGTTGTTAAAGGATGACATGAAACATAAAAAAAATGTTTGTTGTGATAGAGCTTCCAAATTTAGTATATATATATATTTAGCATGAAAATTATAGTTTGCAAGTTTTTCATGTTTTAGATTATATAAATCAAGAGTAGAGTTATTTTACATACGAAACTTTATTCTCACATCTTAAGGGACTCATTTCCACCATTCATCTAAAAATAAATCAAATGGGTGAGATTAAAAGATTTTATTATTTCACATATTTTTATAATTTAAATATCTCTTAAACTCGTTAATCGTTAAGTAAAAATATTTACACCATCGCGACGAGCATTTAATTATCTTTTCATGCGGGCGACTTTGATATCTTTCGAAAAAGAAAAAATTTGTTTTTTCACGTTTTTATTTTTTTTTAGTTTTTCGTTCTTTGAAATTTGCGTGAAAAAATCATATATGATAAAATACTAAATTGAATATCACATGTGATATTAGTGTTAAATCGGATATGATATGTAATATCATATGTGATATTACACTAATATCACATGTGATATTCAAATTAGTGTTTTATCATATATGATTTTCTAACGCTAAATTTCAAAGAACGAAAAAAAAACGAAAAAACAAAAAGGTGGAAAATACGAAAAAAAAATTTGTCGAAAGTATATCAAAGTCTTCATCTATAGAAAGATAATTAAATATTCGTCGTGAATGATATATTTTTTCGCTAACGATTAACTTTGAAAGATATTAATATTTGAAAAAATGATAGAAATTGGTTTTTTAAATTGTTCGGATTAATCTCATCTATTAGATCAAATAAAAATGGAGTGTGGAGATTGATCCCTTGGTATCTTAAATCATAAATCAATTATGTATTCTGTCAAAACAATTATATCATATATTTTTTTCCGAATCATATGAGTCAATGTCTCCATGATTCAACAACTACTCCATAGTCAATACTTAGGAATTATTCGGTAAAAAAATAAAAGTGCTTACAAAGATATATTATTATAATAATGATTATCTATTAAACGAATTCTTAAAATTTGGTAAGGTCATGACACAGACTTACAACCTCGCAACCTGCTGTGCGTCATTTCTTTCAAATGACTTATTAAACCCGGATGCTTGGTCGGCGACCCAAGGATTTTTTTTTTTTTTTTTTTTTTTTTTTAAACATTTTTAACATTAAATTTAAATTTCATTCAAAATAAAAAGCATTACATTCTGAAATAAAATAAAAAACATTACACTACAATTAAAAAAAAAAAAAAAAAAAAAAAAAAACAATACTGAAATACATAAATTATAAATCTAATCTGAATCTCTCTCGCGTGCAGTCATGATGAGAGACGAGCGAGCAAATCACCGAGCGAGCCAAATCTTCCTCGTCACACCATCGTCTTTGTTCTCCGATAGCTTCCGATTGATTTTGGTCTTGATGTTGTTCGTTATCATCGAAACACACCGCCACAACTTATCAATGACCTCGCGATCTTTCTGAGCGATCTTTCAAAATTTGTCGATCACTTTTCTTTCGGGAGTAATGTCGTTGTAACTCATATAGTTTTGTCTCATTTGTTCCTTCTCCGCTTCCTTTGGTCAAACAATTCGATGGCGCTTATAATAGCGTTTTTCGAGCCTCATCGTCGATATTGCATTGATTTTGAGCGTACACTTGCATATCTTCAACGAATGGGGGAGGCAATGGTCATATTAAATCTTGTATTGAGAAGTATTTTGAGGTTGAATTGTGTTTGAAATTGTGTGTTAAGAAATGTGTTTGAGGTGAAGTTGGTATTTATAGAGTGGTAAATTTGGTTTGATTTTTTTTTTTTTTTTAGTTATAGACCAAACGGTCAAATTTTAAACTTGTGTTGCATTTGACATCGGTTGCAAACTCACTCGATATTGCAATTGTCCCTTGCTCGACCGATGTGCCGCCCCATATTCACAATCGATGTGCTCGATCTAGACATCGGTTGTGGACTAAAAGTTTGCACACCCAACCGATATTTTATCTTCGAATGCGACTAGCCTAACAAGTGAACACCATAGAGTATACACATTTTAACACCGGTTTTTTCTTTATCAAAGAAGAGAACGTTGACTTGATAAGGTAAACTAAAGACTCTAAAAGGTTGACTTAATAAGGTACACTCATTGTTCTAAAAGTCTCGTAAAGGCTTCGTAAAGGCGTGAGGTTTGGTCATGCCGTCACGCCGCTTTATGTCACATCTTTTTATAAACTTGATATATATGAAATATGATATGAATATATAAATATTTTCATATTTTGTGCCGCTATAAGCACGCTTTATAAAGCTAAAAACATTGACCTGACCGCAAAGCGAGATCTTGAGTCACTTTGCTTGGCACGCCTCGCGATATTTATAACCTTGGGTGCACTAAAGGCTCTTAAATTTTCACTATCGTCCATACAACAAAACTCAATTCTTTTTAAGTTTCTTTTTCCGTTTTGAGATATAGAAACGTATCTTTAAAACTTAAGTGTAATAATGATAGCAGTCGTTAGAACAATGCTAGACACACTCACAAAATCCATACAAAAAATCCACTCGCTGACGTGTCAACGGGTGATTGGTGCATATTTTTTCAGTTTCTCTATCTTCTCTTACACGTCAACGAGTTAATTTTTTATGTGAATTTTGTGAGTTTGTCTAACATTTCTCCGGTCGTGATTACCTTTATGTAGACCACATCATCTCTCTTTCTCATTACTTTTTTACCACTTATATCCTTTTAGTGATTGGCTCATCTTAATTTTACATATACATCAATTAAATACACACAGAAAACTCACGCACAGAGATTTTCCTTCAATTGTTGATACAAAAGTTGGGCGTTCCTTGTTCGAACTCGGTTCTCGTACCAATTAATGATTGTTGCTTGAGACTGCGCACTAAAGGCGAGAAAACACCGTTAGGCTTACGTGGGATTGTCTCCACGATTATCCTCCGGCGTGAGAGTAAGTGTCGATTTAGGGTTAAAGGTGAGTTAGGGTTTTGAGATCGTACCTTTAACGAGGATGTGATTCCCTTTATATCTGCGGAATCCTTGTTGGTTCCGTGTTCCTCAACCTCGGCGTATCCGCCTAAGTCGGTTGGGGAATGATTATCTCCTTGATTAAGAGATATCGATATCTATTCCGTAAATAGATTCGTATTTGGGCCTTCGTGGGCCTAAGCGCTTATCGGCGTAGCCCGGCTCGTCTTGGGCTTATCGATGATGGGTTTTGGGCGGGTTCGTGACCGGATATAGACTATCGTCATCATGTCCCCGGTCTAGTATGCGCGGTGAATAACTACGGATGCTAGACTAATAACCGCGATCAATGAAACAACGTCGAGCGTAGCGAAGCCATAAAAATATATCCTCCGTACATTGTATCTAGACATGGGATTAAAAATTGGTGCCTCGTAAATCGGGAAATAGCTGCGATAGCGTCCCATCAAGCAATCTCAGCCACATAGTTAGTGTTAGTGGGGTCCACGTGTCACTCATCGTGTGGATGAGAAAATTATATAACCCATCGCTTCATTTCCACTTTGTTTCTCACAGTAAAAACGTTCATCCGCCATTGCTAACAAAACTCCAAACTACAACCCAGGAAAACACTGTATTCAAAAGGTAACGGCGCGTGCGCTTTGTAAAAACAATACCATGGTCAAGCGGTTTGTCGATTTCACCTCCGACCTCACGAAAGCGATCTTCTAGAATTCACCGGATTACTTTATACCTCTTGGCGTGCATCCGGTTGTTCGGGTGCGCGAGCATCTATGCGGATTTCCCCAAAGGAAAATAGGGGTATACACACGGTTTTTGAATTCGCGAATCAGCGTGTGCCCCTATCCGATTTTGTGCGATGTTTTAAATTATTACGAGCTACACCTATCGGTACCTTTGCATCGGTGCGGCTAAAATTACCAATTTTGAGGTGAGCTGCCGTTTCTTGGCGGTTAACCCGACCATCCACCTATTCCGTGCCTTTTATCACACGACATGGTCACATGGGTGGGTATCCTTTGCTAAGCGCGGTAGATTTGGTGTTATCTTGAGAAGCTAGATCGCTTAGAAATTGGAGGAGTCATTTTACGGGTAGAGCGACACATGCTTTCCGTGGCACTATGACTTTTATACAGGGAGCGTTCTTGGGGATGAGTGCCCGTGCACGGATCATATGTTCTTGAGGATGCGGGCGATAGCGCGAACCGCATCCCATTAGTTCTATCACGAGGAATTTTGGTGCATATGGGCATCGGTAGTAATTATTTTGGTATCTTGGGATGAGATGCCAATCTTCTTGGCGCCAATGGCGGGGTGGGTACTCGTTCCTCGCACCCCTTTTATAACTAATGTAAGAGCTTTACATCCTTTTCGCGCATTATATAACTTTGTGTTATTTGTTGTGCATTATTGCGAGAGATGGATCATTCACCGTTGTGCTTAGCGAAGCCTGTCGAGGTGAAGGTAGGGACGCGTCCCCGAAAGAAGGAGAGGAAGCTATACTAGCGGCGGCTGCGGTCATACCACGGAGATGAACATAGGGGAGCAGTACTAGCTCCTGCAGTCGCGATGGGCGGCCGCGCGCAAAGCGTGCCAAGCCCAGGGTGCCTTCTCCGTGGCCTGACCACCACTGTAGCCGTGGCGCAACCTATGGAAGAAGAAGAAGAAGGAATGCGGGTTAAAGCGCAAAAGATCCGCGGAGAGGATGGCGCGAGCTCCTCGAGGAAAAAGCATACTGTGATCCTCTTTGTGGAATCATCCACCGGTGATGTTGCATCATCTCACCGTCTGTGATGTCATTGGCCCCTGATAAGTAATATTGTGAATGCTTTTTTTTTTTTTTTTTTTTTTTTGCGTACCAAGCGTATATGGGAAGCGATAATGCTCTGTCCGTGTATGCGGGTTTGAGCGGTTCGGAGTCTCCCCAAGGATAGTCTGTGCGATCGAGCCATTCGACCAAAAGATGAAGATTTGTCTTGGGGTTGCATCGGTGGGTCGATTGGTTGAGGAGTTGAGTGCGGTGTCTGCGCGGCAAGGCTGCGATAGTTGAGAAGCTAAAGTGCGTATTCTTTGGTGAAAGCGACCAAGGTGCTCAAAAGATGAGAAGATTGCTTTGCTAGGCGCGGTTGGCTAGTGCGGTGAGGTAGAGTTTGGCGTGTATGTGCGAGCGGCCGAGGAGAAAATGGCGATGGGCCAAATAAGCCAGAGCGCCTGAGTCGTCGGTACAAGGCTTTGCCTCTCGGGCACTAAAGTATGGAGAAGAATAAGGACACATTGACCTCGCGGTTGGAAGATTTTGGTGCCTTTGTGAGCGGTGCTCTGAGGCGCAAGAGATGAAGCTGCGTAAGCTTACTTTGGAGTATGATGAGGAATTATATCCTCATCTAATGTCTACCATCTCGGCGCGGTGGCTTATCGACCATAGTGCTGCGTCTTCTTGCTTGTTGAGTACTCTTGAGTCAAGGAGGTAGTGGACAAATTTGGTGGGGTAGTCCAATGTGCTTTGGCGAGAGGAAAATCGGAGGCTATAGAAGCTGCTGGGAGGCTAACTTCTTTGAAGGTACTGTTGAAAAAGTTCATGGGTATGATCTGTGATCTTATGATAACACAGTTCTTTGCTATGAATAAGATGAAGACTTTAGAGCTTCCATGATTCTTTGAAATGGGCGCGACCGGGATTATCCTATAACGTTATGATGGAAGGATTGACCTTAGCGCCATCGTCTTGATGATGCGAGCACAACCGGACTATTATTTGAAGCCCGATGTCTCTCATTGCGGTGCTGTTTTGCTCGCCCTAAGGACATCTTGAATCCCTTTGCTTTAGAAAGAAATGTCCTTGAAGGAAGTATTGGGCGCATGCTACGGACTTGCTAAAGGGAAGGTATTAAGGGTAAAGCAATTTTGTGCGGGGTTGGTGCGGACTCATCTTCCAAGATCGATGGCGTGCGGTGAGTGTTGCCACCGTGTCTCGCCAAGACTCGGACTTGTTGAAGAGGCTTAGCGAGTGTAGATGCTACAAGCAGCGTAGGAACTTCATTCTTGGGCGATCTAATAGTATATAGGATCTTATGTTTATGAACATCCTTTGTAATAACGTAGTCCTTAATAAAATCTCCTTTTGCTAAATGTGTGTTAATATTTATTGCGACTTGTGGCGTGCGTGCTTATCTGTCTATCTTTGCGTAAAAGATATATTTGTCACGAGTATCCAAGTTGTACACGGCGCAAATAATGTGAGAGATTCATAGTTATGTATGAAGATCATAGTATACTTAAACATAGTTTCTAAGTAATAGTGTCATAATCGTGTATGATGTGATATCGACGTCTTGTAAATATCATCTTAAAGAACCAAGCGTGTTGATTCCTTATGTTGTTAAGCGCGCACCATATGCATAGTTGCGCATCCGTCGTGAGGCGCACAAACTTATTCAACGTCTTGAGAACAAGGTGTTTAACAAGGATCGTGATCCAATGTTGATGGGTTTGCAACCCTCTTACTCAACAAGTTGTTTAGTAGGTTAACTTATCCTTTTACCATCGTGGGTTTATGTAGTGCATGCGCCATGTAGGCGAAATAAAAATTGTTAAGACATACGGTATATGAAAATAACAAATGAAAATATGTCGCGGAGTTAGCTAGAAACATGGCGTTTATTGATACTTGCAAGTTTTATGGGAAATAAATGAGACATTATACTAAGGAAACAAAAGGAAATACATAGATAGTTATTGGGCACTTGATAAAGTGCGGGCGCTATCTTGTTGGGCGTAACCGTTCCTATAGGTAGCACCTCTTAAGGTTGCGAGATGTTCCATGTGCGTGGCGGTTCACGACCATCCAAGCCTCGTAGCTTATGCGCGCTTTGTTCGAGGCTTGATAACCTCATAGGGTCCTTCCACTTTGGTCCAAGCTTACTGTGTCTTCTGCGTGGCTCGCATCATTGGCGTGATGCGAAGTCACACAGTGCAGATGAAACACGGCGCACTTTAGCGTCATAGTATCCTTTCATTCTTGACTTTGATTTCTCTTCCCGGATGGCTGCGCGTTCGCGCCGTTCTTCGAGCAGGTCTAAGTCGACACGTCTCTCGTCATCATTGGTTGCCACATTGATTTCCGTAGTGCGGATAGTAGGCATTCTGATTTCGGCTGGTGTGACAGCTTCTGTCCCGTAGACTAGAGAGAAGGGAGTGTCTCCCATGCTGGTTTTGATTGATGTGCGATGCGCCCACAAAACATGTGAAAGTTCTTCCACCCATCTTCCTTTGTGCTTATCCAAACGTGCCTTAATTCCTTCACCCAGGCTTCGATTCGCACGTTCAACTAGGCCGTTGGTTTGTGGGTGTTTCTTGTATAAAGTCTTTGTGTGATGTTTAGCTTCGCACCGATCCTTGAAAGGGTTGTCGCGAAATTGTTTCCGTTGTCGAGATGATCTCACGGGTAGACCAAAGCGGCATACAATGTTTTCCCAGACGAGCGCTTCACTGGTTGCGGTGATTGTTACCTTGCCTTTGCTTGATCCACTTGGTGAAGTAGTCTATGGCAACTATGAGGAACTTTAAACCTCCTGCTTGCGCAGGAAAAGGACTGCAATGTCAATACCCACTTGTGGAATGGCCATGGCGCCGTAATTGGTGTTAACTCTGTTGTGGTTTGCGGGGAATGGGTGCATGGACTTGGCGATCGTTGCACTTTCTTATCAAATCCAGCGCATCGCGGTGCATGGTGGGCCAATAATAGCGACCGTAAAGCGCGCGCCACCAGCGACCGTGGTCTGAATGCATCTTGCATGAACCGTGGATTTCTCGCGGTACATAGTTTGCTTGTAAGGGACCAACACGGTGAGACCATGGTTGCGGGAAAGGCGTCGATATAGGATGTTGTCCCGAAGTTCAAACCTTTGCGCTGTCGCCGTATCCTTCGGGCTTCTTTCTGCTCTTGGGGTAATACTCCCTTGCTTATGAATTCGACTATTGGTGTCATCCACGTAGGTCCGTCTTCCTCTATTACCGTGGATACTTCCATTTCTAAGATGGATTTGCTTTTCAATGTTTCCACCAACACCTGTTTGGATAGGTGCGCAAAGCTTGTGGATGCGATTTTGCTTAGTGCATCCGCCTTGCGGTTTTCCCCTCTTGGAACCTGTTTGATGGTAAACCTGTCAAAGCTTTGAATTACTGCCTTGGTTTTTTCAAGGTACTGAATCATGTTTTCCTCCTTGGCTACATACTCGCCTAGCACGTGGTTGGCTACCAGTCTGGAGTCTACATTCGCTTCCAGGTTGCGTACACCCATTCGAGATGCGATGCGTAGTCCCGCTAGTAGGGCTTCATACTCTGCCTCATTATTTGTCGCTGTGAATTCGAAACGCAATGCGTAAGTGAATTCCATTCATACGGGTTTGTGAGGATGAGGCTGCTCGACCCGTCGCGCGCGAGGATCCATCGGTGAACAAGATCCATGGATCGGTAGTTCCTCTGTGCGTGGTGCGGTGCATCATCGATGTCGGCTTTTCAATGATGAAATCGGCGATATCGCCCTTTTATTGCGATCGTGGTGCATGGGTGATGTTGTGCTCACCTAGCAACACACTCCATTTTGCGATCGTCACGATGCATCGGGCTTGGAGATGATTTGCTTGATCGGTTGATGCGTGATTCTGCTATTGGGTGCGCTTGGAAGTACCTACGTGGCCGTTTAGCGACAAACACCAATGCCGGACTAATTTTTCCATGGCGCTATAGTTCATCTCCGTCTTCTTGGTGCCTTGCTTACAAAATAGGCGGGGTTTGTATTGAATCCCTATCTGTTAGTAACAACTGCGCTAGCTTGCTCCTTGATTGCGAGATAAATACATAATCGACTCTTCCCAGTGCAGGTGCAACAAGTGTGGGTAGCGTTGCGGTGTTGTTTAAGGCGTGTGAAGGCTTCTTACGCCTCCGTAGTCACGAAAGTCTCCCTTTTTATACACTTCTTGAGTGTTTTGAAAAGGGTAATGATTGTCTGCGGACTTGGATAGGAATCTGTTTAGACCGGCCGACTTTCCGTTGAGAGATTGGACTTCCTTGACGTCTTGCGGTGAAGGAAGTTCAATAACGACATAGTCTTTTGGACATGGTTTTATGCCCTCGGGTTCTATCGGTATCAAGGAACATGCCTTGATGGCTTAGAAGGTACATTTTTGGGATTGACTTCATGTTGATCTCGTAGAGTTTTGAGCGTTTCCTCGATATCGCGCTACTAACTCATCTTGTATGGCTCTTTATGACGGTCATCAACATAGACCTCTAGGTTGCGGCCCACTGTTTTTGAAAGCATTATCTACTAAGCGGCGATGGGTGGCGCTGCATTCTTCAACCAAAGGGCATTTTGTGTAACGATAGACACCTTGGCTTGTGTGAAAGCCGTTTTTCCTCGTCCTCCTTAGCCATCTGGATTTGATGATATCCTTTGTATGCATCGAGGAAACTTTAATGGATACCGCACAAGACTCTATTTTCGGTCTATCTACGGTAATGGGTAGCGATCTTGTGGACATGCTTTGTTAAGATCGGTGAAATCGCGCATCCATGACTACCATCGCTCTTCTTTACCATGGCGGGTTGGAAAGCCGGTCATGATAGTAGACTTCCGCATAATTTCTGCCTCTACTAACTTGTGTACCTCTGCCGGGATTACTGCGCGCTACGGAGCTGGCGCGCTTCTTACGGCGTATGGGTGAGTATCCTTGTCGGTTCTCGGTTTATGCTCTGTTATTGAGCGTGGTACCCGGTCGTGTGTTTAGGCTCCCATGCAAAAATGTCAAGTTCTTTTGCGGGGGCGTACATCTGACTGCTCTGCCGTCGTCCGGCGGTGACCCTCAGATGGATATTTCTGTTCGGGTATTCGGGGTGGTGCAACCTTGGGTTTGGAACTTTGGTTCTTGCGTTGTTACGGAATCGGTGTCGTTTCGCATGTAATCGTGTTACATTCTCTATGCGGTATAGTGGCATTGTGAAGAGTAACAATACCACCTTCCTTGGGAATTTAAGCATCCGTCTTGTTGTTGATGGCTGCTGCGCATAGGCGATATCGGGCCTCCCAATAATGCCATTGTATGGCGAGGGAGATTTGATCACCATAAATTCCATCCAGGCCGTCGCATAGTGTTTTTCATTTCGATGCTGACTAGTAATCGTATTTGCCCCATAGGCCATATCTTTTCACCCGTAAAACCCGTTAGAGCCGTTCGGCCGGGCTTAGCGGCTGCGTATTCGGGCGCGATCGCTTGAAGCAGTGCTCATACATGATATCTGCAGATGCTCCACCATCAATGTACATGCGGTGGATGTCGTGACCCCCCGCACTTATCTCTATGGTGAGTGGTTCCACCGCTGCGTTGTCCATGATTAAGGTGGGGAAGAGATTTCGTTCGAGAAAACTCTGGTGACCTTACGCCTAGTGACCCATTGCCATGATTGTATCATGTAGATGGTGTCGGCCTTGTCTTTGGGTGTCTCTTTCTTGTTTCCACTCTTACGCCTATCCTTTCCTTCCTTTATGTTTTGACCAAATGGTCCAATCGCCCTCTTTAACCATTTTGTCAATGGTGGCGTAGTTGGACACATTCGTTAGTGGTGTGGCCCTTACGTGCGTGGTAGTCACAATATCCATTCCGGTCGCCGATCCTGCGGAGTGCGCATTTGTGGCGATCTTGGGAAGTTCGCACCTTACATTGCGAGTATTTCCTTGGGAGTCTTGGGTCGGGAAGTTCATACCTTACATTCTCGGTATTTCCTTGGGTTCGGTTTGGTCGTGAGGTGTATTTGTCATTATCCCTTCCATTCCACATTGCGATAGCTCTATTACAGTTACTACTCGGTCGGTGGATTGTCTCCCGAGTTGTTCTGTGACCGATAGTTCGAATAGTTTCTTTTGCTATCTGCTGCGGCTTCTCCTTGGACGAAGGACGAGAGCGTTTCATGAGTTCATCGAAGGTTTCGGGAATCTTGTCGTTCAACCTCTTGATGAGTTACGGGTTATTAATCCCATTCATGAAACGAAATCTTTAGCACCGGGCATGCTTTAACTTGCATGCATTCATCTTTGAAGCGTTCCATGATAAACATAGATTCTCCTTGGCGTTGCTTTACCTGGCGAGTTCAGCAGGATTTTTAGCGCACTTCTTCCGTGAGTAAAGTTCGGTGACGCCTTTCTCAATTCCTCAAAGCCATTGATGCTTCTGCGTGGAAGCTTCTTGAACCGATTCGCGCGTTTCCACGGTGTGGAGTTGAACATGTGGCACCATCTGGTGTGGCGATTTTCAATTAGCGGTGATTCAAAATTTTGAGGTGATCATCGGATCACTGTTCCGTCATAGGTTTTACATTGGCGGGCATCGCCTCCTTTTGTTCTCACGAGAAGTCAGCGATCGTCGGTGAGCGCATCCGCTTTGCGGCGCCATGGGAGATATATCTTCATCCTCACGGTCATTATATACATTTACGGACTTCGGTGTCGGTTTCACTATCCCGTTGTCAGGAATTTCCGGGCGAATTTTCCCTCGCCGGCGCTTGCTGCGTGTCCTCGAGTTTGTACTCGAAGGGCTTTCACTTGGGAATATCGTCGCCCAGTGCATCACGTATTCTGCGGCTACCAAGTGCGGTGTGGACACCTTTGATGCGCCGTTCATCCTCTCGCTTCCTTCCGGTCTTTGTGAGTTGGGCGTCTCATCATCCTCGACTCTTTTCCCGATTACATTAAACACGGGGGTGGTGGTTGTCTCGGCCGCGCTTCTCCTTCGGCGGCGTGGTGGGGAGGTTTCGTACTTCGAGTCAAAAGCGGAGTCGGGCTTTTGAGGCTTCGACTCGACCTCTTTCTAGCTTCCTCTTCCATGAGGCGGCAAGGTTTCGTAATTTTGGGATCGAAATCCCTTGGTGTTACTTCGGTGCGACCCCTTCTAAAGCGAGGGTGTTCGCTTCTACCGCTATGCCCTTGTTTTTATCCGGTGCATCTGGTGCCTTTGTCGGTCGGTCTCAGCACCGATTGAAGGGAGTGGTAAAGCGGTCTTGTGATGGATCCGCTGCGTTAGTGGTGGTTGTGGTGGCTGGGTTGTCCCCGGCGGTTCCACGGAGGAAGACCACGTCTGGCTTGATCCCTTGTTTTTAGCGATCTTGGTTGTCCCGAGTGCTTGGAAGGCGAACCGATGTGCGGCTTCTTTCCGGTAAGATCTGTTTGCGATCGTTGATTTCCATGCTTCGTCATTCTAGTCTTAGTTCTTAGTGAATGGTCCCCGGATGGCGCCACTTGTTGATACAAAGTTGGGCGTTCCTTGTTCGGAACTCGGTTCTCGTACCAATTAATGATTGTTGCTTGAGACTGCGCTAAAGGCGAGAAAACACGTTAGGCTTACCGTGGGATTGTCTCCCGATTATCCTCCGGCGTGAGTAAATGTCGATTTAGGGTTAAAGGTGAGTTAGGGTTTTGAGATCGTACCTTTAACGAGGATGTGATTCCCTTTATATACACGGAATCCTTGTTGGTTCCGTGTTCCTCAACCTTCGGCGTATCCGCCTAAGTCGGTTGGGGAATGATTATCTCCTTGATTAAGAGATATCCGATATCTATTTAGTAAATAGATTCGTATTTGGGCCTTCGTGGGCCTAAGCGCTTATCGGTAGCCATTCGTCTTTGGGCTTATCGATATTGGGTTTTGGCGGGTTCGTGACCCGGATATAGACTATCGTCATCTCTTCGAATTTACCAACCAAATTAATACAGATACATCTTAATCCAAATTAAAAAAAATAAAATAAACCTTTTGTTAATTTGTGCCTCTCTAAAACTTATAAGATAAGTGTAAGTAAACTCTTTGAGTTACTAATTTCAAGCTGCCGAAAGTAACATTTGAGCCTTTGTCGTCATGAGGTCATGGATCAGGCTAGCAATATTGTTTAATCAATTATTATTCGTTCTTACTAAAAAATTCAATATTCTCTCTCTTGGAAAATATAAAAAGGTGAATAATTGAAGGTCGGTTATGCTTTATGATCACTGATCACAAACTGAAAAATAGGTGCGCCGGTCAGAAAAGTGCATAACTGCACCTGAAATTTAAAATGTTACATATAAGCCCTTCATGTATATTTCGATCGTTGGTGTGGCTTTTGGTTGCTTTTCTAACCTATAGTGAAGAAAAAAATTGATAAGACAACGGGTGTTCTTGACATAAGAAGGTATAAAACTTGCATCTGGTTATGGAAGGAGCACCGAAGCGATGGTTAACCTTAAAGCATATATGCAGTATACAAAAATCAGAGAAGTGTCTCTATAAATTTTCAATTATCACCATTAGTTATCATGTCAAAGCAACCATTGTTTATTTAGGCGCAATCAACAAAATTGATGGTTTGGAAATAAAAGTGGATGACGAAAACTATGTTACTGTGTTCATATAGTTTAAAAGTTTACGTGATATATTTTTTCATATTACAAAATTACATTCATGTCAAAGAAATATGATAACAAAGCATATTTTCTAAACTTGACGTATGTGCAAGGGTGCTTATTGTGAAAGTAGTATACTTTGACTTTGATATTGACAAATGTGCATTATTGAGTGATGATGATGATAGTTTAGTTGTAAGATCCGAATATCATCTTGTTATATTCCATCAGGACGTTGAATATTCCCCTTCCAGTTACGGTAGGTTGGTGGATTTAAATAAATAATGTCAATTATCAAGCGCCAAGTCAATAGTCCATTATAAAAATTTATATTATTAAATAATGAAACCATCGCCTATACTATCAACAAGAATTTGATGCCGCCGCTCCGTGGCGCGACTTTTGTATGTGAATCGCTCCCCAAAATTATACTCGGTCCAATTCATTGGCAAATGAAAAATCTCTTTTTCACACTCAAAAAACCTAGAAAGAGGAAGAGTCACTAAGACAAGAGCTAGGTAAGCAAGCAAGAAGAGGCTAGAAAGGAAGCGATCCTTAGAAAAATGATCGAGCCAAGCAAGGAGAGATGGGAAAAGGCATTGTCCACTGAGCCTAAAGCGAGGAGGCAGAAAGAAATCCTCAAGGTTAAACTATGTCAATTGGAGCCCTCTTCCTCCATTATCTACTCGCTCTATCCCGTCTGAGCCACTGGTCTTGAAACATGCGCTTCGCTCACGCAAGTTTTCGATGAGCTTAACTCTTAAGCGGTCACTGGTGGGACCTCCGGCTACCGAGGATATTTGTTGGCGTATAGTGAGCCCGTCACCGACAAACAAAATATCATAATTGTCGAACAATTTAAGCGAATCACCTAGCCGGATGACCCATGGTGAACCATCAGAAGAAACATACCAAGTCGAACAAGCCCGAGGATTCCGGGCCAAAAATAAAGAATAACACATAGGGATGTGAGGCCAGACTTAAGCGAGACGTAAAGGGAACATTACATATTGCCGTGAAAAAGCGTTTGTGATCACCACATGTGACTACTGGATATGAAAGAAAAGTCCATCTATAAAAGGAGGTATTTACTATTCTCGGGGTGCGATTTTCTCTTGAAAACTATCTTTCTTTCTCTGAGAAACATTTTCATGGGAGGCGATCTTGGATAAAACCGAGCGGGGCGTAGCGTGTTTTTTAATAATAGGTATCCGAAATACTAGACTCTAGACCGTCAGGAGTCCCTCTCTTGTTTGGGTAAGTGTGATTTTACTTACACACTTTCAAATTCATGCTATTGCAACAAAGGAAAATTTGTAGACAAGTTGGTTTTGCTATTACAATTGCTTGTCTAAGACCATCTATAATGTGTGCATCAAAACATCAAATATGATGTTTTAGTGTGAAGATTTCATCTCTTCAAGATATCCGATTTGATGCGCATTAAAACATCAAATATGATGTTTCAGTGTGATTTCATCTCCATCCAAGATATCCGCTTTGATGCGGAACAAATACCAACATCATTATCCATTAAATATAGTGTTATAACAAAACCAATTTTATTGTTCATATTTTATTACAGGTTTAGTTAAATTAATTGTTAACTATCAAAAATAGATAAAAATTGATTGAGATTACTATATTACCTTTACTTGAAATTGTTGTTACAAACCTCAAAATAAGATATTAATTAAATAGTTAAAAGCAAAAGTCATTATGGGTAAGAGAAAAAGCGATAATAATATATTTTCTTAAACTATTTGTTTTTTGCGGTCGACAATTATTTTAAGGCAGATGAGTAATATCTCAGTAGTCCATAATTATTATTACCTTGTTGATTTTTGAAGTATTTATTTTGCAACTTTAATCTTAAGCTATTATTTTTGTGTTATATAAAACTTGATTCAAAATATATGAATAAAGTAGATTTTACATGTATTTTCGGTTGTATAATTACGTGTATTATATACTTGAACAAAAATTAAGATAAAAATTGAAGAAAAAGCTTTAAAAGTCGGTTAGACGATAATTATGAAGACGGAAGAAATATTAATTTAGTATGGTTTTCATAATAAAAAACTTATATGAGTTATTATACATTTTATTGAATACAATTTTTTTTGTAGTTATATGTAACATAATTTTATAATAGGGTAGTTTTAAGTTTCGGGGTAATTATTTGATGCATCATCGGAGTAAAATGCACATTTGATCAAAATATGATACCTCTTTAACAATAAACTTGTACAAGGACTTATAATTTTAGATATATTGTTAAGGATGACATGAAACATAAAAAAATGTTTGTTGTGATAGAGCTTCAAATTTAGTATATATATATATTTAGCATGAAATTATAGTTTGCAAGTTTTCATGTTTTAGATTATATCTCGTCGAGTAGAGTTATTTCATCTGACTTTTATTACCATCTTAAAGATTCATTTAATTTGATTCATTAAAATAAATCGATGGTGAGATTAAAAGCGTTTATTATTTAATATTTTTTATAATTTAAATATCTCTTAAGCATTAATCGTTAAGTAAAATATTCTACACCATGACGGCGTTTAATTATCTTTTCTATAGGCCAGCGCTTTGATATCTTTCGAAAAAGAAAAAAATTTGTTTTTCACGTTTTTGTTATTTTTCGTTTTTCGTTCTTTGAAATTTGCGTGAAAAATCGTATATGATAAAATACTAAATTGAATATCACATGTGATATTAGTGTTAAATCGGATATGATATGTAATATCATATGTGATATTACACTAATATCGCATGTGATATTTTATCGTATTATATGATTTGTCTGTGCGATCGATGGCATAAAAACCGAAAAGCTTAAAAAGGTGGAAAATACGAAAAAAATTTGTCGGTATATCGAAGTCTTCTATAGAAAGATAATTAAATATTCATGATAATATTTTCGACGCGATTAGCGGTTTGAAAGATATTAATATTTGAAAAAATGATAGAAATTGGTTTTAAATTGTTCGGATTAATGCAAATACATTAGATCGAATAAAAATGGAGTGTGGAGTTGATCGCGGTATCTTAAATCGTAAATCAATTGTATTCTGTCAAAACAATTATATCATATATTTTTCCGAATCATATGAGTCAATGTCTCCATGATTCAACAACTACTCCATAGTCAATACTTAGGAATTATTCGGTAAAAATAAAAGTGCTTACAAAAGATATTATTATAATAATGATTATCTATTAAGCGAATTAACGAAATTTGGTCAGGTCTGACGCAGAGCGACAGAACCAGCCTGCTGTGGTAATTTCTCTTTCCGTGACGCAGGACGATAGGATGCTTGGTCGGCGACCAGTTTTTTTAAACATTTTTAACATTAAATTTAAATTTCATTCGAAATAAAAAGCATTATTCTGAAATAAAATAAAAAACATTACACTAAATTTAAAAAAAAAAAAAAAAAATCTGAAATACATAAATTATAAATCTAATCTGAATCTCTTAGCGTGCGAGTCATACGAGGTCACGAGCAGCCAATCACCGAGGCGGTAAAATCTTCCTTACATCCGTCGTCTTTGTTCTCCGGTATCCGATTGATTTTGGTCTTGATGTTGTTCGTTATCATCGAAACACGCGCGCAACTTATCGGCAACCTCGCGATCTTTCTGAGGCGATCTTTCAAAAATTTGTCGATCGACTTTCTTTCGAGTAATGTCGTTGCAACTCATATAGTTTTGTCGTTGTTAAGCCTTCTCACTTTCGCGGTGAAACAATTCGATGGCCGCTTATAATAAGCGTTTTTAAACCTCATCGTCGATATTGCATTGATTTTGAGCGTACACTTGCATATCTTACGAGAATGGAAGAGGCAATAGTATAAATCTTGTATTGAGAAGTATTTTGAGGTTGAATTGTGTTTGAAATTGTGTGTTAAGAAATGTGTTTGAGGTGAAGTTGGTATTTATAAGTGGTAAATTTGGTTTGATTTTTTTTTTTTTTTAGTTATAGACCAAGCGGTCAAATTTTAAACTTGTGTTGCATTTGACATCGGTTGCAAACTCACTCGATATCAATTGTCCTTTTCGACCGTTGCCGCCCGTATTCACAATCGATGTGCTCGATCTAGACATCGGTTGTGGACTAAAGTTGCACACCTGACCGATATTTTATCTTGAATCGACTTAGCCAACAAGTGAACACCATAAGGTATACACATTTTAACACCGGTTTTTCTTTATCAAAGAGAGAACGTTGACTTGATAAGGTAAACTAAAGACTCTAAAGGTTGACTTAATAAAGAGTCGCTCGTTGTTAAAAGTCGTAAAGAACGTAAAGGCGTGAGGTTTGGTCGTGCGTCGCGTGGCTTTATCTCGTCTTTTATAAACTTGATATATATGAAATATGATATGAATATATAAATATTTTAATATTTATGTGCATGCTTATATGTATGACTTTATAAAGCAAAACACGCGCCGTGGCGAGATCTGAGTCATCTTTGCTGCACTTATCGCGATATTTATAACCTTGGGTGCACTAAAGGCTCTTAAATTTTCACTATCGTCCATACAACAAAACTCAATTCTTTTAAGTTTCTTTTCCGTTTTGAGATATAGAAACGTATCTTTAAAACAAGTGTAATAATGATAGCGGTCGTTAGAGCAATCTAAACAGCGCTCATAAAAAAATCCATCAAAAATCGACCATTGGCGTGTCGACGGGTGATTAGTTACATATTTTTCGGTTTCTCTATCTTCTCTTACCGTCAGAGTTAATTTTTATGAATTTTGTGAGTTTGTTAACATTTCTCGATCGTGATTACCTTTATGTGACCCATCATCTCTCTTTCTCATTACTTTTTTACCACTTATATCCTTTTAGTGATTGGCTCATCTTAATTTTACATATACATCAATTAAATACACACAGAAAACTCACGCACAGAGATTTTCCTTCAATAGGTGGTGTATGCTATCGTTAACCTTCAAAGACACACACCACGCGTGATGATGGTGATAATGAAATGGTATCATGTGTGGTCGGGTGATGCCATGCACACAAGATGCACGTGTGGTGTTGGTGTTAGTCCCATTGTTGATACAAAAGTTAGGCGTTCCTTGTTGAACTCGGTTCGTACCAATTAATGATTGTTGCTTGAGACTGCGCACTAAGGCGAGAAAACACCGTTAGAACACAGTGGGATTGTCTCCCCGATTATCCTCCGTATGAGGTAAATGTCGATTTAGGGTTAAAGGTGAGTTAGGGTTTGAGATCGTACCTTTAACGAGGATGTGATTCCTTATATCGCCGCGGAATCCTTGTTGGTTCGTGTTCCTGAACTCGTATCCGCCTAAGTCGGTTAGGCATGATTATCTCCTTGATTAAGAGATATCCGATATCTATTCCATAAATAGATTCGTATTTGGGCCTTTATTGGGCCTAAGCGCTTATCGGTAGCCCGGCTCGTCTTGGGCTTATCGATGTTAAGGTTTTGGCGGTCCGTGACGCGATATATGAACTATCGTCATCGTATCCCCAGGTCTAGTATCGCGATGCATAACTACGGATGCTAGACTAATAACGCGATCGATGAAACAACGTCGAGCGTGGCGAAGCCATAAAATATATCCTCCGGTACATTGTATCTAGACATGTGATTAAAAAAATTGGTGCCTCGTAAATCGGAAGTAAGCTGCGAGAGCGTCCCATCAGCAATCTCGAGCATAGTTAGTGTTGAGTGGGGTCCATGTACTCATCGTGTGGATGAAAAAATTATATAACCCGTAACTTCATTTCCACTTTGTTTCTCGCGGTAAAAGCGTTCATCCGCCATTGCTAACAAAACTCAAACTTCTGACCCAGGAAAACCTTGTATTGAGTAGCAGTAGCGATCTTAACAATACCATGGTCAAGCAGGTTATGCAGTTCACCTCGACCTCACCGAAGCGATCTTCTAGAATTCGCCGGTTACTTTATACCTCTTGATGTGCATCCGGTTGGGTCTTGACATCAATGCGATTTCCCCGAAGGAAAATAGGGGTATCACGGCGGTTTTAGATTCGCGAATCAGCGTGCCTTATCGATTTTTGCGATGTTTTAAATTATTCGAGCTACACATCCGGTACGCTTTGCCGGTGCGGCTAAAATTACCAATTTTGAGGTGAGCGCGTTTCTTTGGCGGTTAACGATCCGCCCTATTCCATGCCTTTTATCACGCGACATGGTACATGGGTGGGTATCCTTTAGCGGCGGTAGATTTGGTGTTATCTTGAAGCTAGATCTTGCTTAGAAATTGAGAAGTCATTTTTGGGTGAGCGACACATCTTCCGTGTATATGACTTTTATGCCGGGCGTTGTCGGGGATGAGTGCCCGTGCACGGATCATATGTTCTTGAGGATGCGGGCGATAGCCTGAACCGCATCCCATTAGTTCCTATCTGAGGAATTTTTGGTGCATATGGGCATCGGTAGTAATTATTGGTATCTTGGGATGAGATGCCAATCTTGGCCTTGATGGCGGTGGGTACTGATTTCCTTGCTTATAACTAATGTAAGAGCTTTACATCCTTTTCGCATTTATAACTTTGTTGTTGTTATACATTATAAGCGAGATGGATCTATTCACCGTTGTGCGCATGCGGCTGTCGAGTGAAGGTAGGAACGCGTCCCTGAAAGAAGGAGGAAGCTATCTAGCGGCTGCTGAGGTCATACCACGGAGATGAACATAGAGCAGTGCGAGCTCCTGCAGCCATGATTAGGCGGCGCTTCTAAGCGTGCCAAGCCCGAGTGCGCTTCTCCGTGGCGGCCGCACTGTGGCCGTGGCGCAACCTATGGAAGAAGAAGAAGGAATCGGGTTAAGCGCAAAGATCCGCGGAGAGGATGGCGCGAGCTCTCGGAAGAAAGCGCCATGTGATCTCTTTGTGGAATCATCCACGGATGATGTTGCATCATCTCACCGTCCGTTGATGTGTTGGCCAGCGATGAGTAATATTGTGAATACTTTTCGTACTGTTGTATATAGGCGGTAATGCTCGTCGTGTGCGGGTTTGAGCGGTTCGGACTCTCCCCAGGATAGTCTGTGCGATCTGAACCATTGGCCAAAGATGAAGATTTACTGCTTGGGGTTGCATCGATTGGGTCGATTGGTTGAGGAGTTAGTGCGGTGTCTGGCTGAGTGCGATAGTTGAGAGCTAAAGTGCGTATTGGCGAGTGGCGGCCAAGGTGCTAAAGATGAAGATTGCTTTGCTGGGTGCGATTTGGCTAGTGCGGTGAGGGTAGAGGTTTGGCGTGTATGTGCGAAGTAGAAAAATGGCGTTGATGGGCCAAATAAGCGAAAGCGCATAGTCGTCGGTACAAGGCTTGATTCTGGGCACTAAAGTATGTACGGAGAGAATAAGGACACATTGACCTCATTGATTGGAAGATTTTGGTGCAAGCTGAAGGCGGTGCTCTGGAGCCAAGAGATGAAGGCTGCGTAAGCTTACTTTGGAGTATGATGAGAATTATATCCTCGTCTAATGTCCTATCTCGGCCGGGTGGCTTATCGCCATGGTTTGCGTCTTGTTCTGAGTATACTCTTGAGTCCAGGAGGTAGTGGACAAATTTGGTGGGATAGTCAATGTGCTTTGGCGAGAAAAATCGGGGCGCTATAGAGCCTTTGCGGGAGGCTAACTTCTTTGAAGGTACTGTTGAAAAAGTTCTGGGTATGATCATGATCTTATGATAACAGTTCTTTGCTATGAATAAGATGAAGACTTTAGAGCTTCCATGATTCTTTGAAATGGGTAGACCAGGATTATCCTATAACGTTATGATGGAAGGATTTAGCGTGCGGTCATCTTGATGATCACGAAGCTTCATAGGACTATTATTTGAAGCCGATGTCTCTCGATTTGGTGCTGTTTTTGCTCACCCTAGGGACATGTTGAATCCTTTTGCTTTAGAAAAGAAATGTCCTTGAAGGAGTATTTGAGCGCGTGCTACGGACTTGCTAAAGGGAAGGTATTAAGGGTAAAAGCAATTTTGTGCGGGGTTGAGTGCGACTCATCTTCAAGATCGATGGCGTGCGGTGAGTCTTTGCCATAGTGTCTCCCAAGACTCGGACTTGTTGAAGGCTTAGCGAGAGTGTAGATGCTACAAGCGTAGGAACTTCATTCTTGGGCGATCAATAGTATATAGGATCTTATGTTTATGAACATCCTTTGTAATAACGTAGTCATAATAAAATCTCCTTTTGCTAAATGTAATGTTGTTATTGCGACTTGTAATGCGTCTTGTCATCTATCGTTGCGTAAAGATATGTTTTGTCAAGTATCCAAGTTGTACGACCCAAAATAATGTGAGAGATTCATAGTTATGTATGCGGATCATAGTATACTTAAACAGGTTTCTAAGTAATAGTGTCATAATCGTGTATGATGTGATATGCGTCTTGTAAATATCATCTTAAAGAACCAAGCGTGTTGATTCCTTATGTTGTTAAGCAGCGCACCATATGCATAGTTGCGCATCCGTCGTGAGGCGCGCAAACTTATTCAAGCGTCTTGAGAACAAGGTGTTTTACAAGGATCGTGATCCAATGTTGATGGGTTTGCAACCCTCTTGCTCAACAAGTTGTTTAGTAGGTTAACTTATCCTTTTACCATCGTGGGTTTATGGTACATGCATATTATGAAGGCGAAATAAAAATTGTTAAGACATACAATATATAGAAAATAACAAATGAAAATATGTCGCGGAGTTAGCTAGAAACAGCGTTTTATTGATACTTGCAAGTTTTTATGGGAAATAAATGAGACATTATACTAAGGAAACAAAAGAAATACATAGATAGTTATTGGGCACTTGATGCAAAGTGCCGAGGCGCTTATCTTGTTGGGCCATAACGGTTCTATAGGTAGCGCCTCTTGGGTTGCGGATGTTCCATGCATCCTCAAACCAATTACCATGACCATCACCTCCCGCCAAATGACAAAGATGCAAAAAAACACCGTGGATAATCATAACATGGTAAAATGAATAAGCTCAATCATTAACTGTTGGGGAATGTGACGTTCCAGGTGCTCAGGTTTGAGTATTGTGTCCAGATGCGGTTACATTGATTCCAGAGGTAGTGGGTAACCCAGTTGGAACCCTTGCTGAGAGGAAAAAAGAATGTTATCACCCGACGGTGACAATGCAGTACGAAGATGGTGATACGTTAACATAGGATCCTCAAAACCGATTGTCAAAAATAGTACCTCTTCTCGAGCCAGGCCTTCCATGTTGTCGTGATCCAGTATTATGTACACCTACGGACACGTTGGGCATGGAGGTGCCGGCCGGCGTAGGCAGGATCCCTACAACAAAATGGGTAACACCTTATAATCAAAAACTTTCAATGGGCAGTTGGACCATAGCCTTATGAATTAGCACCCTCAGAAATTATAGTACCTGTTCTAGGATCCGTCGCTGCTAAACCCATAACAACTGTCGTACCTATAACGGCAGACATACGTGCGCAGCTGGGTATTGAGAATTGTTCACGCCCATCCGCAGGTGCAGATGTGGGGATGGAAACCACTGCATTTACGTAATAGGAACACGATAATCGGCGAGCCAACGGGTAACATATGACATACCCTAACAACTCAAATCAGTTGTGGTAGGCCAACTGACTTACAGTTATCAAAAGGTATTGTCGTTTGTTGCATTGGATCCCGTGGCGATGCGGGTGACACACCAACTACCGAAGGTCCCTCATCATTGATTGATGCTCCAGCGCATGCTGGCACCGGTACAACACCTGGATATGGAAACATTAAGATACAATGCAGAAGGCATGTGAACAAAAACGGTGTGTGAACAACAATGTATCAAATGATATACATTACCCATTCGTCGACGAACTGATGGACGTGTAAAAGCGCTCGAAGCCGAGGGTCCATGATCAAGCCCTTGGCCAGACGTCTTTTCTGTAAGAAACATACGGTGTTTATAAGGCGAAGATAAAATGGCAACGAATAACAACTGCATAACAGCACACTTACAGGCTAGAACACAAACCTTTTATAATAGCCATTCGTGACCTTTTCCGGGCTGGCACATTGGTTACAGGCATAGACGGAGACGTGACCACAACATTAGAAACACCCTCCATCAAAATTTGGGCTAACCGTAGCGACTTGAAATCAAAATTCAATGGACCACAACCTCATGTGAAATTACCGAAATTAATAATGCAATTGTGAAGGTCATGGAAAACCAACACACTAACCACACTATCAAAAAGAGAGCATACATGGCTTTGGCTGGCCGATGGAAGAACCTTCCATCGCTGCAAACCCTGTGACAAAAGAGGCAAACGAACAAACGTAAAAAAAAAGGCAGAAGAAGACAACATAAAAGTGAAAAAACAACACAACGTCACTTGCATGCATTTGTACCCTCACATCCAACTTCGACACATGTTTTTTTAGCTTGCCTTCCCCCATAACTTGCATCAGGCTTACGAAAATTCTTTGTACGACTGCGCAAAACAACGGGTGGAGACTCTTGTGTTCCGACAGCTTGCAAAGGGAAATCATCACTGGCAACCACATTACTAACAATGTTCCCTACAGGTTCCGGACTAAAACCCTCCATAATGTGACCTGTTGAAGTACCAACACCCACTACCCGAACAGATATTTCAACACCATCGACACCATTACGGGAACACTAACTTGGTCCCAAAGGTCTTTCCTACCTTTGCTTTACTTTTCGTTTTCATGCTCAAGGAGAATAATTAAAATGAAAAAGCAAGGATCTGGCGTAATGAAAGAAACTAACAATATATATCCGTATCACAACTTTGGAAAAATGATCAAAGAACACCATACAATCAAAACGTTAGAAATAATACTAAAAAGTAAACCAAAACGGGAAAGAAAGATACCACACACATAAGCACGAAACATAGCAACAAACAACCACATCCTAGGCGCATAACAACACGTAAAAATTCAAAAAAACCTACCAAACCTTAAACCTACCACATACAGCGCGCGCATGTAATCTGAAACAAACTCAAAAGGGCAAAGAGCATGCAAGACCTATAAATAAGGGACAATGAAGAAGAAGATCGAGATCTGCATGACCTACCTAAACCCTGGAAGCAACCTTTCTTCTATGAGAAGAAAGCATACAAATCGTCAAAACACCTATTATACACACCAAAGACCACGGGGCGGAAAAATGAACCTCAACCGGCCCAACACTAACATGGCCCAAAAAAAGGGACATGCCCAGGCCCAATAACGCATTGGACAATATAAGACAATAAAAAACAATAAGCGCCGGAAAACGCCCATCTATTACTATGTATATAAATATGTTGTAGGAAGAAAATAAATGATCCCTATCGAGTTATAATTGTTTTAGAAATAAACTTGACAATTTAGACTACAATCTTGAGGATTTAAAAAATAAAATAAAATCAAGTTTAGTGATCATAAACCCGAGGTGTTAGGGTGGTGACATTCATGCCATCCAAACCTCACTCATACCTCACCACTCACCAATAATATCATTCCACCTAATCTCATACACCACTCATACCTCACCATACTTTTCTAGTGGCAACCATGATTCCATACACCACTCAATTTTATTTTTTATATTCATAATTATATTAAACAATTTAATAAAAACATAATATTTCATTAATAATAAAAAATTACATAATACTTAAAATTATAACAAGTAATCATATAACAAATAAATTATAACGAATAACAAAAAAAAAAAAAAAAGTATACCGATTGGATTTTCTTGTTCCGTTTAGAACATACTCAACGTCATCATCCTCGTAATCATATAGCGGTAGTTCTCGTTCGACACTTGGTTCACGCGCGAAGGACCTTCACGGTAGTCATTGAGCGGGTCGAAATCACTAGTCATCGACATCATGTATTGGCTTGGATTCATCGGTGGAGGTTGGAGATAATATTGGTGTTGATGTGATGGTAGGTTCATCGGTGGAGGTTGAGGATAATAGTGAGCGGGTTGAGGATAGTAGGGAGGTGGTTGTGATTGAACTTGCGGACAAACGGGTTGTGATCGAGAGCTTCGCCCACCGACCTTTGGATGAGGTTGAAACATTTTTGCTTTCTAGCATCCATCTTTTTAAAAGAATGATAGTTGGAAGAAGAAGATGAGAATAAAATGTGATTTGAAAATGGTGATTAAAGTGTATATTTATAGAATTTTTATTTTATTTTATTTTATTATTATTATTTTTTTTGAAAACACCTAACGGTTCTTTTTATCTGTTGCCCAACGGATCTTTTTGCTCCCTCTCACAAACCGAATCGGCATGGCATACCAGATGGCTTACATACCGCATACGAAACCGCGAACCAGAAGTAGCGGTGTTATCGAGCGGTTTCAATTCATACCAGACGACGACACCGAGGCGTTGCCACCACCCTTTATTTAGTTTTTGATCACTCCCTCCTTTGTTTGTTCACATAAATGTAGAGTTGTAGCTTACAATTTTGACTTTAAAAATGCCTTCCTCTTCTCTTGTTTTACCGTCCATATGTCATCGATCAGTTTTGAGTTAATCTTCTCTAACAAAATATGTAGGTCATAATTTGGTTGTGTTGTAGCGATTGTTTGTCGCTTTTATTGTTATATCCTGCAAGAGCTAATCTATATTGAGGAAAAAGTATGATTGGCACAAGACTAGAACATCTTCTTTCGTTTTCAAACTTCAACACGTAAAAGTTTTGTAATATAGTTTTCTACACTTTGAAGTTTGAACTGTTGCGTTATAATTGTTAACATATTTGTGGTGCTTGTAGTAGCAGTATTTATGAGAGAATTATTAAAGTTGCTTGAATTTAAATGAGTGTTTATAATACAACATGTTCGTATAATTAAAGTGTGTATATAGTATAACATGTTATGTATATATAGTACGTATTCAAAAAGGTATTGTCACAAAATTCAAAAATATTTAACGTTGCTGTAAAGATATTGAATTTGACTAGTTGAGAGTCAGTGGCTAACTTATTTTGACTTAAAAAGGGAAGGCGTGATAAGCTATAAATTATTGGGTACAATGTTCCTCTCAATTATCAAAGTCACATGGCTTATCAGCTAATCACATGGTCGGTTACGCGGATCGTTAATAATTAATTTAACTTATTATATATATATACTAAAGATCGGAAAGATCTACTGAGTAAAAAAAGTGTATCGTTAATTCTTATCATATCAAATTAACCAAAACTAAAGATCGGAAAGATGCTACTGTAACAAGAAGTGTAGCATTAATTATTATCTATATCAAATTAACCAAAATAGTCCTTGGTTCGTGCGTCTTTTGCAACTGGGTCCCACCATTATTTACTATCATCGAACCAAAACCAAACTTCAGATCCTCATTCGAGACCAAATAAAACAGAAAATCAATCCCAAATCCTTATCAGAAATCCAAATCGGACCAACACAAATCCAACCACAACACAAGCTAAATCCCACGCACCATAATCCTAACCCTAAACCCTTACCTCGCCGTGAAGGGTTTTACCAAAGAGAAAAAGCGAAGTGGAGGGGCTGTGGTGGCGGCGGTGGTGGTGGTGGCGCGTGGGGGTGTTTGTGTAAAATTTAATAACAAGACTGAAACCAAACTTGAATCTCAATTCAAGTATCTCTTTATTAATCAACCAAAACCACAATCGATCAGAAAGATCCTGATCTCAATCAGTACCATTATAACAAACCAAGAACCCACAACTTGCCACTGCTACTCAGGTTCAAGTCTATTGACTAACTTGCCAATAGTTCATACAAAACACTCAATCTCACAATGAATAACAAGAACAGAAACAACAAAGCCTTGCTTGAATACAAAGAGAATCACTATGTGTAAATGTGTTTGCGTATGCGCAGAGAGAGAGATATAAAAACCCTAGCATCTCTTCAGCTTATATAACCCTTGACTCAATATTGACTCCATCTTCAAACACTTGTCAACTTTAGCCCTCACACTTCCAGACTTCAACTAACTGCACCCAAAGATAGAACCAGCTAAAAACACAAATACAATAATGACACAATTAGTCCTTAAACATACATTCCAGGTTAGGAGATATATACTTCAACATCCCCCTTAACTCAACACGGAACATATCAACCATGCCGGTTTACCCACAAGCTTGTTATGTTGAATCTTGCCTAACCCTTTAGTAAAAACATCATAGCTTGATCTGCGGATGAATCTTTCGGTTTAATGACACCATTAAAATCTTTTCCACTTACAAATGTAAGTCAATTTCCAAATGCTTTGTTCTTTCATGGAACACATGATTAGGCTGCTATTTTGATAGCGACTTGACTATCACAGAAAATTTTAACGGTGAAAATGTTCCCATTTCAAATCATCGAATTTTAAGAACCCGAACAACTTGAGTAGTAGAAGCCATAGCCACATACTGCCTTGCGGATGACTTAGAAATGGTGTTTGTTTTTGCTTTTCCAGAAACTAGTGAACCATTCAAGAATAAACAAAATTCAAGTGTGATTTCCTAGTAATAACACACTTTGCCCGATCTGCATCAACAAATGCTTCAAGAGAAATATTTGGGCACTGGTAATATGAATACCCATCCGGAGAACCTTTAGGTATCTCAAACTTTAAGTGCAATTTTCAAATGAGACTTAAGAGGCTTATGCATAAACCGACTTAAACAATGAACATAATAGGCAATATCGGGCCTAGTATGAGTTAAGTAAATCAGTTTACCAATCAACTTTGATATTGATCAAGTTATCTATCGCAGGATCGATTATAGTAGGTTCACTAGTTAAAACCAAATTTTGTTCAAGAGGAAAAAGATGGTTTGCAAGCAAGTAAGCAAACTCGATTAACAAATCCAAACAATACTTTCTTTGAGTTAAGCATACACCACTCGGTTTCAATCACTTCAATGCCAAGAAAGTATTTAAGCTTTCCTAAGTCTTTAATTTGAAATTTAGATTTCAAAAAGCTTTAAACCTTTCAATTTCTTCCAAATTATTCCGGTGATTATTATATCATCCACATACACAAGTAAAGCAACAAAGTTACTTGAGTCACTTTTAGTGAAAAGAGAGTAGTCACTTTTGCTCTGTTTGAAACCATGCTCAACAAGAGCACTAGTCAATTTAGCATTCCATTGTCTGGGTGCTTGTTTTAACCCATACAAAGATTTTTTCAATCTACAAACTCTTTTATCATTAACATCAAAATAACCCTCTGGTAAAGTCATATAAACAGTTTCATTAAGGTCACCATAGAGAAAAGCATTGTTAAGATCAAGCTGATATATAGGCCAACACATCTGGACATCAAGATTAACAACACACCTAACAGTAACTATTTTAACCACAGGAGAAAATGTTTCATCAAAGTCAACACCTTCCTTTTGGCTATAACCTTTTATAACAAGCCTACCCTTGTATCTTTCAATTTCCCCTGAGGATTTATATTTAATTTTATAAACCCATTTATTCCTAATGGCCTTTCTACCAACAGGTAAATCACAAATCTCAAAAGTATCATTACTATAAAGGGCATGCATTTCCTTATCCATTGCATCTCTCCAGTGCTGTTCCTTACAAGCTTCTCTAAAGGTTTTTGGTTCAACAGCTTTATTTAGTTCAACGAAAAAGCAAAAATTTTCAGAATTAAGCTTTGAATAACTCACAAACTTTTGAAGACCATATTTAACTTTGGAATTAATAACAAAATCTTTATATTTATTTGGAAAAACAGAAGTTCTATCAGACCTTCTTAGAGAAGGCTGATCATTGTTATCAAAAACCAACTCTTTTGTCTGGTTTGGTAAGGGACTACCGACACCCTCAGAACTGTTCACACCAAGAGGTGTTGCGACCATCTCACTTGCCTTTGAAACCTCATTGGAACCAAAGAGAGTGCCCAATCACTCGCATTTGGTCATGATTGGTACGCCAAAATGCAAGGAGTTGCTACCATCATCCTCATGATGATCATTATATTATTGTTACCCAAAGGGTAGCGATCTGAGTATTATCATCATTAGGTGTGTCGGGCTATCACATACAACTTCATCAAAGAAATTAACATGCTCTAAACCACGGTAGGAGGTCGGGATTATCAGAAGTGTGTTTTATCTTGAAAGGAAACACATTTTCAAAAAATTTAACATCGCTAGAAAAGATAAATTGTTTCCTCTCAAGACTGTATAGCTTGTAGCCTTTTTGAAAGTTAGAATAGCCAACAAAACACATTTTTCTGCTCTACTACTAAACTTATCATTGCTGATAAGAATAGTGGCAAAACAAATACAACCAAAAGTTCTTAAATGACTAAAAACAGGTTTTCTACCAAAAACAAGATTGTAAGAAGAGTTTCCACTCAGCACTGAAGAATGCAATCTGTTAATCAAGTAAGTAGCAGTTAGAATGCATTCAGACCACAAAAACAAAGGCAATCCCCCCTGAAACATAAGTGATCTGGCAACATTCAAGACATGCCTATGTTTCCTTTCAACAATCCCATTTTGTTGAGGTGTATAAGTACAAGATGTTTGATGTATAATACCTTTTTCTTTACAAAAACTAGAAAATTGATTATTAACAAATTCAGTCCCATTATCACTTCTAAAAATCTTAACACTTTTATCAAACTGTGTTTTAACAAGATTATAGAAGACCAGAATACAATCAAACACCTCATGTTTACTCTTAAGTAAGTACACCCACACATCCCTGGTGAAATCATCTACAACAATGAAAAAATATCTGTAACCTTCTTTACTTTTGATTTTATAAGGACCCCAAAGATCCAGGTGAACAAGATCACCAAGTTTTTTTTGTTTTATGATCACTTAATGGAAAAGGCTCTCTAGTTTGTTTTGCCTTTTGACAAATGTCACAAGGCCCAATGTCATTTTTATCTTGAAAATTGATTTCACCTTTAAGAACTGCCAACACTTGGTCAGAAGGATGACCAAGCCTGTAGTGCCATGTTTTCTTAGGTAAGCCACAAACAGACTTAAAGTTCTTAGCATCTAGGTCAATACCTTGATCTCCATCAAAGTAGTATAAACCATCCACTTGTCTACCAATCCCTAGAACACTCATCCCCCTCAAATCCTGAGGTAACACATAGCACTTAGCTTCATCAAAAGCAATAACAAATTTGCTATTTCTAGCCACTTTATGAACAGACATTAAACTGACACAGTATTCAGGAACAACCAACACATCATACAGAGTCAAATGTTTAGTGAGGATCATGTTCCCAAACTTGGTAATTAAAGCTTCAGTACCATTGGGGTGTGAAACCTTAATACCAAGTTTGGAAATATCAATAACATTCACTAAAAATTTGTCAGTGTAAGTCAAGTGTTGGTTAGCTCCATAATCAACAATAACACCAGCTGCAACAAGTGCATCTCTCATTTTACTATTATGACAGAAAAACTTGTGAAAGTTTTTATTAAAGATTTTACTTTTGTTGAAAATAATACCTGCCATATTGGCATGAACATTTTTCCCATTTCCAACATTATTAACAGAAGTTTCTTTAATCAATGAAAGTAGCTTTGAAATCTGTTCATCAGAGAAAGCAGAAGTGGAACTAGAGCCAACAAAATTGTTATTGTTAACAAATCTTTTATTAAAATTTTGAGCCCCTTGATTATTACCAGTCCTTTTATTTTTACCAAAATTAGCAGGGTAACCAATGAGCTTAAAGCATCTATCCATAGTATAACCATTAAAACCACAGTGCTCACAAACTAACACAGGACCACCAGCAGTCCTTTTATTATCACTATTCCTAGGGCCATTAGTAGGTCTGAAAGAACCTCCAGAGGTAGCAGACCTCTGAGAGTTCCCTCTATTGGGCACACTGGAGTTGAACACAGATGACTGAGACCTTTGGGAAGTCCCATCACCTGAACCAGTTACCACAGACCTGTGAGACTCCTCACTAGAAATAACAGCAAAAGCCCCTTTAACATCAAGTAGAGGATCCCTAGATAAAATGTTACTTCTGATTTTCATGTAAGAATCATCTAACCCCATTAAGAATTGCATAAGTTTCATTAACTGGTTATGTTTTTTTAAAACCCTCAGCAGCATGACAAGTACATCTAGGTAACTTAATTAAAGCATCAAATTGTTTCCACAAAGTGCTCAATTTATTAAAATACTCAGCAATATAACTACCATTTTGAGACAAAGAGTTAATTTTATGATGCATATTAAAGGTAACTGAACCATCAACTCTATCAAATGTTTCTTTTAATTCAGTCCACACATCAGAAGCCTTTTTTGAAAAAATTTGCCCCAAGAATAATTCTTCAGATATAGAATTCAAGATCCACCCTAATACCACAACATTCACCCTATCCCATTGTCTACCTAGGACTTCATCAACATGAGATCTTCCACAAGACCAATCTATAAAACCAATTTTATTCTTGCCTTCTAAAGCTAACAACATAGCACAAGACCACACATTATAATTCTCAGTCCCTTTTAGTTTGATAGACACAACAGTTAAGGTGACATAGTCATTAGGATGCAAATGCAAAGGATTACTAAGATCCAATTTACTAATCAAAGTAAAAGGCTCATCAGCCTCATACTCATCATCAGTATAACCATGAACATACATAATGAAAGCAACACAGGCAAACACACAAGAAAGGACAAGAAGGTAGTTCCCAGGCTTCCTTGCCACACAAGGTGGTAGGTCAAGGGCAGATCACTCAAGATTCAAGCAAACACACAAACAGATAAAAGCAACAACACTCCAAAAATAATCTCAATCACCTCCAACAATCCCAACGCCTCCTCCCCGTCAATCTAAACAAGAAATAAGAATAAAGATAGATAAAGAGTGTGAGAGGTGTTACAGTGCACGCAAAATCCAGAAAGCAGCGGAACAAGAACCCTGGTTACAATTCTTGAGACAAGAATCACAACCCACACGATCTCAATCAACCCAGAAACACAACCACCAAACCCTAAATTTCAAGATTTAGGGAAAACACCAATAGCCACCAAGATTCACCGGAAAAACCAGTAAACCAATCAAGAACACAACAACCAACCACTAATCGAAGCCAGAGATCAAAACCCCAAAAAAATCCGAAACCCTAATTTTATGAAAAATTAGGCGTTTTAATAGAACTTGTAAGATTGATCAATTAAAGTCAAAAGAAACCAATTAATCAAGATTAATTGTGTTTTAATCAAATCAATTTGAAAAATCCCCAAAAATTTTTGAAACCCTAAAAGTTTAGAAAACCGATTTTAGAGCAAAATAAGAAACCTGGCTCTAATACCATCTAAAATTTAATAACAAGACTGAAACTAAACTTGAATCTCAATTCAAGTATCTCTTTATTAATCAACCAAAACCAAAATCGATCAGAAAGATCCTGATCTCAATCAGTACCAATATAACAAACCAAGAATCCACAACTTGCCACTGCTACTCAGGTGCAAGTCTATCGACTATCTTGCCAATAGTTCATACAAAACACTCAATCTCACAATGAATAACAAGAACAGAAACAAGAAAGCTTTTGGTTGAATACAAAGAGAATCACTATGTGTAAACTGTGTTTGTGTATGAGAAGAGAAAGAGAGATATCTCTAAATCCTAGCATCTCTTCAGCTTATATAGCTCTTGACCCAACATTGACTCCAACTTCCAACACTTGTCAACTTTAGCCCTCACACTTCCAGACTTCAGCTAACAGCACCCAAAGATAGAACCAAGCTAAAAACACAAATACAATAATGACACAATTAGTCCTTAAACATACATTCCAGGTTAGGAGTTATATACTTCAACAGTTTGGTGACGACTCACGAGCCGAGAAGATCCAGAAATAAAGAAAGCGAGCCGATCTATTGAATCGGCTAAAAAAAAGTATTGCCGGAAAATATTCCGGCGACGGTGGTGGCCGGAAGTTGCGGTGGTAGGGGTGTTTGGTGGCGACTCACGAGCCAAGGAGCTCCAGAAATAAAGAAGGCGAGCCGATCTATTGAATTGGCTAAAAAAAAGTATTGCCGGAAAATATTACGGCGACAGTGGTGGCCGGAAGTTGCGGTGGTTGGCCGGGTATGGGAGTGGCCGGCGGTGAGGAGTGAGAGAGGAGAGAAAGAGTGTGTTATATGTGTGTGTTTAAGAGAGAGAGAGAGTAAGAAAGAAATAAATGAAATAAAAATTCTGTTTTATAAAAGTTTAAGGGACCAAACATGTGCAAATAAAGCTCAAAGGTTAGTAGTGAAAATAGGGGCGGAGGGACCAAACTTGCCAAGATGGCTAAACTTTTCATAAATACACTCTAGGACCCATTTGACGTACCAAACGGGCTTGAAAAATTACGAAACTTGCACCATTGTTCACGAAATAATTTTTCTAATAAAAACAAGTATAAATACACATAAGTTTCTTGAAATCAATTTTCTTGGCAATTACTGTTCGTGTTGTGCTTTATAGGTTGTGCCGGTTTAATCAAGGGACATGGCAGGGACATTTACTATAACAACATTGTAACACCCGCAATATACTGACCTAAAACTATCTTACGACCCATACCTTTCTCCACCGAAGCCATAAGTAGTAGTTTAAAGCTTGATCGAAGCGGCAATTATCAAGAAAAAATATCTGAATTGGGCCTCGGGGTCACGTATAATAAGATCTAAAATCTCTAAAAAACACTTAATAAAAAACGATATAGACCAAAATTTTTTTTACTCATATAAGAATTACTATATCAAACCTACTTGCCCATTAACGAAACAGAGAATCCAAATATTCAAACCAAAGAAATAGACAAACAAATTTAATTCACGTCTACAAAAGCAATCCTGCTGCATCGCGCGGGTTTCCACACTCGTTTCTAAGATGCGAAAAATATCCCTATAGATTTAAACTAGTCGGGTACTCGTGCGTTGCAGCGGCGGGTACCCGTGTGATTATACTTTTTGGCGATAGCAAGATTTTTTCGATGCATTACTTTTAAAGAAGGAAAAAAAAAGTCTCACAGAGGTTATTGATTGAAAATTAGTTTGTTTTCTTACTTACGCATTTAGTAACATAATAAAAAGCTTTTATAGCAGGGTGCCTACGCGATTATATGTTTTTCATGATGCTAACTTAACACATGACGATAACATATGGAACAACTTTACCACACAATGTTGCTTTAAAAAATGGCAGAATTGTATCACGATGTAACGACGATACGAAAACGATGGTTAACGATATAGCTACTCGTTTAGGACGTGTAATATTATATATCGTTTAAAAATATAAGGTGTTTTCAAATAGCAGTTTTAGCACTATATAGTGGTGTTTATATCGCTAAGTTGTGATGGTAAATGGTGGTCCGTTGCGTGGTTGAAAAATGTGGTGTCAGAAATTCTGACTACATAAAAGATTGGTTTCTATGATTCGCTTAATGATTTGTAAATTTTATTTAGTAGGTGTTTTAAAGAAGAAATATAAGATAAGATGATTTATGCGTTATTATTTTATACCATGTGATATATTAAGTGTACTTTTGAGTGAAGAGTATTTTAATAATATCATTATTTAGTGGGTGTTTGAATGATATAAATGATAAAATGATTTATGCATTATTGTTTTGTATCATTTGATATATTAATTGTACTTTTGAGTGATGTGGTATTTTAATTATATTATTAATGATTTGTAAATTTCATTAGTGAGTGTTTTAATGAAAAAGAAAACTTAGATGATTTATGTATTATTATTTTGTACCAAGTGCTATATTAATTGTATTTTTGAATGAGGGTATTTTAATGATTTCATTAATCTGACATTAATATACATAAATGTTACAAGTTAGATGATTTACGCATTATTGTTTTTTACCAAGTGCTATATTAATTGTACTTTTAGTTTCAAGTTTAGTGGGTTACTTTTACTAGAAATATTTTTTGTCTTAAAAATTTGAAGACTTCTATATTTAGAATGTCCTAAACACTTTATATAGTAGTATAGATTCGAGCATGAGCAACGTACCAAGTTATAAAAAACTTGATGCGTTTAATATCATTATTTTTTTTTTCATAAATTGTATCTTTTAAAAGGTCATTTGTTTATGGGTTAGGATTGTCTCAAGTTGTTTTTACAACTTGAGTCAAGTTGGACATGTGTAGCCATTAGATTTGATCCAATGGCTCACATCCTCCTAACTTAACTCGAGTTGTAAAAACAACTTGAGACAATCCCTACCCTTTCTACAAACACTCTTCAATGCACAAAAGTCTTTTAAAAGTCATTGGTCAAGCATCATTAAAATATAATCACTTCTTACATTTTGTATCAAACGCTTGGTATATGTCAATCTATTTTCTTTAAAGTTATTGGTAAAGCTTTTATCACAATAGGTAAAGTCATCCAAATGACTTGATAAAATAGTGAAAAATCTTTTGTAAACTTACCAATGCAGTTGCTCTTATAGTGTATATTTGCAATTACAAAAGGTATACAGATGACCTCATATTATTTGTTTCTATTATTATTTTTTTTAAAACTTTCAACCCGTCCCCCTCAGACTATGCTTGCAAGTTTCCCCGCAAAAAGCTCTCCTCACTTACTTTTAGAAAGAAGACTGTCACAAAATAACTTTTTACTGATAAAAAATAATAATTTAAAAAATATATAACTATTATTGCTTTCTTTTTCTTACATTCTGTATAATCATAATTAATTTTATCTATAATTAATTAATTTATAATTTCTTTGAAGTCTTCTATACTAATAACATCAAGAATAATATGTAAACTTGATCAAAATACTTGATTTATTTTTACAGTTAATTTGGAACAACTAAAAAAAGGTTAAAAAATAATTAAGTAATGATATAATTATATGATATAGATTGTCTTTGTCTTGATCTTGATCTTTGGTCTTGTTCTTGAAAAAGATTATAAAAGAGATTATTTTTATAAGCTACATACGAAGAACCTTTTATTTTCGAGAGATTAAAGATTATTTTATAATAATCTCTTATAAGTCTTGTCTGTCAAACAAAGATTATTTTTAAGAATTTTATTTTTCGAAAAAATAATCTTAGCGCAATAATCCTTCATGTCTCTGTTTGTCAAACATACCCATAATCAATTATAGCACATTCTCCCTTACTTTCAATATACAAAAAATTTGCTAATGAATAGTACTTTTTAAAAAGTGAAAAGTTTCACAGTCGACACTTTGATAATTGTGTTACCAAAGACGACACTTAAAAAATTGTGTTGCTAAAAATGACACAACGCACAACAAGAAGTAAAATCTATAAATATAACGCACGCAAACAACGTGCACGAAGAACTTTTGCGCTTTAGTTGTATTCTCTGCGTGTGTCCAATTTTGAAGTGTAGATCAAATGAGAGGCTAACAACTGACAGTGCGCGCAAAAGAATTTGCTCGCCCTTATTTAATAAAAGTTTGGAGTTGCCTATACGAAAATACCTAAACATTTTTTGCTATCATATTTCTATTTTGGCGCAAGGGAGGGTGAAGACCCCAAACTAAATACACATAATGACATAAATGCTACATGGTCTTGCCACTCCTATAACGTTCGCAAACAACCTCGAGCTAAGAGCAAGAGATGGAGAATCAAATATGCAAATTCGCTATTTTATTGGCATCCTCGTGCTATCATATACAAGTATAAATATTATTTATTAAAACTTTTATAGCACATGTACGAAAAAGCTCTAGATCAACCTAACGTTATACAACACGTACGATCGAAAACACAATTAAAATTTGTTTCTAATTTAATTAAATAATTCCTTTTATCAATGATATGATGATAAGAAGTTCAAATGCTTATTCTTTTACCAAAAGAAAAAAAAAAAAAAAAAAAGGTTCAAGGAGCATGAAGATTGCTCAAGTTTATTAAACCTCGCTTTATACTCCATTGACGATGATGATATCAACTATCAAGTTAAAAAAGGGTATTAAATTGTGATAAAAAATATCTAAAAATAAAAGATTGAGTTGGTTCCATGATTCGTGCCACGATGTGCTGCCTGCCATGAGGCATGCAACCGTACCTTGTATCTAGGGTGAATTTGTACCACCCATGCACCATTCTCAGATCTATTTATATTAAACATTATTTTACCATTTTGATGATCAGAAATCAAGAAGCGATTTATGAATAGTGTGGCTAAAAATAGATAGCTGGTCGTGTCTAGCTTGTTCAGACCGATGCTTAATTATATGTATTAGATAAAAATAGAGAGCTGGTCGTGTCCGCGACATATATAACAAGAAAATCAATTATCAATTACAGACGCACAAAAGGATCTAACATGGTTCTAGCTAGTGACATGCGGATTGCCATATGCCCATGGGCAGATGGGCTTAAATGATAAAAATAAAATGAAAATGAAAGCCTATATATGTAGAAATTATTACTCGCAAAAACCTATGACTACAGACTACATATATATCAAACTCATATATAACATTAGGCGCCAGATCATAAACAAGATAAACGTTAACAACTAAACAGATATCGAGTTGCTTAAGATACCTCTATCCAGATTTTAGACATATTCTCAGATATGCATATCAGAGTTAAACGATGCCTAATAGAAAATGTTAAAATCCAAAATCAAAAGTGTAGAACCAATCGATCATTGATTTACTTTAAAACATACATATATATGTTTCGACAGACGTAACATTTAAGTGAATTCGCAATCTACTTCGAAGTTGGAATACCTTTTTGAACATAAAGGGCTTAGCGATGCTGAGTTAATGTTGTGTACACAACAACTTCCCAACACTTGGATATATTCATAATTCATACATGAATCAAAGACCTCATGGTTGAACCTTCTTGTTAATAATACATATGCTATAATTAAATTGTGTCAAATCTTACAAGAGAGAGTTCTATTAATTTCAAGTTAATTCCGATAAGAAAATAAGGTCTGCCGCATTATATGTCCTAAATATCAAGTAGAATTTGACTATAAGAAATTGAAGCATTTGGGTAGCTAGGAAGGGTTGGAAAGGGTCACGGACTTGCCCTCCCTTGGTAATTACTTGTACGCTTTCTAAATAATCGAGGTATTATGACATATTAAGTTATATGACATGAACCTCAGACTAGAGTTACTCTAAGAGCAAGTAGTGAACTTATTTACATAACATTTAATTAAATAGTCAAGAATCAAATGGCTTGTAGCCTAGCAAACGATATCGTGATATGCTTCTGAACCAAGTGGTTGCAAGGTTAAGAAGTGGTTGCGAGGTTAAGTCTCGTCCGAGACAATCGTGTGACATATTCGTAAATTTTGTGAGATTGTTTGTTTATCTTTGAAAAAATAAAATAAAAAAAGAAGAAGACTAGACATTCTATATACTTCTTAATCCGCTAGGTCGGTGGGTTATAAAAATAGTTTCGATAGCACGTGGGGAAAAAAAACTCACGCTTGCACTAATAAAGAAATTACTGGGCTTTCGTAACATTTGCCCCAGTTTATTAGCCCCAGCCCAAACATGAGGAAGTGTGTCGCTTGGTCCAACTTCCAAGATGTAAAAACATGAGATAACGATTACGCCTCTTCTCAAATGTGCCAGTAGTCTCTCACACACACGAGACATAGGCGGTTATACCACATCAAAGGTTCAAGAATTCACGGACACACCGACATAAAACAGTTGAATCGGGTTCCGTTTGGGGCTGCAATTATACTCAATCAAAACGCAAGAACTATGGTTTCAGGTTTGGGTCTCTTTTTTTTGCCATAAAGATATTTTTGTTTATGCTTGATTCATGTTCAATCATACAAATATACCCAATCAAAACACAACAAGTACGGTTTCAGGTTTGGGTCTGACTTTTTTTTCCCTAACGATATTTTTGTTTATAAAGATTTATGTTCAATCCAGTTAGGGTTTCAATTTTGGGCGGAAGATTATTGTTGTTTATGCCCGATTCACTACAATAATAGTTATATGTGAAGTCAACGTTCATAAGGCTAATCAAACAGGTTTCTTATTTTTATCCTTTCTATATGTTTTCAATTCTATTGTTAGATATGTTGAACGGTAATAAAACTAACAAACTTTAGTTTGTGAAATTTTCAAATCCGGTATGAACTTATTCACTATAAACTCTTTGATCTAAAACTTTACGACTTTAGTTTACGTTGTTTCATTGAAACTTTATGCGGTTTTAATATTAGTCTTATATGCATTTGTTTTGCGCTTTCAAGGGTTCTAAGGGACTAGGAAATGAAAAAGGGTGAAATTCTTTAACCTATTTTTTTAATTAGTTGTCTGCTTTGATCTTATAAGACTTACAATTTATTTGTAATTGCAAGTCTTAATTTCAATCTTATAAGACTTAAAATTGTAAGTCTGAATTACAATTTTTTACGCTATTCGTGTTACTCCGGGTAATCTAAATATTGGGTTGGAAGTGTTTGGCGATTAAAGTTTGGCTCAACCCGACCGCTCGGTAATTTCATCTAATGTTTCTTCTACCACCTTAGTTACTCTCGCCGTTTCTTTTAAGATTCTGATTCCATTCTCTTGGAATATTTATACGTAAAAAAGCCTAATGGGTTAACTTTAAAATCGGTGCGGAAGGTTTCTAAGATCTCGCGTGGGTGCTACATGATAACAAGTGCACGTAAAAGGTTCGCGCTGTAAGGTTTACTCACCTTCGTCCATAGTCTTATTTTTGCCATACATGCGCTTTGCTCATATACCGTAAGAAAGTTAAGAACATCTGAATTAAATTTGATAGCATCTCGATTCTGCTTCTAAAATTGCAAATGTTTTATTTCACGAGATATAGATTTGGAGAAGCTATCAAATTAAATGGCATCTCGATTTTGGTTGTAGGCTCTCAAGAAAGTGGAAGTAATGGCGATAGGGATGATGCTACTCTTGAGATTGTAGAAGTGCATCTCGATGATTAGTATATTAGGTTATAATGACTTTCCTTTTCCGTAACGCTTTCGCAGAAGGTTCGATCTTTAATCTATATCAATACTTTAAGGTGAACAACATTTTCTCGACATTTATTCTAATACTTTCTCTGTCTTTTAATATATATACTTATGAACTTTGCTCTTATAATTGACGATTGGTTTTGTTTTCGTAAACCATTGGCTACTGTGTGCATCATCTTCTTACAATTTCAAAGCAAAAGAAGGCGCCTAGGATCTCCTCTTTTCGATCTGGTGCACCATCTTCTTATAATGTTAAAACAAAAAAGGGCGCCATAACACAACCTTTTCAAAAGGTATCGGTTTATTTTATTAACGAAGTTATCAGACTGCAGAGGGTAGTAAACGACGATTTAGTTTTGACGAAGTTAGTAACCTGTATCTTGACTCAATTTCTTTGGTTTGGTCTGTTTGATCTGTTTTCAATCATGTACTGACCTTGCTTTATCGTATTCGTTCTACTCACTAATCTTTCCATCTCTAATGATTATGGTATCCTTAACTTTTAACATTATAAACTCATACTTGTGGGGGTTTAGCTTTGGCCATTGCGCTAATGAGTTTATGGAAGAGAAGAACAAGCAGATACTCTAATTGAACAGATGACAATCCGCCAACTACTTCTGTAACACCCCAACCCGATAAGGGTAGAAGTATCACAGTATGGTGTCATATCAGAACATACATAATGAACATAAATCAAACAGCGGAAGCCTTATAATAAATCCCGAAAGAATTCAAGTCAACAAGACTTATCAATACATAGATACAAAAGGAAAAACTCTAAAATTGAAAATATAATAACAAAATCAAATGAAGTCTAAGATGACTAGGCACGGTCTCTATATCACTCATCTCTCAAACCCAAACAATCCCGGCTCTAGCTTATGTACTGCCGCAGAAAAGAAATGCGGCCGAGCTTAAAAAGCCCAGTGAGCAGATATAACGATACAATAAAATAAAGCGAGAATAAAGTAAGGAAAGTCAATAAACGGTATATCAAAGGAACATAGCAGGTAAATGAAACATAGGAAAAGGGTCGATTATCCACCACGAGCCAACAAAACAAATCAAATCAAATCATATATCCATAGTAGCCTGTAGTAACCAATAGTAACCATAGCAAATATAATGACATGGGTGATCGGCCCCAGATTGTGAAGACGCAGATTATATGCGACATCATTCACCGCATAAATCATAACATATCGATAATGAGAACAAATCTAGGATGCATCCATACGCCCGCAGATGAGATAGTGGCCATACAATATATCGAGCTCATAATCGACATATGGAAAGGGACGGTGTGGAACATCACTCAACCACACTAAAGTCATGCCATTGGTGCATCAATGACACGGACATGGAACCCCATGCCTAGTGATAGCTCGGGTCTCAAACCGACAGTCAAGGCAAGGTCATATCAAAAGGATTCATATCAAAGGTTCATAAGTCAAAGGTTCATATCAAAGTCCATAGCGAAGTTCATAATCAAAGATGCATATCAAAGGTTCATAATCGGAAGGTTCATATCAAGCAGTTCACATAGGAGATTCAATCAAAGGAGCATAGCAAAGTTATAGGAAGCCCTAGTAAGAAGGCTCGAGCAAGGATAACATTCAAAACCAATATCGAAGATGTAACGAATCATGAGAAACCCCTACTGAAAAGGGATAGAATATCTGTACCTTATTCGAAGCAAATCAACAATGAAAGCAAAATAAAGAAATGAGATCAACCCAGTCGCTCGGAACCTATATGAATTAGATAACGTTCCATAAGAATCAGATTATTCGTTTTAGACGGCTTTCCATTTTAAGTAACTTTCTATTTTAGGCAGGTTTCCATAATTAGTAACTTTCCATGTATTATGTACTTTAAAGATATATTAGGTTAAGAGATTATTATAATTCTTTAAGCCACATTACACAAGTTTAGGGTTCAAAATGTAAATATTATAAGTGTAGGATATTAATTGTAATTATATTATATTTACCCATTTTACTCATTTAGTCCTTTTTAGTTATTATAATGACAATCGAACCTTTAAGTTTCAATAGCACTAAATCATCCTTTTAATTCATATAAGTCATATGCATATATATACGCAAGCCTTACTTTAGATTAGGTTTTCTATTACGTTTTAAGTCATTATTCCATGCATTTCTAGTTGACATAAAATACCACTCATAAAACATGATTTAAATTTTCGTTTAGCTTTGAAACGGAAAAGAAATGAGCATCACGTGAGGACAAGATTAGGTTCATAGCTCACACAATATACCACATGCTGTACGAGACACACATATATAGAATCATGGTTCTTATGCAGATTATCCGAAGGTAATTACCCTACTTCTTTTAACCTTTATGTGACATGCCTTTTTAGGTTCAAGTACATGCGTATGGCTGGTTTTAAAACAAGTCCAACTCCAATTACAAGCAGAAAAAAAAATGCGTCTACCTTCTTTTAACATCATGCAAGGCATGTTATGGATGTCTAAAATAGGCGCATGATGGCCCTAGACCTACGACCAAAAGTATGGATACCACAGAAAGAATGTAGTGCATTTGATGACATAAAAACAAAGGTCCACCTTATGGTTTTTTTAATGTATTTTATGGTATGCTATTTTTAATCCTTGTGTAGCATGTTTTATTTAGGCAAATACATGCGCATGACATGCATTTCAAACGACGTAATCAAAGACTAAAGCGGAAGCGAAGAGATCACGGACTTGTTACAGTGAGCAGAGAAAGAGCAATGAAACAAAGATCAAAAACGACCAACCAAGCACCTCTTGTGCTTCTTAACCCACGACAGCAGCAACACACCACTCACGACCAGAAAACTCAAGCAATCCTTGTGCTACGTACGTGATTTCAGCCTCCCAAGCGAAACCTTCGGATTCTTTTCTTGGACTGCTTGTCGACAGAAAAGATGGAGGAGGGAATACTTTTCTTGCCGTCACTTGTAGAGAGGATTTGGTAGGGTTTTATTTTGAAATGGTAAAAGGTAGTTTTAAATGAGAGTAATGGAAATTTATTTTGGTGATAATGATGAGTGATTTGTGGGGATGTAACCGGCCATTAAGGGGGGGAAAAGGACCAAATTCTTGCTTTCCATATTAACCATTTTCTTTGATGAATTTAGACCCTTTTCTAGTATAAGTGAATTATGTACAAGATGTAACATTATTGGATACTATAGAGTTCATTTTATTTGTGAAACATTTACTTGATGACATAAGTGAAATATTCTTATCATTATCTTGCGTAAATAATTCATAAGATAAGTTGTTAATGTATTTACGAGGTCGACGCGTTTTACGAGTTTTCAAATTTATTAAGCTTGAGGGGCAAAATGGTCATTTAATGCGTTTAAGGTTTTAGGGTTTTACAACTCTTCCCCTCTAAAAAAAAATTTTCGTCCTCGAAAATTGAAGTGAACACGAATGAAATCAAATGGTAACAACGGAGACATACCAGATTACCATGACTGAGGGTAACAAAAATCAAACGGTAGAACTTTTCAAAGATGAACACGTGCCGATACTTCAAACGTATCACTCGCATATCGATGAAGATAGATCAAACGTATAGGTATAATGATCCCAAGGTCTTGCTAACTCAGACAATCTTAATCAGGTGCCAGAAATTCTAAACTCTAAGGCACTCCTCGAGACATCCTATGATCACAATGAGGTGCGTCATATGATGTAAGTATTATTACGTTGTGGCGTCATAATACCAAACATCATATGAGTATACCTTCATGATGACCATACTTTATCTCGAGTCGTGAAAATCAATCCTATCAACCACCTAACGGTCCATTCTACATCTTAAGGTTGGTCCAAATAATTATCACTAACGAATTCGAAATCAGAGGAGCAGAAAATATAAGGGCGTAATGAACATAGCAAGTACGAACTGAAACACGTCGGCAATATCATCAGGTCTTCCGGTTCGTCAAATCTCAAATAAAACACTCATCCAACAAACGCAGAATTTATCTGAGCAGAGGTCATTCAAAGAGAACAAATATTATTAAAGAAGTCTTATCCAACGAAAAGTCACATCAAAGTATCAAGGAAAATACTTGCCAAACATTAGTTTCAAGTAAAGGAATAAAAGAACTAAATAAAGAACTCTTGACGGTCGGCCCTTCTTCACTCCCATTTGCTTTCTTCTTAGGCGATCCACGAATCTTATGCGCTGTGGAACCGCTTTTGTAACACGCTCCGAGGCCTTATAACATTCGCTCGGATGGGGCTTACCACAAGTTTTGCAAAGAGGAGGGGGAGGCAAAATCTCAAAAGGCCTCCTATAAGATGAAGAACCTGCAGAACGGTCATGATGAGTATTACGAGAAGAGTGATCCCGAAACTGACGTTGACTTCCATTATCGCGTCCCTGACGGTCATCCCCTGACCTATCATACCTCTGCTGACCCTGTACTCGAGTGTCCTGGCGTCTCGAGTCGTAACCTCTCGTCTGTCGACCCTTGGAACCCCTTTTTGATCTTGACGACCTCTACGATCAAAATGTGGTCCCGACCACGGAATCTGTCACGATCATATCGACCCCGAACTCCCGAGTATGGTCCTGTCGACCCGAGGATGAATACAATCCCATCCCTGTTCCTCTTGTTGTAACCACATTCTTCATGCAATAACTCGATGTTGCGGGCAGCATAGCAATGACCACCTCGATTGTACTCGGTATTAATCACCACGTCCAACACCCACTTCTTCAACCCCATTTGAACTTACGAGCACGACGACGAGCATCTCCGACAACAAAGACCTACAAACCCAACCATCCTCATAAATCGTTGCATATACTGTGAAATTTTCCTTCTCCGGTGATGTATGGCTTCGTACTCCCTTTCATATCGCTGCTGTTCTGACTCAGGGAAATACTGTTTGTAGAAGATGTCCCTGAAGGTGTTCCAAGCACAAGTATCTAGAAAGTTCTCTTCCTTGGACAAGAGATAGGCCTTCCACCAGTTTAGGGCATCACCCTCGAGTTTGAAGGTAGCAAGCCGGGTTTTCACCTCGTCACCACAACCCAGCACATTGAAAAGCTTTTCCATGTGCGTAATCCAGTCCTCCGCATCATTAGATGAAGCTGCCGAGCGAAAAGGAAGTGGCTTAAGTTTGTTGAAGCGTTCGATCCAAACATGAATGGGTGTAGGTGGGTTAGCACCCCCACCATTATCCCCACCAGAAGAGCTAGCGCCATTCCGAACGTTATTAGTGATGGTAGCAACGATCTCGGGCATAGCAGTGGCCAGAGCGCGTGCAATCAAAGCTTCGAAGTTAGGATGTCCATCCCCGTTGTCGTCGCCGTTCCTTCGAGTTTGGACCATCCAAGAGTTCATTAAGCGATTAGCAAAGGTTAGGAAATAGGATGAAGATCATGAGCGGAAATGATGATAATGAACCTATAATCTACCCAAACCTCACCAATCAAATCTTAAGCTCTACGGGTTAACGCTAGGTCCATATGTCACAAGTCCCGACTACAAGTCGTAAACTCGGCTCGATACCATAATTGTAACACCCCAACCCGATAAGGGTAGAAGTATCACAAGATGGTGTCATATCGAACATACATAATGAACATAAATCAAACAATGAAGCCTTATAATAAATCCCGAAGAATTCAAGTCAACAAGATTTATCAATACATAGATACAAAAGGAAAAACTCAAATTGAAAATATAATAACAAAATCAAATGAAGTCTAAGATGACTAGGCATGGTCTCTATATCACTCATCTCTCAAACCCAAACAATCCCCGCCTCCTAGCTTATGTACCGCCGAGAAAAGAAATGCGGCCGAGCTTAAAAGCCCAGTGAGCAGATATAACGATACAATAAAATAAAGCGAGAATAAAGTAAGGAAAGTCAATAAACCGTATATCAAAGGAACAAAGCGGGGTAAATGAAACATAGGAAAAGGGTCGCTTATCCACCACGAGCCAACAAAACAAATCAAATCAAATCATATATCCATAGTAGCTCAGTAGTAACCAATAGTAACCATAGCAAATATAATGAGACATGGAGTGATCGGCTCCCAGATTGTGAAGACGCGTATTGCACACCGACATCATTCACCGTATAAATCATAACATATCGATAATGAACAAATCTAGGATGCATCCATACGCCCGCATGAGACAAGTGGCCATACAATATATATCGAGCTCATAATCGATAATGAAAGGGACGGTGTGGAACATCACTCAACCACACTAAAGTCATGCCATTGGTGCATCAATGACACGGACATGGAACCCCATGCCTAGTGATAGCTCGGGTCTCAAACCGTGAGTCAAGGCAAGGTCATATCAAAAGGATTCATATCAAAGGTTCATAAGTCAAAGGTTCATATCAAAGTCCATATCGAAGTTCATAATCAAAGATGCATATCAAAGGTTCATAATCGAAGGTTCATATCAAACAGTTCACATAGGAGATTCAATCAAAGGAGCATAGCAAAGTTATAGGAAGCCCTAGTAAGAAGGCTCGAGCAAAGGATAACAATTCAAAACCAATATCGAAGATGTAACGAATCATGAGAAACCCTACCGAAAAGGGATAGAATATCGTACCTTATTCAAGCAAATCAACAATGAAAGCAAAATAAAGAAATGAGATCAACCCGATCGCTCGGAACCTATATGAATTAGATAATGTTCCAAAAGAATCAGATTATTCGTTTTAGACGGCTTTCCATTTTAAGTAACTTTCTATTTTAGGCAGGTTTCCATAATTAGTAACTTTCCATGTATTATGTACTTTAAAGATATATTAGGTTAAGAGATTATTATAATTCTTTAAGCCACATTACACAAGTTTAGGGTTCAAAATGTAAATATTATAAGTGTAGGGTATTAATTGTTATTATATTATATTTACCCATTTTACTCATTTAGTCCTTTTTAGTTATTATAATGACAATCGAACCTTTAAGTTTCAATAGCACTAAATCATCCTTTTAATTCATATAAGTCATATGCATATATATCATAAGCCTTACTTTAGATTAGGTTTTCTATTACGTTTTAAGTCATTATTCCATGCATTTCTAGTTGACATAAAATACCACTCATAAAACATGATTTAAATTTTCGTTTAGCTTTGAAACGGAAAAGAAATGAGCATCACGTGAGGACAAGATTAGGTTCATAGCTCACACAATATACCACATGTTGTACGAGACACACATATATAGAATCATGGTTCTTATGCGATTATCCTAAGGTAATTACCTACTTCTTTTAACCTTTATGTGACATGCCTTTTAGGTTCAAGTACATGCGTATGGTCGGTTTTTAAACAGTCCAACTCCAATTACAAGCGTAAAAAAAAAGTCGTCTACCTCTTTTAACATCATGCAAGGCATGTTATGGATGTCTAAAATAGGCGCATGATGGCCCTAGACCTACGACCAAAAGTATGGATACCACAGAAAGAATGTAGTGCATTTGATGACATAAAAACAAAGGTCCACCTTATGGTTTTTTTAATGTATTTTATGGTATGCTATTTTTAATCCTTGTGTAGCATGTTTTATTTAGGCAAATACATGCGCATGGCATGCATTTCAAACGACCAGAATCAAAGACTAAAACGAAACGAGCGAGATCACGGACTTGTTACATGGCGAGAGAAAAGAGCAATGAAACAAAGATCAAAAGCAGCCAACCAAGCACTCTCTTGCTGCTTAACCCACAGCAATGAGAACACACCACTCACGACCGGAAAACTCAAGCAATCCTTGTGCTACGTGACGTGATTTCAGCCTCCCAAGCGAAACCTTGGATTCTTTTCTTGATCGCTTGTCGGCGAGAAAAAGATGGAGGAGGAATACTTTTCTTGCCGTCACTTGTAGAGAGGATTTGGTAGGGTTTTATTTTGAAATGGTAAAAGGTAGTTTTAAATGAGAGTAATGGAAATTTATTTTGGTGATAATGATGAGTGATTTGTGGGGATGTAACCGGCCATTAAGGGGGGGAAAAAGACCAAATTCTTGCTTTCCATATTAACCATTTTCTTTGATGAATTTAGACTCTTTTCTAGTATAAGTGAATTATGTACAAGATGTAACATTATTGGATACTATAGAGTTCATTTTATTTGTGAAACATTTACTTGATGACATAAGTGAAATATTCTTATCATTATCTTGCGTAAATAATTCATAAGATAAGTTGTTAATGTATTTACGAGGTCGACGCGTTTTACGAGTTTTCAAATTTATTAAGCTTGAGGGGCAAAATGGTCATTTAATGCGTTTGAGGTTTAGGGTTTTACAACTTCACTTTGCCGTATCGATGTGAATATTGATGTGGGAAGGATCGCTATTTTGGCGTTAGTTTCGTCCTGCACTCGAACTAGAACAGTGGGTACTATTTCCTTAAACCGCATTCTTGGCGATTCGTTAGTTAAAAGTTGGTGCTTCGTCCCGCACTTTAACAGTGAGTAACAAAACTTTCGTGTTTTTAAACCGCATTCTTGGCAATCCGTTTGTGTTTCGGGTTTCGTCCGCACCTTAAACCGCATTTAATGGCAAACCGTATTTAGAGACCGACACCAAGCGTGCAACATCGATGCAAGGGCTTTAACAGCAGATTAACGTAAAGTGATGGTTGAAGTAGGTGCTTCGGATCTTTCAAATAAGAGCGGTTGAGGGCTTAAATTGGTGGCTTTTGGGTCTTGAAACCGAAGCTTAAATAAGTGCTTTTGGTCTTTGAGATGGGGCTAATATATGTTGCTTTACGGTGAAATGGTGGGTTTCGAGTCCGAAATGGGTGTCTTAGGGAGCTCGAATGGGTGTGGGTTTGGGGCCGAAATCCGTGTCTTTAGGTACTAAAACAAGGGGCGATACACAACGCTTCATCGTCGATGTCTACAAGCACCTACATCTTTGTGAAAGAGTAGGTATGTTGTATACCTTTTTGAAGGCATTAATTCTTAAAATATGATTGCTTATTGTAATTATACTCAATTAGCAACCCGTGTCAAACAATACTATGATGAATTTGACAAAATTTAACATGTCTTTACAAACTGCTGGTTAATTGGTTTTTAATCATCATGATATTGTTGTAATGTGTTCGCACCTTATATTTTGTCAAATTCAAGATCAAGGGTTCAGAGATGTAACCATCCTTCTTTATGCGAGTTGAATGACATAGCACATTTAAAACCGGTAGATGTGCTTTGTCAAATTCGATATCAAGGTTGTGAGATGTAAACTACTTACGCTTATACATTGAACAATATATCATCACCGCATCGCGGCGGGGCTACCACCTCGTTGTATATATATACTAATCTGCAACGACGGCGGAATAGAAAATTTTTTTCCTTCGCACGTGCGATACAGATGCCAAGGTAGTGTGTTCTGATTGGTTGCCCGATTGTTGGGCTAAGGCAGCCCAAAAGTTATTACAGGCCCGACAATTGGATGTGTTTGAGTTCAGCAACTGCTGGTCCGCTTCCTTTTTTTATTCTTTGGGTTATAAACCGACTTAATTGATAGACCTGAGTCGCTTTGTATACAAAACCGTACCTACACCTTGGGTATCTAAATATTTCCAGATAAACCTCACCTCCTATTGCTCGCCGACCTTCAGATCTTCATGTATTTTTGGGTTTCTAAACACTTTCAGATAACCTTCATCTTTCCCTGTTCGCCGCGGTCGGCTGTTATCTCTTCTTCTCAAACCTTCCACAATACACGATAATACAAAAGCTACGATTTCGAATTTGAGGGGTTTTTTTTGTTGGAACAGTTACACAAACAATTAGGGTTTCAATTTTGGTTTTTTTTTTAAGAATAAACAAGGTATGTAGATTTGATGTTGGTTTTTTTTATTATTATTATATATTTATATGTATTATAGCGTTTGTTCTGAAATTTCTTTCCTGCTATAATACGAGCCTTATTTACAGAGGATGATCAGGTGCAACGTAAGAGCTACATACCAACGAAAGCCATCAACAACGTTTTTGGATTTTTGAGGTACTTTTTTGAGTTTTTTTAAACCTATTTGATTTTTGTAAGTTTTGGGTCGTTACAGATATGTATTGGGTTACTTTCAAGTTATTCACTTTATGATTCTGGTGCAGTTTCGGGTATCAAGTGGCATCATGTGGTGTTTGTTGTTGTGTTTTTAAGTTTAGAGTGGTTATTACATTAGTTGTTATCTTACATTAGAATATATATGTTTTTTTGCAGGTTAGAGAATTAATGTATTTGTTCAGGTTGATGGAATTCGTAGCATTATGTCATCTTTACCAAAGGAGCATGTAGGTAACTTTATTACAACGACTCCTAATATAACTTAATTTCTCTTTTTAGCGCCTATGATGTTGATTTAAGGTTGTCTTTTGATTAATTCTTTGATATTGCTTTGATAATGAAAACCTTAGCTGCATGATATATTGAGACTATGATGTTGAGTTAAGGTTAAACTGATCGATTGAATTAAGAACCGACAAGGTTGTCTTTTGCCTAATTCTTTGATATTGCTTTGATATTTCTTTGATAAATGAGACTAAGAACCAACAAGTTTAACCACCTGTTAATTGCCGTTCATTTAAAGATTTTGATCTTATTAACTCTTCTGTTAATAGGATGACACTACTATTAGGCCCTCCATCCTCCGAAAAGAAAACCTTTTTCTGAGATTTTTCCGAAGGCTAGACTCTAGCTTAAAGGTTAGTCCGCTTGCACATCGTAGATATTAATAGCGAAGCACGTTTAGGTCTCTAAACCTTTCTCAAAATATGACCTACATGTTGTAGGTAAAGCAACATACAATGGCCATACACTCGAATAGTAAGTGGTGTACAAGATAATGTGTAAATACCATGATCTAGATAATGTGTAAATTCCATAATCTATGAAAAGTCGAGTGACTCTGAACAAAACGTCGACCCAAACGTATGAAACGTATATCGTATATATAATAATCCTTATAAATTTATATATATTCCAGCATTGCGATAGTGACCGAGCCTTATTGGGTGTTAAATTCAGTAGCCAAAAAAAACTACTTATAATATATAAACAAAGAAATAAGCTTAAACAGACACCAGTTAAATGTAGATAATAAGTTACTTTATGGATGCAGCTATTGGAGCATACATAATACTTTGGCCAATATGGAAAAGCAACAAAGGTTTCCCTTTCTCGGACAGGGGATGGTGCTCTTCATCATATGAAAAAAAGAGAGCTGGAACATCGCTATGTAGCCTACGTTCAAAGGTACAAGTAAGTTCTCCTCGGAAAAAACATAAATATGCATTTATAAACTTGGGATAGTAATGAAGAACTGCTAATTTGTGAACCAAATATGTATGTAGTATCATGTATTAAATGAATCAGATTGGCTCAAAGACAAAGACGCAACGAGGTTTTTTTTCGTAATAAATAACGTATATTACAACTATTATGGTTTTGGTTGCCTGCAACTATTTGCACGTTTGGTAAGTTAAATATGCAACTTCCATGCTCTTAGGTGATTGTGTTTACAAACTGGACAACAAGGTAAACATATGACATAAAGCATCTGTTAAATCTATAATTATGTTACTGTGACACTTCTCCTTTCACTTGAATATAATGTACTTTTTTCTGCCGTTAGTTTCAGGTCCAGTGGGATGATCCCACGTATATAGTCAGACCAAAAAGGTTCCTCTATGAGAGATTGTGGCATATATGAGTCCTGTTCCAAAGCTCCGTTCAACTGATGACAACAAAGAATAAAAGGCCTCGATCCCCCGCAAATAATCCTATCCTTGGTGAGTATTCTTACCTTTATTTATAGTTTTTCATATTAGAGGTAGTAAGATGGGCGGGCTAAATTTTTTTTCGTTCATCCGGGAAGCTACTTGTAGGCAATATGATGAAAATACATGCATCCGTGATTGTTGCTCCAAAAAGGATATTGGGTAGACCACCCAAGTTAAAACCCAAAATTATCGAGAATGCGCTTAAAACTTCCTAAACTCTTGAATGTGAATACAAATTTGAAAATGTCAAAGTATTCGAAAAGAAGAAGGGTATCTTACTTTTGTACTGCTCATGAAATGACAGTATGTTTTTCGATTCTTGATTATAAGACTTTTAGGGTTCCGATATTGCAGCCCCCATGTAAGCGGCGGTAGGACACAATGACGACAAGAAATCAAGTAACAATGTGAGTTATGTCAGTGTGGTTCAGTGATTCATTGGTCGGGTCACAACATATATAAGTTCGATTATGTGTAGTTCAGTAGGTGTGTTCATGGGATGTGTTCAGGGGGTGAGCCTATCAGGTAAGAAACGAATATACTCCGGCTACGTCTTATGCACTTTGTACTGTATTGATAACAATTTATTTTAGAAATGAAATAAAGTGACTACCAGGTTTGTTGATTAGATTTGTATGACAAATAAAGTTTTGGAGAATATTCAAAGACTCAATAAGCGTATGATACATCTACTGGACCCGTTACTAGAGCTGTTTGGTGTGTTCATGTAATGCATAAGTTTTGTGTGTTCATGTAGTGCATTAGTTTTATTTTAGAAATGAAATGAAGTGATTACCAGGTTTGTTGATGAATAATTAATGAATACTCAAATATTGCAAATCAAATGCAACAACAATCATTATACTTTCAGGAATGCATAGGTTTGGTGTCTTCATGTAATTTGGATTTCATTGTATTTAACTAACATGTTAGATGTTTTCTTTTCTCTTTAGGTTTACGATCCATGATCAAAAAATGAGATAAGAACATCCATCACTCTAATCTATGTGTATTTTATATATTATGCGTCTATAATTGGTTCAGTGTAAAGGTTTTGCTTAGTACTCTGTAATATAGCATTTTTATCAAGTTATTAATATTGTTTATATTAACTGGAAGTTACATTTTTCATCTCAAATATGGTTGTTTGCTCTGAAATGTCGGATGATATTTATATTTTCTGGTTGATGCAAACTGGAATGAAAGAAAAACGAGACATTTCAATAATACAGTTAGTGCAACGTATCCAAGGTTTAAAAAAAAAAAATTAAAAACTCCGCCGCAACGTGGCGGGGGGTTTTCACCTCGTTTAAGATAATTGCAAATTAAAAGCAAATAAGAAATAAGCCAGGTAACAGCCTTGGCTTGGGCCGATTGGGAATATGAGGCATAAATTTGGGCTTATTGTTTGTGGCCCTCTAGAAATGGGAGCCTTGTGCGAAATAAATTTGACTTAACCTGAAAGTCTTATTGCAAGTAGGGAAGGAATAATTAACAAGCAACTTAAAAGAAATTGGTGGGTGTTTGGGTAATCTTATTGAAAGTTTTAACTTTCCCTAAAGCCCTTTATTATAGTTTATATATTGGCATACTGCTTTTAAGCACTTATGCACTTATTCTGAAGTGTTGGCTAAGGTAGCTGACAGGTACACTAAATAAGGTTTGCCCAACCAAAAAAAAAAAAAAAAAAAGTATAAATTCTGGCCAAATGATAAACTTCTGTCAACCTTTTAAACAGTTGACCAACATTGCTCTACAATAATAGTTATAACTAATTCTAAAGAATATTAAGAAGCAACTGCTTCGATTAACTGAATGTTTAGGTTGTATCGTATAGTTGATTGCTATAGGTTCTTTTATAGCACCTGTTTTCTGTTTGTGTTTTCATGGGAGCTGTTCATGATTTACTCTAAAAAATCTATAGCTTTTGTAGTGAAACAACCATAACGACTGAAATGGTCATTTTATTGTATCACAATCCTCTAGTGCCAATGATTAGCTATCTTTTTTTGAACAAACCAATGATTAGCTTATAATCAACGTTGCAAAAATCGTGAATCTGTGGTGAGGCGGTCGACCCCCTGTGCCTTGTAATCGGTCTAGGCGAGATTAATCGGATTGCCATTTTTGGCAAGTTTTGGGTATTTCCGGCGAGTTTTGGGTATTTCCCAGAAAGGGGATTTTCCTTAAAAACATCTTATAATAGATGTAAACAGTGACTATAAGTGATTACATTTGTTCAGGATTGCAACAATAGCGAATCAGTGGTAAATCATATTGGCATTTTTTTGCAAGCTTTGGATATTTACGGTGAGTTTTGGTATTCCCGGCAAGATTTTCTTTTTAAAACATCTTGTAATAGATATAAATAGTGACTATAAGTGATTAAAACTATTTTACGGCAAGTTAGGGTATTTCTAGCAAGATTTACAAGTTTTCGGGAAGTTTGACCATCGTGAACCGCCGTTGACCATGATTGACCGATTTGTTGAACGATTTACAAAAATCGGCAAGGTCGGTGTCCCAATAACACCTAATCAGTGATTAGTCGGTCTTGTAGACCTTTTTTTGCAACACTGTTTATAATAATGATTTATTGGAATAATATACAAAGAAGGTATAAAAACATTTTCAGTAGTGCATAGCTTGGTGATCTTTTACTTCATCTCTTTGTATGTATTTTACAAAATGTGACATCTGATTCAGAGCCATTAATTATTTTAGTTAATTACGATTTACTAGAAATTAATGAAAAACATATTAAGCTCGGACACGAGTTAGGGAACTGTGAAGTGCACACTCGTTGAGCTAATATATTTTCGCTCAGACAAAGATCACGGTCGAGGCGGCGGGCGCTCTGGGTCCCGCTTCCAGTGGTGGGCGGGGTCGAGGGGCCACCGGGTTTAGGCGATGCCCAAAACCTAAACGTTTTTACAAATTGGTATTAAAGTACTTAGCTTTTCCTCACTAAAACCCAACCGACATATACATTGGTGAAGGGTTGTGACCTTCGATTTTAACGAAATTAACCGAATGTAATGTCATTAAGCGTCGCATATGTATGTTATTTAATGACATATCTGGTCTCATTAGAACATACAATTTCACATAATTGTCTGTCTTGCTTCGTTCTCTTGTGTCTAGAAATGAAGTGTTCTTCCGAATTATCCCAATAAAGATTTCGTGATACTGAGCACCAATAGGGTCAAAATACTTTATCTGAAAAATAAACTTACATAATTGTGACATATCCAATATTATCATCACCCTAACCCCAATTTCTAACAAAGTTATTTTGTCTAATAGATACAGGTACATGTATGTTTAGACAATCTGTCAGAAACTTATCATTTGTTTGATATGTCTAAAAATCAAGTATCCAATTGCTTGACGAAAACCATCGATTGTGGTTTGGAACAAAATGAGAATTGTTAGAAAATTTGAAGTGATACAATCATTGATGAAATTTAGTTGGATAATTGATCAAAAAGATTACTCGACCACTCGTGAATGGATTTTCACATTTAGTGTGGTGTATAATCTTGTGATTATAGAAATAAAGTTGTACAACGTGGTTAATTTTGGCATTATGAATTGTTGTTTAAATTTCTTGTTTTAAAGAAATATAATGGCTAAGGGACTTGTTATTAAGCATTGTATTATGTTTAAAATTCAACGTTACCATGTGTATATAATGCGTTAAGATAGTGAACCTACACTATCAATTGCTTACCACTTGACAAAGTGGTTTGCTAGGGACTTGATGTATAAGTCGGTAATAGGGATGATAAGTCCATTAGATCATCTAACTGTGAGATACCCAATTCCTCTCTAATACAATGTTAGAGGCTGAATTCAATGTGGATAGCTCATATTTAGAGATTGGAACACATGTTATTTTATCCTAAGGTATGTGTTCAGACCTGGAAGATGAAGAGGTTGAAGTTTATCTTCTTAATAGTTCTTTTTAAAAAGTGCAAACGCAGGGCATGATTAAAAGAAACAACCTATGTGAGTATGAAGTTTTGCTGCTTCAAGAAGGTTAGACTTGGCGTCCTATATACTCATGAATGGATAGTGGCGCAGGGCTTGCAAAGCGTAAAGCATAAACATTGAAAAAATGTAGAAACTTGTGTGTATGCTATCTTCAGGTATTCAAATGGGTTGACGGGTTCAATCGTTATGACACCCCGATTCTCGAGTATTTGAAATGTGTAGTATACTAAGATGAAAATTCAATTGCAAGATATTTTCATTTATGCATGAGTTTGATTTGTTTTGATTAATTGAGAAATCAAGAATTACAATAAAATGGGGAAGGATTGTAGGCGATTTTAGTGTTATCAAACATTTTGTGTAATGGTGATTTACCCGAGACCAAAGTGATTTCAAGTTAAGTTCTAATACAAGTTAGAGGTGCGGAGTGCACACTTGTAATAAACTTGATTTCGAATACAATAAATAGTAAGTTTGTGATAGAAAATTCATCACTAGGACGTTGCAACAATTTAATAGATGGTGAATGTTGGCAATAGTGACAGAAAAAACTATCACTATTCAGTGTTGCAGAAATCTTTTTGAAAGTTAGTTACTTTAAAGCAAAGTTGTAACCATTCATGAAAGGTGTGACTTTTCATGAAAAATCACTTTATCTATTATATATAGATATGATTTTGGTCTTTCATAAATAACATGAACAATCATTACAACACATACAATATTCTTCATGTTTTTGTTCAATTTCTTGTGCCTAGACATTGAGTGTGTTCTTGTCTTATCCCATATACGAATTTCGTGTAACCCAAGGCCCCAAATATGGTCGAAATATTGTATTCGGAAAGCGAACTATACACGATTCAAAAATTATCCAAGCAATCATTGATTATCAAGACCCGAAATACCAAAAACATCTAACTTATTAAATTAAGATGAAATCAAATTGTCAAACCTCATAGTAAGCATGTTAAGATCACAAGGTAGATCGTATGATCTTCCGATCCCACCAACAAAAAACTTGCAAGATTGTTCTTGGATCGTATATATGTGTTGTAAGATCGCACATAAGATCGTGGGATCATTCGTAAAATCGCAGGATCGGCTCTCGATCCAATCTTAACAATTTAATGAGTTACCTTATTATTTTATGTCAAGACCTTATGAAAGACTTGTATTTTTTCTTCCTTACTGTTATATTACTCTATATTATTATATTTTGGTTCTAAGGTCTTTTACAAGATGTATATTTGTCTACTAACAAACTCGCGTGATGAAGACTCTAAAAGAGTATTAAAATTTTATTTGGGTGTGGGAAATGAAGTTACCGAAACATTTGAAATATATTAACTTTTATGTTTTGGATTTTTGGCATGTTTACAACTTATGTCTTCTTTTTCATATCTCACTATTGTTTATTTAGCATGAAAACTTGAACAAACTAAATGTATTTCACTACTTTTATTATCATGATACTTGAACGTCAAAATTTTTTTTACGCTGTCTTATGAGTTCGTGTTTAATGTTCAATAGAAATGTATAAGTGTATAACGTTATGATCTATCAATACCACCTATTAGCACGACAAGACACTTTCATGCAGTTTTATAATTTTGATCCGATCTTTCAATTCTGATCTTGCAAAAAGAAAACCAATTTTGAGTAAGATGTCGATCTTAACATTGCCTCATAGAAAGAGACTTGAAACATAAAAAATGCGAAACAAATCTTTAAACATTACTAAAGGGTAAAAAATAACATTGATATATTTGACCAGATGACCATAACTAGGTTAATATTATAAAGTAAAAGTCAAAACTAAACGGTCGTCAAGTCAAAGCTGTGGTCACGAATGGCGACTGACGGGCCGTGTTCCGTGGTGCCAACCACTATTGCGCTAGCTACTGGTTTTGCTGTCATCTTCCATTTTACTGTCATAAAAAGTGTATACCACCTTTGTTTTTGAACAGGTATACCACCTTCTGTATAAGATTAAGTGATTGACTATTGTTTCTAAAATGATTAATGCACTACAATATGATTACTTTAAAAGATAGTCGTATATTTCTTTTTGTAAATTTAACAAAAAAAAAAATCATAATTACTTTGAGTAAAAGTCGAAAATGATAAACGTCTTTCGAAATGTCTAATATGATAAACATAGTCGTTTATGATCGATATCTTAAACAAAGATCAATTTGTGCGATAATGGGTATTCTTCACATCTTCATCTCTTATATTTGCAGCGTTAGTCCTTTTATACTAACGGCCGTTAGTAAATAACTTAAAACTTGGTTTTCTACGTTTCGTCCGATTTTTACGTTTTAAATCGTATTTTTACGTTTTCGTCCGATTTTTACGTTTCGTCCGGTTTTACGTTATCGTCCGATTTTTACGCCGTCCGATTTCTACGTTTCGTCGCTTTTTACGTTTTCGTCCGATTTTTACGTTTTCGTCCGTTTTACGTTTTGTCGATTTTTACGTTTCGTCCGATTTTTACGTTTTCGTCTGTTTTTTACGTTTTCGTCCGCTTTTTACGTTTCGTCCGTTTTGCATCGTTAGTCCTTTTATACTAACGGCCGTTAGTAAATAACTTAAAACTTGGTTTTCTTACGTTTTGTCGAGATTTTTACGTTTCAAATACGTATTTTTACGTTTTCATCCGTTATTTTACGTTTTCGTCCGATTTTTTACGTAAAAGCGGACGAAAACGTAAAATATCGGACGAAAACGAAAAAATGCACAAAACGTAAAAATCGGACGAAAACGAAAACGGATGAAAAAGTAAAAATCGGACGAAAACGTAAAAATCGACGAAAACGTAAAAACGGACGAAACGCAAAAAATCGGACAAAACGTAAAAAGGACGAAACGCATAAAAACGTAAAAGATCGAAACGTAAAAATCGGACGGCGTAAAAATCGTGACGAAACGTAAATAAACGGATGAAAATATAAAATCGGACGAAAACGTAAAAATACGTATTTAAAATGTAAAAATCGAACGGAAACGTAAGAAACCAAGTTTTAAGTTATTTACTAACGGCTGTTAGTACAAAAGGACTAACGATGCAAATATAAGAGATGAAGATGTGAAGAAGTACCAATTATGCGCATATTTGATTTTGGTTTAGATATCGATCATAAATAATAATGTTTATCATATTGATCGTTCGGAAAACGTCTTTATCATTTTGACTTTTACCCTTACTTTTATCACATCCTGGGACTAGTAGTCGGTAATCAATCGCTTAACAGCACTCTTTCTGATCATTATAGGTCGGTAAATGGTGATATGTTACTACTATATGTTACACCAGGTTTTTGGTCACTAAATTCATAAAAAATCTAACGGCTTATTGTATGTTGGGAAATAATACAATGATTTTCTAGTAGCAAGTAATGTATGAGTCAGATGAATTGGATTACTCTTATTCCTTGTCTACGTTGATTTCATACGATCTTTATGTAATATTGCTTTAAAAAAACTAAGATGTCAATTGCTCTTGATGGTAGTTTCATCCGAGATAGTTTCATGTATTCTGTTTGGAAGTATTAAAAGAGAATAGGTTTTTCTATTGCTCTTGATTCAATGATGTAAATTGTCATTATGAGTATTAATATAATTAAGCTTTTGCAAAAAAAAAAAAAAAAAAAAAAAAATGTCATGACACTAATTAATTTCTCTCATTACCAAAATTTTATTTAAAATTTTTCTCATATATATATTTATATATATATATATATATATATATATATATATATATATATATATATATATATATATATATATATATATATATATATATATATATATATATATATATATATATATATATATATATATATATATATATATATATATATATATGCTTTTATTTCGGTAACCCCTTGTTAAGTGGAGAAGGCTGAGAACCCCTTATGTACTCCTAGTAATGCATATTGTGCAACATAGCATTTTGAATTATTAAACATTTTATTTAATCCAAAAGGGTATAATAGTAAAGAGAATTTTTATTATTTTTGATTTTTAAATAAATAAATCCTATTTTCTAAAAACATTCAATTTTCGTTTTTTTTTTTTTTTTTTTTTTTTTTTTTATGCTTGTTTTTTCTTTTTTCGAATATGCATGTTTTAAAATTGATTTAGTGCATGTGTGTTTTTTGATTAGTTTTTTCGACATACATGTTTTCATAGTGAAGTGCATACATGTTTTCTAGATAAGTAAGTTTATATGAAACCAAAAACATACATGTTAAATACAAAATCCAATATCGATTGATATACAATTAAATAGAAATTTCTAAGAAGCAGAAATACGTGAATCTAATCGATCTATACACGTGTGTACAAGTTATATTTAACGCAAAAAGATACATGTGCACACTCTTTGTTATCAACGTTTTTAGAAGTCGGACATATATGCACACTCGTAGTTGTCAAAGTTCGAAGTTGGACATATGTGCACTCGCTTTTCAATGTTTGAAGGCGGACAAATGTCTGACACTCGTTGTCATCATTCTTTAATTCAAATACATCCGATACAAAAGAAAAGTATAAAAATTAGGAAAAATAAAGGCAAACTAATATACACACGTATAAACACATGTATGAGGGCCTAAATTTAATTTTTTTTATTTATGATTTTCGAATAATATTTTAAACCAAGAACAAACATGTTAAATATATGTTAAAAACATACATGTTAAACCAAGAACAAACATGTTAAAAACATACATGTTAAACCAACATACATGTTAAGCCATCGGTTCTTCGGTCAACATGTCAAAAACATACATGTTAAACCAAGAACAAACATGTTAAAAACATACATGTTAAACCAAAATGCTTAAAGAATAAGTAAAAATAGACTGAGTTTGTCGCAAAGATGCTAAAAATAAAATGAAATAAATAAATAAATAATCAGAAAAGATACATGAGAATCTGCTCTAGTAGTGTTTAAACAAAATTCATGCTACTTACAACATAAAAAGCCTTCTTGATCTCCTCTTTACTAGCATTTTGGGGAACACCTAGAATTTTATAGTGATCTCCTGCACTCGAGTTACAAATTCCTGTATAGTATAAACACTGTACATATCATGAAAGTGTATACATGAGTATTGGAAAAGAGTGAAAAAATATCTTGAGACATCACCTGTTGCATGGATAGAGCGCTTCAACGTTAGCATCCTCATATTTGTGTAATCTCCATGCTTTCAAGCAGATCCAATATTGTAGAAACCTGACAAATACATCACAGAAATATTCAAAGTTATTTCATGTATCCAATACCATCAGAAGTGCTGGAGTGGGCTTGAATGGTATTCGAAAGATGTTCATCTCTGGTTTGAGAAATACAAATGCCAATATGCCATGATCCACCAGTTTTGCGATTTATCAAAATTATACAAATTAAGTAAATTACAATCAACAATAGGAACTAGATGCAAAATTTTTATTACATTTCATTAAATTAGCTCAGCAACATTCTGTGAACTTGAACAACAAGATAAACACACAAGTAAAACACACGGTGATTTGGGGAAAAGTTTGTTAGTTTGATTAAGCGAAATGAGATGAAGGATACGAGATATTTAAAGAGAGTTACAACTAATTATTTACAAGCTACACCCTACACTTTACTATATTTACATAATGACCCACGGACTTGTTAACCCATTCCACTTATACTCCCCTCGAGTTGAGAGTGAGAAGAAGTCGGAACTCCCAACTTGTGTAGAAGATGGTGATCTTGATCCACATGTAAGACTTTAGTAAAGACATCGACTACTTGAGCTTTAGAAGGAACATAAGATGGATGAACTGCCCACTTTAACTTGATCTCTAACATAGTGGCGGTCTACTTCAATGTGTTTGGTTACGGCATGGAAGGCAGGATTAGCGACAATGTAGATGGCAGCTTGATTATCACACTTCAAATCAATGGACCTAAGTCTTTAATACCCAAGTCTTTCAATAAACCGACCAACCATGTAACTTCACAACAGGTTAGAGCCATAGCTCTATACTCTGCCTCTGCTGATGACCTTGAAACAACATTACATTTCTTAGATTTCCAAGAAATGGGTGAATCACCTAGCAATATACAATAGCTGTTGTAGATCTTCTTGTCATTGGACAACTAGCCCAATCAGAGTCACAATAAGCAGTTAGATGAACTGATGAACTATTAGCCAATAAAACACCTTGCCCTGGACTATTAAGAAGATATCTCAACAAATGTTTAGCTGCCTGCATATGTACTGAGGTTGGTTGCTGCATAAATTGACTTAACACTTGAACTGTGAAGCAAATATCAGGTCTGGTAATGGTAAGGTAGATTAACTTGCCAATGAGTCTTCTATAAGTTTCAGGATCAGGTAGAGAAGTACCCAAATCAGCTTGAAGTTTCACATGCTGATCCATTGGCAACTTGTAAGGTTTTGAATTAAGAACACCATATTCCTGCAACAACTCCATAGTATACTTCTTCTGAGATATGAAAATACCCTGCTCACTTCTTGATACTTCCAATCCCAAAAAATAACTAAGAGGTCCTAAGTCTTTCATGTGAAAATGAGAGTTCAATTGAGACTTCAGAACTTGAATTTCTTCTGCATGAGTTCCAGTGATCAAGAGATCATCAACATACACCAGAACTGCAGTAAAGGATGTCTCATTTTCTTGACAAACAATGAGTAGTCGCTTTTGATTGAACATAGCCAAAAGATACAAGAGCGGATGACAATTTTGCAAACCATTGTCTTGGTGCTGCTTGAGCCCATACAAAGATTTCTTTAACTTGCGGACCTTATTAGACTTAGGAACATCTTGAGCAGGCTCCCCACACGGTGTAGCCTAAAGGTATTTGCATATACACATCTTCAAGAAGATCACCATGAAGAAATGCATTTGAGACATCCATTTGGCACACATCCCAATTCTTCATGGCACTACTGACAAGTAAGGCTCGCAGTTACCATTTTAGCCACTGGGCAAAAGTTTCCTCATAATCCACACCCCTCCTTTGCCTATTTCCATTTACTACTAGCCTTGCTTTCTTCCTGTCCTCAGTACCATCAGCTTTTAACTTGGTTTTAAATATCCAGTGACAAGCAATTGCTTTCTTGGAAGGTGGCAATTCTGTGACTTCCCAAGTGTCATTCAACTCCAGAGCCCTCAACTCATCATTCATAGCCAAACACCAGTCTTTGTCTTTAATTGCTTCTCTAAAGGAAGTAGGTGTAACTTGTGCTATTAGAGCGACAAGGAAAACTTGAAATTGAGATTGAACATGAGTCATCGAGACTTGGTTGGCTCGGAATTAGTTGAGTAACATAATCATGTAGCCACCGAGGAGTTGTTGTTGTTCGGATGACCTTCTAGGGCATTTTCGGTGGGTGGTGGTCTTGAGTACAGTGGGAACTTGTGTTGAGGCAATAGGATTTGGAACATTTTCGGGATTGGGTATGGTAGAGTTACTAGGAGCGATGGTAGTCACATAATCATCATACCAATGAGTTGGTTGAGATGTAGGTGAAGGAAGAGGTTGTAGCAACTTAAGCATGTGTGGTTTGGAATAAGGAAAAATATCTTCATAAAACTGCACATCCCTGGACACAAATCTGGTTTTAGTAAGAAGATTTTGTAACTTGTAGCCTTTTTGATGTTGTGGATAGCCTAAGAAAAGACATGGAACACCTCTTGGAGAGAGCTTATCAGCAGTTCTATCAGGGTTACTAGCCATGGCTAAACACCCAAATACTCTTAAAAGACTATACACTGGCTTTTTATTCAACAAAACTTCATAAGGTGTCTTGTGTTGTAGAACTGATGAAGGTGTTCTATTGATGAGAAATGTAGCAGTGAGTACACAATCACCCCAATATTCCAATGGCAAATGAGAATGAAATCTCAGGGCTCTAGCCACTTCCAAAATATGCCTATGCTTCCTCTCCACTCTACCATTTTGTTGTGGCTATCCACACATGAAGTTTGATGTTCTATCCTTGATCAATAAAATAAGGTCCAAGTGATCCTTGAAATTCTAGAGCATTATCGGACCTAACTACTTTGACTTTCTTCTCAAATTGTGTTTCAACAAACTTGCGAAAGTAGTCAAAGCGTGGGTGAGTCGATTTTTGAACTAAGAGATAAGTCCAAGTTGCTCTACTACAATCATCCACAATTGTGAGAAAATACCTAAACTTACCATTGGTAGGAACTTTGTATGGACCCCAGATGTCAATATGTATCAAGTGGAAAGGTTCAACAGCATGTGACTCACTATATGAATATGACAATTTTGTAAATTTTGCCATAGGACATGAAAGACACACTTCTGAAGTAGAATTGAGTTTTGACAAGGAATCACAAGGTACATGTTTGAGATTAGAATTTGACAAATGTCCTAATCTATGATGCCACAAAGTATATGAGTTTGAGAATACACTTGCGACATGCTTATTATGATTCTGATGTTGAGAAAATTGAAAACAAACTACAATCTTCCATAGCTGTTACCACCATAGATTGCAGCTTGGAGTGAATTTGATCAAGAGGGATATTAAGCAGATGATAGAGACCATGTCTTCTCTTACCCAGACCCAGAACCTTCCTTGTTGTCAAGTCCTGGATGACACAAAATTTTGGATAAAAGGAGACAAAACAATTGTTATCTTCTGTCAATTTTGTCACAGATAGAAGACTAAACTTAAAGGTGGGAACTACTAACACATCCTTCAACATAATTCCATTGTTAAGCTTAACCTTCCCAATTTGAGAAATATGTGAGACTTGACCATTTGGTAGAGTTATTTGTGGTTTAAAATTGAGTGTTTTCAGCTCAAACACATCTGTGACTTTAGGTGTCATATGGTCTGTGGCACCAGTATCAATTATCCAGCCATGAATAACAATTTTAGAACAAGACAAACAGGAGTACCAGGATATACCTGCCACAAACTCATTGTCGAGTTCCTCATCAGTGTCAGTAGAATACTTCATATCAGCAGAATTGAAATGTGGCAAACTCTTCATAAAATTGCTCAAATTGCTTAGAAGTAAACATAATGTGACGAAGTCTCGTGATTGCGACAATAGTTCTTCTTGGCGATTCCTCCTTGTTTAACCACACTCTTACCTTTGTTCTTAGCTTTGATTCTGCTGATTACGCTTATACTTGTAATGCCAAACAGATAACCTATCTTCTCCCAACACTTATCTGCTTGGATGCCACTTATAACCACGGATACTACACTTCTCCTTATTCTCGGTTCTTGTATACAAAGCGATTGACTCCATAGGAGAATCCAAAGTTCTACCAAACACTTCCCTTTGAGATTCTTCTTGTTGAAGCAATGCACAAGCAGATTCTACACTTGGCAATGGTGAACTAAGCAACAATTGACTTCTTTGTGCTGAGAAATGTTCATCAAGACCATTGAGAAACTGAAAAAGTCTTTGCTCTTCCTTCTGAGTATGAATGGCATTCAAGAAAGCAGTTATTTCAGCAGTAACATTAGAAATCCTAGGCAACACATTCATAGAGTCCAATTCTTCCCATACACACTTCATTTTTGTATAATACTCACTGATTGGTTGCCCAGCCTGCACAATATCATATGTTTCCCTATTCAACTTATACTTTCTTGATCCATTACTCAGTGCAAATCTCTTTTCCAACTGACTCCAAATCTCATAAGCAGTTCCAATGAACATGATTGACTTAGCAATGGACTCGCATACGAAGACATTAACCAACTTATCACCATATTATTACAAGTTTCCCTTTGTTCGAGACAAAGCGGGATCGGAAGATCTAGGGCTGTACCTCTTATGAACCCTAGTTTCCTCTTGGTTGACAAAGCAATTTCCACGGACCTCCTCCAAGAGCGATAATTCGAGCACCTACCAACTTTTCTTGAATGGAAAGTGATCCGGGACCATCGGAAGGATGCAAGAACGATGGATTTTGCACAAGACTAATGTCAACACCTCCTTGAACCGAATTACTACTAGCGGGACTCATTTTTACAATCGCGGAAGCACAATTAACAACAACTCACAATCACACTTGAAATTGAATCAATTAACACAATAATCAATCAATTGGATTGATTGAGAATCAAGCGATCTCAAGAATCGATCTAAGCGGTTGTAACAAAATTGATACACAATTTAGTGATTGAAATGAGGTGAATCTTGTTATTCACGCTACGATACCATGTGAACTTGAACAACAAGATAAACACGGAAAAACACACGATGATTTGGGGAAAAGTTTGTTAGTTTGATTAATCGAAATGAGATGAAGGATACGAGATATTTAAAGAGAGTTACAACTAATTATTTACAAGCTACACCCTACACTTTACTATATTTACATAATGAGACCCTGGACTTGTTAACCCATTCCACTTCTATAGTCTAAATTACCCTTTTAGATTTACAAAGTTTTCCTAATCTTTCTTTTAATGACACTAATGGCTCATATCATGTCATCCATTGATCAAACAATCTAACGGTTCAAAGGAGGTTCTCGCAGTTCTCGCACTTAACAGGGTTATGAAAATAAAGATACACTATATATATATATATATATATATTTCTATTTGTAAAAAAATTAGACACCATTATTAAGTTTTGTTATAGATTAAATAATTTATAATTTTAACATTGTAACTAAAAGTTATCTGTTGTGACATAAATACAGTTTTAAAATGAGAATATGTTGTTAGACGGGACTTATTAAAGGCCTAGCTCATTATTAGTTATATTTGACATTGGCCCTTTGTTATATTTTATATAATCTTGATCGTAACATTATTATTGAGGATTATGGAACAATAACCTTTTACAGTTTTACAAATGCCATGTGCATATTAACCACTTGACTACTTGAGCAGTTCAGCACCAGAAACTCATTATATTCATTGAACCCAATCCATTTAGTCTGTGTGTAGCTTCTCGACATAAAAAGAAGAACGTTCTTATCAATCGGGTTGCATAACAATATCATTTATTAATTTTATAATTCAATAATCCAATTACTTTTGGACTTGTACAAATCATTATATCTTTGATTAACAAAGATTTATTACGAAATCTTAAATCAGATTCACATCAAACCAAACCAACATACAGACTAGATAAAAAGATGTTACTACTTGTTAGGTGTTTTGATGTACGCCAAGTGAGTTGAGTTCCCAACTCGTGTCAATGTTTTCAAATCGTAAGCAATCCAACACCTTGATTGATCTGTGTGATAGAAATACCCCATACACTTGCAATCCTTTGTGCACTTGCTCTCGCAATCACTTTGTTTCGTTGCCCCATCGCCCCTAGTGTACTTGATCATAAAATGATCAACACCATCAAGCTTGTAATACTTGAAGTCAGTAGCTTTGCAAGATGTCACCTTTTTTACATCACAATCTTTGCTCCACCCGGTCAGCCCATTCGGTGTAGGGCACGCCACACACTGGCTATCCTCACATAGCCCGAACTTACCACATCTTTCAGGTAATTGACACTCTTTTTCCATCGAATCCCTATCGAGAAAAGTGTAAACCAATTCCCATGCAACACCTTGCACATTCGGGTTATAAGTGTAAAATCTAAGGTTTCCATCTATCCCTAGTCTAAGGTACGACAATGTGTTGTTGTATCGCGAAAAGGCCATGTTTCTATTTGAATCCGATGAAGGGTTTGTGACAAAGTAAATAAACGTCAAATAATATAAAAGCCCTTCATCGGTATCAGGAAACGAAGTAAGAGTTAAATTTGTCAAAGTACCCTTGTTAATAGTGAACCATTCGCTAGACGTCCAGTACAAAATTGGACGTGGCGAATTAGGACTCTTGTAATACATGGATAGCCCTTTGGGCTCCATCACCAAACTATAAGCCCCATCAACATTATTCACCTCAGAAGCTCGACTTACAAGCTTATTAGCACCACCAGCTCGAAGAGACTGACCCACCAAGATGGTATCTGTAGGCGAATCAAAGCTTTGCCATATGAAATTACCCTTTCCATCATGTAAAACCATGTTACCATTTGGAAGCACTTGAAAACCAACCACACCTTTGTTGGCAGTATTCGTTTGCCAGACAAGACTACCATCAGCATCTGCTAAGACAAGGTTTCCATTTGTACCGAGTGAAAATGTGGCATTTTCACGAACTGGCTTGCCACGGTTAGCTTCCCAAACCCAACGCATGAGTGATTCTGATCGAACCGTGCCCATGCGTAGAGCTAGAGTAAATGCATTAGGAGTGGTGTTGTAAAAACAAAGCTGGAATGGGTTATTAAAAGGGGAAAGTGCACGATAGTTTGCATCATATTCAACGATATAGTCGCCGAAATCGCCTTCATTTACGTAGGTAAATGTGTCTGAAGCCGGTACAACAGCTTCAGAGTTGAATGAAAGTAACTGGATACATAACAAAAATAAAACTATAGATGTGCATATAGATTGTTGCGAAGATGCCATTTTTGGTTGTGTTGTTAAACCATGCAATAAGCTGTATATATAGATAGGATCATAGGATAATGTACAAGGACTTAATCATCCACTTGCAATTTACAACCAAAAAATGCATAGTATTAATTAGATGTGGTGATTGAGGGTGGCCGCGCAAGTGATCAATGAAATAATATAAAGTAATTATAATAATTCAAAAAGAGACTTACAGTACAGCGAATATTACATTATAATAACAGCAAGTTGACATAGTAATGGTGCGTTCTTGCAAAAGGAAAAGATGATGGCAATTTGAATACGAATAGCCATCGAGATGCTTTTATTTGGTCTTTTGTACTTTATCATATTAATTAAGAAATCCATCTGATAAGATTCATTTTGTTTTTCTTGTAATGATCGAACGAAACGCGTTGGAGCTAGTAAACGTGAACGGTTTCTTCAATTCAGCTTCATTCCACCTTATTAACTTTAGCATTTTAAGAGGATAACCTCCATGTATACCAGCAAATATACAAGAATGTACATGCATGCTTTCTGATTGAGATAAACAAATGTGGCTTATTTTGTATAGTAGTTTGTAGTATATTTCAAAGGCTTAAAAGCTAGCAATTACTGAAGTAAAGTGCATGTACGATGTTGTTTTTTAAAAAGGTTTCTTCGGTTAATTTATTATTCCACAAAACCTTTATGCACAACGGATGTGGGTGACTTTCACATTTCAACCTTATATAGGCGGTGACATTAAAATAACAAAGCTAAGTACTTCAATAACGATGATACGACTATGACTACAGATTATAATTGACGCAATATAACATCAAAAGTAATCTACTTCTATTTTCGACCGCGAACCTTGATAACTCAAGCGTGACATAAAGCTTGTTGATCTTCAGAGGTACCATTATTATCATACAAATCATCATCATATGTATTATAATCCTTATCCAATGTTTCCTTCTATTGTTCATACAAACTCTTGATTCCAAATCTACTTTCACTTCCCGACGTCATAAACTTTCTAGTTTCATTATCAACTTTCTCCGCCTCACCTTCGCTATCGTCACCGGTGTCCACGTCTACTTGTACCTTGCTCGTTCTAGTTTCCATACCAGTTGGTTTATTCTCCTTAAAGATAGTGTCAAATTCATTCAATAGTAAATCATTTTGTTTGACGTATTAACCACACTCTTGGAACACGAAACATTTTCAATATCACCTTTATCATTACCATTATCCTTACCCACATTAGACATGCTAGGAGTTTTAGAAGTAGTCGTTTTTGCCATTGGTCGATAATGGAGCTTGGAACCCACGCTTAGTGATCGGTGCCGAACTAGTCAAGTCTAATCACACAAGCTAGCCACTTGTGAATGGCTAACCGTAATAGACTTAAAACTGCTCAAAAACCAATACAATGAAGTCCAGGAGAATACAGTGGATTCCCGGGTCGTTAAGTCCCACGGAGGATGACTGGTGTTTAACACAATCAGATTGTCGAATAATCACTAAGGATAGTGATCAGTAAGGATTTTGAGTTTTTTATAACTAGAGAAAAGATTAATTAATTACAGCGACCTAAATGCAAATTAAAGGAAATTAAAATCTAAATTATATTAAATAAACGCTATCACTAATTTTATACTGATGTTTTTGATTTTTTTGTTTTTATAAACTTAATTTAAAAACTACGTGACGTACAAATAAAAACGTGAAACTTACACAATATTAATCCTAAAAATATGAAAATGATATTTTACAAACCTAATGATATGAGAAACTTTTAGAAAAGGAAAATTATTTTATAACTATTTATCTAATTATTATTAATTAAAACTATTTTTAACTATTTAATAATTACCTAAATTACAAGAAAATAGTAAATAAGGCTAGAAAAATAAAATTATGACTTGGAAAAATCTAAAATATCAAAGAGAATTTTCAAAACTATTTTTATATTTTTACGATTATTTTCTATTTTTATGAATTTTAAACTATTAAAAACTAATTAAATTACTAAAATTACAAAATAAACTATGAAAATCTGGAAAATTACTTTTTACTTTTTATATTTATCTAAACTTAAGAAAAATGAAAAATTATTTTTTGAACTTTTCGATTTAATTGTATTAAAAGCTATTTAAAATTACCTAAAAGCTGTTTTAATTAAGAAAAATAGCAAACAGTGTTGGAAAATTATGAAAATTTCAAGAAAAGTCTAACTTAATATCCTGAATCTAAGAAAAATAGAAAAACATGGGCTTGTTTGGAATAAAATGAAACTGCTATTGTAAGTGCTTATCAATAAGCACCTGAATAAGCCAAATGATCACCACAAGCTACCAAACTGAAATAGAAGCATTAATATACTAAAACTACTAAAATGAAGCAAGAAACAACAATTCTTAACCTCTGGATTAGACAATGCTATGATCTTGATTGATTTGAGTTTATGTGCTAAAGAGCAGTTAAAGGTGCTACTTTGAGCTTAAGCACTTGCTTATTGATAAGTCTGTAATTGAAAACCAAGTGTTGGAAACTGTACTAGACCGGCTAAGAACTCTTAAACCAAAATTCAGCCCTATAGAAGCCACGTGGAGCTCGGACAACCTTACAATAGCCGAGAAAATCTCGCCTGATCGAAGTGTGGAGCGGGCATATAAGCCTGTTTGATGAGCTTGTTTGAGGGCTTTAGAAAATTGCTAAAATTATGAAAAATGACAATAAAGAAGCAGACCAGTTGAAGTTTTAAAGTCCTAAATTTGACTTGATTTGGCCCAAAGATGAGCCTGTGAAAAATCTTGCTAGTTGAAATAAAAGCGGTTTTCAAAATCTTGACTTTTTACACAGTTGATAAAAGTTGACTTTGGTGAGCTTTGATCCTAATTTGTTAACTGATATTGATGTAATATGGTTAAATGAAACTAGTACAATCTATGTCTATGAATTTTAAACTCAAAACAAGTTTTTGTATCTCCAAAATTCCAACAGTTGAGTGAATAAGACAGTATACAAGAGATTTTGACTTTTAAAGCTTTAAGGTGCAATTTGAAGACAGATGTGAGTCAAATGGAACTAAACAAGCTTAAACAAACAAGTCTCAATTCTTGAACAAGCCTCTGTGACAGTTTAAGTGGCAAATCCAAACACCATTTTATTTGAGTGATATGTAATTAAAAGCGGGTTAAACATTGATCTAGCATATAATATTGATTAAAGCTGAATCTACTTATCCTAAATACCATGATTAAACAGTTTAACCTATTGGTAACCACAGATTCAATTCAAGAACAAAATGCAAAATGAAAATGAAAATGAGATAAAACTTACAAGACCCCTAGCTTATTTGGTAGCTTAAATGAACCCAAATCAATTATTCTATATCAAATCCAACCCAAACACTGCTCTGCAACAACCCATTCCATTTCCAACTGCTTGAACCCATTTTGCTTCCATGTTGACTTTTGTTGACTTTCAACCCATTGTGCTTGAATCGAACTCCGTGCTTATAGAAAGCTATATTAAGCTTGAATAAGTAGGTGTGATTTTAATATAAGCTATAAAGCTTGAATTATAGAGTTTGAAATTGAACTTTGAAACAAGAAACATGAGAATATGCGACTTATGTAGAAACTTGAATTACCACTTGAAAACAGTTTTAATATATTTCAATAACTTAATTTGATATCATGGAACAAAAGATTACAACTTAAAGCTTAATTAAAGACTTAAAAGTAAATTACGACATTCATAAAATTAAAAAAACTAAAAACTGAACTCCACTCTTGTTCCTCTTCCTCTTTTATGCTTCAAATGAGCTCCACGTGTCCTTCTGAGACAATCCCACCTCTCAATTTGACCAATGGTTGAGTTTTGAGTGTGTTGCCTGTTTTTATCATTTTGGCGGGAAACAGGATTTGACTTGTAGCTCTGCATTTCATCAACTAGGGGGGGGGGTGGCATTTAATGTGGTGGTAAAAGTAGGTAGTGGTGATGATGAGGGGTGGAGGAAAGGTGAGGTGACTGGAGAGGAGCAGGCAAGTTGGTTTGCAGGCAACACATGGGAGAGATAAACAGTGGGGCGGGTTTTTTGCTTGTTTGACTTGTTTGACCAGAGGTCCAAAAAGGGAAAAGACAGGGGGTCCAAATGGGTAATATGGCAGGGGTCTAAAAGGTTTTGACAAGTCTTAGGTTTAGCTTATTATGACAAGGACTAAAACTGCCAATTTCACAAAGATGAGGGACCAAACTGCCAATTTCACAAAGTTAACATAAGGATTGAATTTGACAAACTTTAATAGTACAAGGACTATTTTTGACATTTTCAAATTCTCAGGGACCAAACTTGACACTTTTGAAAGTTCAGGGACTTAAGTTGTAAATTTGCAATTTTAAATCTCAAGGACCAATTTTGACAACTTAGGAATCCCTAGGGACTCAAAATGATATTTTTCTTTATTTAGATTTACCGAGGACCTTTTTTGACAACTTTTGAAACTTGGGGACTAAAGCGCCAATTATGCAAACTTGATCGTTTTTCACCAGTTTTGATATTTTGCATTTAAAACACATAAAACACTTATTTGTGATATTTTTATCATTTTGACGCATTTCTGAGTGTTTTCAGATGTTTTTGCAGTCTAATTTGTATAAAAATGATGAGTATTTACACACTCATCACTTAGACCAGCCTTAAAACCACTTTTCGCATTACCATTCTTCCCATTATTACGCCTATTACCCACGAGTTGAAAACCATCATTCGAACTTCCCACATCTCGTTCAAAACCTAGGCCCCAAACAACTACATTTTTTGGACATTAATATATTGTATGCCTAAAAATATTGCATGAATTACACCAATGTGGCTTCCACTTATATTCCACTCAAACAAGTTCTTTAGAATACCCCGACCCATCAAGTAGAGGAATAGCAATTGCCAAACTTTCCTTTAACTCATCTTCAGCCCGAATCTCAATTAATGCACGAGCGAAGCTTCTACGACCCCACAATTTCATACACATTGTGCTCGTAAATGAATCAAGCATTTTTGAAGTACCAATCTTCGTTGCAATAAGGCTTAACTCTTGTTTAGTAAACGCAACCAAAGGAACATCATGAAGTTTAACCCACATCGGAATACGGGTTAAATCTTCCTTCAATAAGCTTATATCAATCTTCCATGTTTTAATAATTATGGGGATGTTGCCAATCATCCATGGACCACCTTTAAGTACAACCTCCACGCCCTTTTTCGAATCAAATTTGAAGAATAAGAACCCTTTTCTGTAACACCCCCAAATTTGTTTAACGGAAGCATACGTGTTATTCGGGGGCGTTACGGAATTGGTGGATCATAGCACAAGTAATAAAGAGCGGAATACATACTCCGTTTGATTTCATAAAATAGTTTAAAAGATTATCTTCTGACATAGTTTAAATAAATGGGTACATCCCATTTGATTTAGTAGTCCCAAAGTAAAACATCATTTTGTGTAAAACACTTCTTTAATATTACTACGACCATACATTCGCTTCTTGCCTTGCCTTCATGAACAAATCTTAAACACACGAGAAAATATGCTAAAAGGTCACTAAAAGTGGTGAGTTCATAGGTTTAAATTAAAATAGTAAGCTTGGACCATAAGCAAAGGCATATAATCATTACAACGAATATAATGATATATGTATGAATGTCTATTACGTTAGCTCTAAGTTCATGCAACCGATACTACGACAGTTTCTGTATGCTAAAAGATGTCATACAATATAGGGCCCATAGCAAGTGTTTTGTCCCTCCACACTTGATTCCGACATGGTATACGTTTCGCCTTGGCCTAAGCATGGCCAACCGAACGGAGGAGTCACCCTCAATAGATCTATTTATAGCATTCGCGTTTCCCAATGGGGAATTGACGGTTCATGAGAAAGGGCATTTTCTAGGGACATAAGGGCTTAGGCTAAACCACGTAATAGTAATCATGTAATAGTTTTGGTCCTTAAAATGTTTTGCATATTTCTCACCCCAAAATGTATAAAACAATTTATCAAGTAAAAGAGGGGCTATGAAACTCACCTTAGCAATTGTGCAAAATCCGAAATGTGGGATTAGTGATTGTTGTGGAACGGCACCGACACGTGACCTAGATAAGGAGGGAAATGTTTTAGTCCATCGTTTTAAGTATTCCTTACTTAAAGTAGTCCAATGGTTTTTATAATTGTGTTAATACTACACGTAAATTTGTAAAATTTGTAAAAATGGTTTTACTAGTAAGTATACGATGTGTATATGTATACTTTTCATATTGTTGCTAAACGACGTTAAAATCCAAGATTTGGTTTGAGAATATTTACGTTATTCTTTTAGTAGTATATAATGTATATATTCTTATTTAAGTTGACACATGATAGTAGTATCAAAATCACATAATAGTTGATTTATTTTCCAATTGAATTTAGAAAATATGTAAGTTGAAGTGAAAAGCTTTCATATTCAAAAATGATAAAATGATGTAGTGGTCTTTATTTATTTGTCAAATTTGTTTTCTTAAAATTTATACAATGTGAGACTAGTAATCCTTATGACATAAATTTGTTTTCACCATGACGTTAAACCGTTTTATGTAAACTTCATTTAAGTAGGTTATACTTTCAACCCTTGTTCACTTGTTAGTTCATACATGTATATGTGGTATAAGGTTTCGTATAGACGACAAATGGGTCTAGTTTTTATATTTAGTTTTCGATCATATACCTCGGGTTTTATTTGGTGACCCGACTAGGTACCACTCGAATATTTCAATACGGATGGGTTTGTGGCCGGTAGGGATCGCATAGCGTTGGACCTAAGCCCAATTTGTATCGGATCAATAGAAGTTTCGCCCAAATATGGCTTGGCGACAAAGCTGGTCTGCGACCCAGGTACAACAGGAATGGTGTTGTTCAGTTTATGGAAGATCTCAATTTGTCACCACATGATTCCAATGTATTCTCCCCTACTTGACACAAGAGTATCTTTGTGATACAATTTATACTCGTGAGTTAGACTCACAATCTTTGGCTCGCGATATCTTTCAACGTCACATGACTAGTGAAGTTGTCTCGATGGGTAGGCTCTCGACAGCCATATGGGTTTCCTATCACGATTTATGGTGTCGCAATACAAGTTAAGTGGATATATGATCTACACTCAAGACCACCCTTGTGGTCTTGTGTCAACAGTGGGTAGCAAACACTCATTTTCCTTACACCATATACCCATTCTCATAGTAAAATGAAGATGAGCAAAGACTAGCTCAGATTTACAAGTCGACATTCATATTGACGAGCCACTGTGGTACAACCATAGCTAGAGCTCCGACCCATTATGAGGACTAACTATGACTCGCATGAGTGTGACTAATCCTAAACACAAGACATTTCGGTAACAAATCTACTTCTCAAGTTATCAATTTATCTTGGCATTGAAACGGTTTCTCTAGTATATGACTTTTATGGACACAAAGAGTAACACGGAGGTCATTGGAAAAGAAATACGAGCATCAAGATGGGTCCTTAGTCGCGTCAAACAACAACCCAATATCTCGCTACCAAACTCAATATCCGAATCTAACATGATACTTACTTCCTACAAGATTTATAGAACTTAACCTTTCAAATTTTCTTTGGTTCATACCTTCGACGAGAAAACACTACTAACCTAAACCAACAACAAAACCAACTCCCAACGTGACCCAAAACATTTACAAAATATACAAGGTTTATCAACATCAAAATACTTAGTTACCTAGTCAAATTACCAAGTTTCAATAAGACTTAACTCTCATTCCCTTGGCTCGTTTACCTCGACGAAAAAGCTGTTTTCATCCAAATCGAAGACTAACTCAAAACTCGGTGATTTATATCATATCAAAGTGACATTTAGGTAACACCAAACACTTTATTTAGACATCGAAAATCAAAACAAAGTTTCACCATTTAAATTACATTAATCACGATTGTAGCATAACAATTTACAAGGAAAAGAAACAAGGATGAACCTTATGTAAGTGAGGCGAAAATGACAAGAATGAAGGCTAACTGAGAGCTCCACACAACCCAAACCTCCAATCCGAATCCGAGTAAGAAACCCAACTGTTTCACTATACCCGAGAGCACTTTTCTTGTGTGGTGGATTACAATTTGTTTTGTGTGAGCCCTTAGTCTCTCGAGTAGCATAAAAAGAAAGTAAAAAGGGAGTCTTTGACCAAGTCCTACCATCTTGCCTCTTTGTTTGTAGCGAAAATGGTATACTTCCAAAGCCAAAGGATTTCTTGGATTGGTGTAAAGATTTGTTTGTGATTTATCTTGATCTTCATGGATCTCCTTGGAGGTAGCGCATCTAGATAGAGTTGGGAAGAGATTCTTACATGAATATGGTATGGAAGGTGAGGAATATTAAGATGAGGGTGTCGGTTTACTTGGTTTGGGAAAGATTAGCCTAGGAGGCATGTGAAGGTGGAGGAGCGAGGTTTACGGATGAAAGAGATGGAGATATCTCTCCTTTGATTTTGTATCTCTTTGTCGTGTGTGGAGGAGGATAACAAGGAGGACATATTTAACTTTTGTAATTCCTTTTATTGTAAATGTAATATAAGAGTTACAAAAATAAAAGTCCAAAGTGGTGATGTAAATAAATGTAAGTAAAGTAGGTGTGTTGTATACTTATGATTATTTTGTGTAAGTATTTTGTATGTGGAATATTTATTGTATGAGATGTATGCATATACATTATAGTTATGTATGTTTGCACTTGAGTCTTATAAAGTCATTGTTTAAGTGATAATGTGTTTAAGTATTTTGTGTCCATGAAGCCATATTGTGACCAAGGTATCATTGTTTGAAAATTTTTATAACGTAGCATTTTATTTATTACGTGTCTGAAATATTTTATCCTTGTAATATTCCAAGTTGCTGACATTTGTTAATTGTTTTAGCGAGTCCTTATCATAGTGTCGGTACGCGTGTAGTGTCGGTCACTGGAGAAAACGAGATACCCTCTCGTCTTATAATTTAAAATCATAAGACAAAATAAAATATTCATAAAATGATATGAATGTAAAAGTGATGCAGTTATCTACCGTATGCGAGTTAACTACTCAAATGATCAGGCAAAGCTCATGCATGCTTAATAAATTTGGCTTAGTAAAATGAATTACTAATTATCAGTTAAATTTTGGTGAAAATTTACCGTGTGTCACATTTTCATTCATCATTACCTTCATAATATCATACTTAGTCTAAGAATTTTGTACATAATACTCCACAACCAGGAAAAACAATTCTTTTACCAATAAAATAGCCATAGAGAGTATTTTCAAACCTACGATTCACGGCTTCAACAACCTTAATAGGGATAGCAAAATCGGTACCATCAAACATGTTCTCAGCTTCCAAAGGAAGAAATGGCTTTAGTCTTTCTCATTAAGAACATGTTGCACTCGCAAACGAAATCGGCTTTGTAGTAGAGTCAAAATTTGGGTCCACATTCGTCTAATAACATCATGACCAGAAAGATCATTGACCTTCGAAGGAACATTAGACAAGATTAGGTCAGGTTCATGAACATGCGACTGATTTTTCCCTTCATATGTCATTGGCTTTCCATCGTCATCAAAGAACACATGTTTTCCTTCCAGTATTAGGTTTTTATAGTTTCAAATCTTAGCATCTAATGGGACATTCATGTCTTCCTCATTGTTACCACTCGTCCCACCTGTTTTATCCTCTCTCTCTCTCTCATAAAAAACAAAACCAATCAGTCGACCGTCAAAACCACATTGAAAACAACAAACAAACCACAAACCCCAATAAGGTTAGGGTCTACCAACGTCACACCAGAAAACCAACAACCGAGAAAATAGTAGTTAAGCACGTCGGTTAGGGTTAAAAGTTCAAGAGGATATACTCAATACAACACCTTTAACGAATTATATGAAACAAATAAGCAATCAAGAACCTGATACCAATAATAAAGGAAAAAAATAAAACCAAATAAAACAAAACCCTAAAATCGGACAAACCCCTAATTGTTCAATAAATTGAAAACGGTCAGGTTAGATTCAGTAATGAAGTGTGACAGTCGATCCTAAGCATATACTCCCTCCGTCTCAATTTAATTGTCAGGAGAGAGAAATCACAAAGTTTAATAAAAGTGGGGTCACTTTAATTTTCAACCGTGAATAGAATATTATACCAGTAAATTCTACAGTTTTCTTAAAAAAGAAAGTGGACAATCTTTTTGAGACGTTCAAAATGGAAATATGGACAATTAAATTGAGACGGAGGGAGTAGTAAATACCACGTTTGGTGATTTAGGAGAGGAAGACTAAACCATCGTTGAGTTAGGGATCTCCCAAAATCGCCAAAACTAGAAAGGACATCGTGGGGTTTCTTTATTGTGTGCCACATGTATAATGTTGTTATAAGAAACTAAAAAAGCAAACGTTCCATTCTAATAATTCTTTTTATCTATCAAGGTACTTTCTCTTTCTTTCCACGTAAGTATGTTAACTAATACATATTCTTATTGTTAGACATTGTATGTTTCCATTGAAACTCCTTTGTGATACTTTATTATTTCACCACTATTTATAGATTACAATGGACTTAACCCACAAGACGACGAACTTATTTCACAATTATTTATAGATTACAAAACTATAAATACCATGCAGACATTGTAAATCCCGTGAGTAATATTTTATTATTTCACCATTATTTATTGATTACAAAAATAGAGAAAAAATCTAATAGACCCAACCTATAAGACGGACTTGACTAGATAACCTATCATCTAATAGTTTCCTATCTAAATCTAATAATAATAGGTGAATGTTATAATATTCATGCATATAATAATAGGTGATTTATCTTATTATGCACATACTTTATGATGTAAATGAAGGACATGCAAGTTATATAGACCGATCACTCACTTGTTATCAAACATGGATTGCATTAACATCTTATGACAATAAAGAACATGCAAGCTACATATACGCGAGTTATTTATACGCAATTCGGACAATATATTCTCGTAAATAGGGTTTTTTGACATGCAAAGTTACCGAGTCATTCTATATGATTGACACACGTTCTTATTTAAGTAGTTATGGTCTTTTTCAACTCTGATTTATTAGTGTTCAAAAAAAAAAAAAAAAAAAACTCGTATTCATTAGAGATGATCAGAATATGGATAATATTAATATCAATAACCTCTTGCGAGAAGCTAGATACAGTAAACTAGATTTAAAATAAAGCTATAGATTTGATTAAACATCTTGAACATGGATTTTTAGCCTAACATAATATTCTTTTCTAACATTAATCTTTCCTATGATGACTGTCATTCCTATGAAGGTTTCCTACATATATGGTTATACTAATTTTCTTTAACTGACTCGAACTAGCCCTCGCAATAAACATCATCTCTGATAAGTCCTTATCTTCTAAACAACAAACAAAAGAAAAAGTATTAACAAATAATTAAGACCGATCAAAGTTGACACTATGTGTTGGTTTTATCTACAAAGATATTTTATTCCGACAATTAATTGTTAGTATCATCAATTATTTCAGATAATTACGATTTACTAGAGATAAAAGGAGTTTCATATTAATTATGCTCGGATACGAGTTAAGATAGAAGTGTGGAGCGTACATTCGATAAGTTAATACTAGAAGGTTCTGCATATGATATAATGCCAGTGGGATTATTTCGTGATGAGCAAATATTTTCATTTTAAACTTATTTTAGATATCCCAAATCTTATAAAGTAGTAGAGATATCTTTTGAACGATGAAACGTCTAAATTATTAATGGATAGGGATCTCTCATGCTTCGTTTGAACATGAGAGGTATATCTTCTTTGTGATTGTCTTTTGAATTAAAAAGAAATAAATGTGTTGCAATAATAACGATGACAATCGCGAAAGCATGCATTCTCTCATGTTCAAAATAAACATGAGAGAATCCCTATCCATTATTAATAGTGTAAATGGTTAATACTTTTATTTTTCAAATTTTAGCATTAAATTGGTGGTTATAAGTTTAGTGAGTTTTTCTTATAAACAATTCAATTAAAATGTATAATTATTAGAGGGCGGTTACATATGGTTTAAATAAGACTTAAATTTTCAGATTTACATTAATTTTTTACTTTTCCTTTTAAAGTAATGTTTTTGATCTTAAATATTTAAGATTTTATTTTATAGGAAGTCTTAAATGCTTTATAATGTAGTATAGATGTTTCCTACGAAACAAAGATGAGGAGGTCAAGGGCAGCGCCCCTTGTTGGGCCCCGCTCCCAAGTGAGCGAGCAAGCCTCTCGCGAGGTTTGGGCGACGCCCCAAAACCTAAACGATTTTAATGAATCGTTAATAAAGGATTTAACGGATTTTCTCGTGTGACTCTTGAGGTTTTAAACGAAATTAACCACCCATTAGTGTCAAATATGTCTATTAGGCTGCATGCAGTAGACTCGATCTTCAATCGATCGAGGAGTGATGGGCGATCGATTCCACTCGATCGGCCTGTTGTGGTGATAGCCGATCGCCGAAAAAAAAACTAAGTTGGTCGTGTGCTTGATCGACACCACAAACCAAAAACATTCCACTTGTTGCTAGCCGTTGCAAGTCCAAAAAAAAAAAAATCAAACCGTTTGAAAATTTATTTTTTGACCGTTTGGTATAAAAAAAAAATACTACTAAACTACCCTATAAATACACAACATATTTACACACTAAACTCACAAATATCACAATCCTCACTATCAAAAATCTCATAATTATCTCTATCAAAATGTTTAAGAAAACACCACAACAAAAAGGCCGAAAATTCCGTTTGGCACAAAACGCCCCGCATATTTTAACACCGAATCCGAATTTCCGGTGTCTCACCAAGAATCAATTTCCAACCCCCTGCTTTCGAATATCAATCCCAACAAACTCCACAACAACAAACTAACAATCTATTTTTTATGAATCGTCCATTTGTTCCACGTATCAAAACATCCAACAACAACAACAACAAAGCCACTCCCGTCGAAACAACCAATCTATGTATGGGTCACCCGAATCTGTGTACCGTCCAACAATGGATTCATCAACGTCTTCATATTCAAATTATCAACAATATTCTCCGGTTAACCGTATCAATCTTGAGGGTTTTGATTTGAAGAACAATTATACACCAATCTGATTTTTTGTTGGAACCGGTTCGGGTTATCCGGCTCAAAAGTATCACGGTTCGGTGCAGGTTACGCTCATGGATCGTATCACGATTCGGTTAACATTGATGACGAAGAAGAAGAAGAATGTCGAGAAGAGACGTCACCGGTGAAACCGAAGAAACTAGCTACAAAGGCGAATAAGAAGGTTGTCGAGAAAGAAAGCAAGAATGATTCGTCTCTTTGGACAAAAGAAGAAGAGATTGCCTTGTGCAACGCTTGGTGTGATGTATCCGAGAATAGTATAACGGGAAACAACCAAAATGCTAAAGGATTTTGGCAGAAAGTCATTGCTTACTTTGAGAAGGAGGTTGGTGCAGAAAGACGCATACAACTCTATCATTACAAAGTGGAAAAATAGGATTAGATCCTAGAGTTGGTCAATTTTGTGCCGTTTACAACAATGCTCGGAGAATTACGGAAGTGGTGAGAATGACCTCACTTTGTTGAGAATGACCTCATTTGTTTATACTGCGGCGTGTGATGAATACCAACTAGTGTGTAATCATCCGTTTGTTTTGGAGCATTGTTGGAAGATTTTGAGGACCATTACATTTGGAAGGATAATGAGATTGGCTTTTTAAGACAAGATGAGGGTCGCAAAAGCAAGGACTTCAACCGACTCGGATGTGCACTCGGATGTGCTGCGTCATGCATGGTAGACCAATTGGTCGTGATACGCAAAGAAGAATAAAAGAAATCTTCGGAGTTTTCGAAAGCTACCTACATGGAAGGTGTTGCCGAGAAATGGAATGTCATCAAGTCGAGGCATTCGGACGGAAGAATGAGTGGCAGACGGATATTATGATTTGAAGAAGAAGAGCTAGAACAACGCAGGCGGTGTTGGAGATGGAGCAAAAGAGAAGGGAAGACAAAAATTGGCACTAGAAGAACAAAAACTTGAATTTGAGCGACAAAGAAATATGATCTGATCTCATGTTTTATTGCACGCTAATCGACCCATCTTTGCCATGATACAACAACAAGCAATGCGAAACTCAAATATCCGATCAAGGCACGCCACAACCTAGATTTTTAATAAGTGTTGTAATGTTTTAATAAGTTTAAGTAATGTTTTAATTTTATTTGAATTATTATGTAACGTTTAATTATTAATGGAATTTTATTTTGTGTTAAAATGTTTAAAAAATAAAATAAATAACTTGAGTATGCAGGCCTAATCGCGAAGGTCATTTGGAGAGAGAAAGGCGGCGTGGCGATGAAAAGTAAGGATTGAATCACTTATTGAGGCAGCCTTACATGACAAATACATCTTGTCTAATTTTAATATACAAAAACACACAATTCGTTTTTGTTTTTGCTTTGTTCTTTTGTGCCTAAAAACAAGGTGTTTGATAAGAATTTCTTGATACCCAACATCAATATGGTCGAAAAACTTTATGAGTAGAGTTATTTTACATACCAAACTTTTCTCACATATCGAGGAATTTCATCTCCACCATCCAGTACAAAAATAAATCGATGGTAAGATTAAAAACATTTTATTATTTCACCTATTTTTATAATTTAAATATCTCTTAAACCGTTAATCGTTAAGTGAAAATATTTATATCATGACGAAGATTTAATTATCTTTTATAGATGGTGACTTTGATATCTTTCGAAAAAGAAAAAATTTCGTTTTTCATGTTTTTCGTTATTTTTTCGTTTTTCGTTCTTGAAATTTGCGTGAAAAAATCGTATATGATAAAACACAAATTGAATATCACGTGTGATATTGGTGTTAAATCATATATGATATGTAATATCATATGTGATATTACACTAATATCTCATGTGATATTAAATATCATATATGATATTACACTAATATCACCGTGATATTTAAATTAGTGTTTATCATATATGATTTTTAATGCAAGTTTCGATGGCGTAAAATGTTGAAAAACTTACAAAAAAGCGTGAAAAATACGAAAAAATATTTTGTCGAAAGTATATCAAAGTCGCTATCTTATAAAAGATAATTAAATCTTCGTCGAACGATGATATTTTTTCGCTAACGATTAACAATTGAAAGATATAATATTTGAAAAAAATGATGAAAGTGGGTTTTAAATTGTTGGGATTAATCTCAATGAATTGGATCGAAATAAAAATGAAGGGTGGAGATTGATCATAAGATATAAATAATCTTTTGTCCTCAAATGATCTTAAATCAAACTTTATTCAAAAAGTAATTTTACACGATTCAAGCAACATATCCAAAATATCACACCCTAACCATAATTTTCTAAACATTAATTCTGTCACGCAAGCGATTTGATGATTTGTTGGGTCCATTGAGACTATATGATTATAGTCTTTTGTGTATGATTTCTACATTTGATGATTGATGTATTAAGCGATAGAGCACATTTGTCTATAAATGAGTGTCATTGACTCTGCGCGTTGATGCACACATATATCATTTAGTTTCGTGATTTAGTAATACACCTGAAGATACTTTGCATTGGATGAGCAGTTTCTGATGGGGTATCTTACATTCTATGGGGAAGTCAACTGCCATTGTTTGACTACTAATTTGTAGATGCGTATTTACAGTTAATGGTGTCACCTTGCAATATATTTTTGACCATGCTTGTGTTGGTTGGTTACTAAGGCTGTAGTCTTCATTCATCTACTATACAGTTCATTAGCTACTATACCTGTGCTACCAAAACACAGTAGGAACAAAAAAATAATAATATTTATGTACAGTTACCCAATCATCCTGTATCAATGTGTTCATGTATGTGTTTACCTGATGAAATATGAGACAACGACATTAGAAAAGAAACATTCACATATAACATCTCTCAATCTATATTTATATGTATGCACCAATGAAAGCGATGGCCACGCATGCCATATAAAGCCCCTTTTGTGTTCTAAACTAATGCAAAACAGCTCCTATATTTTCAATTACATAAATGAGCAATCCCAACAAGTCAATATAGAACTTAATAAGCAAGTAAGCACGTCTAACTATAAAACGCCAATCCACTGATTAGATGTTCTTATACTTGAAAGCAGGGGCATCTCATCGTTTTTGGTGGCCCTGTGTCGTAATATAAAATAGACCCTCAAAACGCTCCAAACTATATATAACGCGATTTCTTTTTATCATTATTGGAATTATTTTTACAAGTATAAAGAAATTCACTCAAATGAGGCGATAGAGTGTATTTGTCTATCGGTGTCTTATAAGCAGTGAATGAGGAATTTCGTTAAGGGGTAGTAAGGAATTCAGTATAATAACATATAATTCATGGGTTGGTTACTCTACTGGGTTAAGTGGTTCATCAACAAGTACGCAGTTGACTTTTAACACATTTGAAATTATAAAGCGGCCATCGATAGCCTCAAATCGTTAATAAAATACTAATGTATCTTCTTACTACATCAACAAATTTTACATAAGCGATTAAACACTAAATTAACTAGATACCATGCTTTTTTTTTTTTTTTTTTTTTTTTTTTGCATTAGGTTAAATAACAAAAATAAAACAACTAGTACAAGTAACTACAAAACAAACAATGAAAATCAAGTTTCACTTTCCCAAACAATATGACAAAAAACTCACATTACGTGTAACCACACTACGTGTACGATTATTACACACACAATAATATTTAAAACTTTTTTTTCCAACCCCACCAGACTATCTTCTACCTCACATACTCAATTACTACGTACTTTTCCTTCAAAGTATTCTTTCTCAAACCTTCAAATCTTTTTCTCTACTGTGTTGACGATGGAACTAAGAGTTTCATAAATATTTAAAACTATTGAAATTCTTAGTCGAAAAATTGCAGAAATGAAGAAAATGGGCAAACGGTGGCTTAAAACGCTGACCGGAGACCAAGCTACACGCTGAGCTAGTTGGGCCGTTGGGGGTGGCCGAGCACCTGCTAGCCACCCTACTGGCTCCGCATCTGCTTATAAAACATCAACAAAATGTTTATATAAAATGAGATATGTGTGATGGTCTTCTAAATTTTGCAGGTTTTGTAAAATGAGTTATATAGAGACATTCGAAACAAATTCCTCAAACTAACAATTGAGTAAGTAAATAGCTAAATTATTAAAGATTAATAAAAAGAAATATTTGAATCCCAAAAAGAAGAATATATGCCCAAAATTCCATAGATATATTAAGAAAATACAATAATTAAAGAAATGTTTTATAGTTTCAAGAGGCTAGTAGCATTAAACAAATATATTCAGTGGGTCTCTTTCTAATGTAACTAACTTGAACTATTTTCTCTGCTAATAACGTATGTACTATACAAGGTTTGTTGCTTGTAGCTTCGCGCAGGTTATTTCTAACAGATTATGCAAAATGTAGGTTATATATCAGAAGAGGAGTTGAGGTATCCTAAGCAACAAACTACTGTTAAAAAGATAGTATTATCTAAGGGATGCGTGTTGTTACGAATGTAAAATTCAAACGCACGTTTTTACGCGGCGTAGATTTGAATCTCAGATCTTATGAGAATGCAAAATACCTATTTATCATAATATAGAACACATGTTGACCTGAGAAAACATTTTCAAAAATCTTTTTCAAAAACTGTAATATAAGAAAGTGGGTTATAGAAAGTGGTGGGTATTTCGGATTGTTGTCAAGAAATCTTTGTAAACGATGTTTTTTGTTCTGTTGGGTGGCTGATCTTCGAGTTGTTCGATGAGAATTTTTAGCCCATGCGCAGATGTGGCCCTGGAGAGTGCCACGTATAACTGTCCATGACCAAAGATTGGTTGTGGCAGATAAACACCAATCTTATTCAAAGATTGGCCTTGGCTTTTGTTGATGGTCATGGCATAGCAAAGTTTGATGGGGAATTGTTTACGTTTGAAAATGAACGGAAGGTTGGGGTCTTTGTGGACTAAAGGAATTCTGTGGATGAAAACTTTTTCTCCTACTCTTGTTCCTGTAATAATCTGGACCTCAATCAGTTTCGACAACAGCTGCTTGACTATCATCCTTGTGCCATTGCATAAGCCACCAGCTAGACTAACGTTCCTTAAAAGCATAACGGTAGCGCAATTTTTAGTTGAAGATCATGTGGCGAAATCACGGAAGGGTAATTGTGTTTAAATGTTGGGTTGGGTATAACATGTCCGTTTCACCACCATCATTTCAGTTTGGGGTTGCCTCATCGTAGCTTGCGTAGGTTGTAGCCTCGCCCTCAACCATAGCAAGAACTTTAGAGTTAATAACGTCAGCTGTTTCGTTCTTTGGACACACGATTGTTTTTTGCTGAAGTGTTGCTGCTGACGGTGTTCCTAGGGTAGCCCGATCATATATAAAATCAATGAGTTCCGCTAAACCGTCTTCATGATTGTTAATGCAATATCTTGGTGGAATATCAACCCATGACGCATCAGGTCCATCTTCTTCGTCGGGTATTCCCAGCTTCCCATCGCCAACATCAAGCAGCCAGGAGGCAAATGAGTGAGCCAGATCTCGCTCATCCTGATTTAAATCTGTTCTTAAAAGCCTCATGTTCGTTTCCAGAAGAAAAATCTTAAAATGTGACCATAGATGCGATGCTGCAATTGATGAGCCAATTAGTTCCATTTTTGGTGCACCTTTCTTGACCGGGAGTGTCTGGCGAAAATCTCCTCCCAAGATAAGTGACTTACCTCAAAGAATGAATCGGGTTGTCAAGTATGTCTTTCAAACTTACGTCCGGGGCCTCAAAACATCGTTTGTCATTCATTGGAGCCTCATCCCAAATGATAAGGTCCGTGTCGCCATCAACTTACCGATATGGGTGTTTTCTTGATCTTACAAAGTGACTCGTCATTAGATCAAGAGGAGCTTGAATCTTGAATGTGCGGTGCGACCGATGGTAGAAATAACGATGCAATCCGGACGATGCAGCTGCTAACACTATCTTGCCTTGTGAGCGTAGGCGCTTATTAAAGTTTTCCAAAGAAAAGTTTTCCGGTGCCTCCGTGACCATATACAAATATTAGCTCTTGCCTATTTTTTTGACCGCGTCCATTATTATATCATAAATGCGCTTGTTGAATTTAACTTTGGAACCGAATCGTTTGCCTCCTGCATCAACTCTTGCGGTTATAATTTCTTTCCTCCATTAGTAACCTATTACCTAGATCTTGCAATAATTCTTTTGGAGGAGGTGGGAGACCAAAATCTGTCTTGATTTACATGCAGTTTGTTAAGTATTATCTGCAATTCGTAGAGGATATAGTCTTTTAATTCCGGTGGTTGACATGAAAGTTGGGTATATGAGTGGTTTACGAAACCATCTGTGGGATATCGTCGCCCATCGAGGCCAAAACTTATCCCACAGCCTCACGGATCTGCTACTTCACAATAGTTGAGAATATGTGCGAAAACAAATCGAGTTACGAAGAAGTTCTTTGAAATACATGCCTCTTCCAAGGCTATGTCCCATTCTTTATCGTCTCCAAGCAAACCTAGTGCCTCACACGCGGACCTATATGTAGGATAAAGACGCGGTTGACTTTCCTAACATCTAAGAATCCCCGACAACCTTTTTGGTGGCATAACAACATTCTAAAATAGAAGACTTCGCCTAAGGTTGGATGTATGTACGCGAGTCTTCCAATTGACGATTTGTTTTGTTTTCTAGGTTGCCAACTTTTCCTGTCCCCGTACCAAACATACTCTGATGGGAATTCTAAGTAGGTCAAATGCCGCCATCTTGGTTTGCTAAATTGTAAGAGAACCACTCTGTGAGAGTTGTCACTTGCGGTCATGACGGTTGACAACAGATTCCAGGTTGTCGTTGTCTCGAAAAATGGCGGTTGCATGTTTTCAAGATGAACCGAGAGTATCTGCACCGCGGCTCCCTACTGTGTATATCGAGTTTAGGATCCTCCAGCAGGCTTCGTGGGGGCGGATAAAGCGGCCATCTGAAATTTTGTATCTCATCTATATGAGGCTCGGGCCGGATACCAGAGGTTGAAGATTCACCAAGAGGTCTTGTTATCGTGCAAAACCCTATCATTCCTTTAGAGATGTATTTGAAGAGATATTTTATTAACATACTCCAGCCGCAGTATTCAACGTTGATATGAGCACGGAATGCTAACGATAAAATACGGTTATAAGGAACTATATAGTTGTTGTCCACTTTCATGTTGTGTCGGTTGCGAAATATTCCCATCTCTCCTTCGATAGTGTACTTGGCCATTAGTATCAAAGAAAGTGTTAGGATTGTACTTTTTGGGAATTTTTGCTGCGATGATCGCCTTTCATACATGGTGCGTTAATATTTGCGGAACCCCACGGACCGTGAACCATCATTTCTGAAACAACTTTGTATCCATATGGGTCAGCAATTGGGTCGGGTAATTCTGCTTGAAATATCTTGGTCTACATCTTGACCTCTTGTATCTTGTTTGATGAATGAATCCAGAGTAGCGTGTGACAATGTGGAAGGCCACGTTTTGAAACTCAACAGTATATAACCTGAAAAGAAGAAGCAAAAATAATAGGAGGTATTAGTTTGTTACAACTTTGGTGATATATAAATAGGTGTAGCTGCACATAAAACGGTAGTAATGTTCATGTAATGAGAAAGTGTAAGCAATAAAAGAATTTAACACCCGAAACTAAACACACCTCCGGTGACAATGCGAAAGTTTTTGTTCTTGAGATACTTGATTAACGCTTTAATCTTTTGTTGAAAACTTTACAGATAATGTCCGCTCTGTCGATGGATTCAATTCGGGATCTGAGCCATGTACTGATGATTTCGGCCATTTGACGTTGCATGTTAAAGTTATGAAATACTGTGGATTGCCAAGGTGCGACAGTTGCAAGGCGTCTAAATAATGACTATACATGTAACGGGTCCACACGTGAATGGCGATGGTAATATAATTAGGTGTGCCTACGTCCCGAACCATCACGGTCCCTCTTGAAAGAGCGTCATATAATCCCGACAAATAGTCATTGCGAATGTTACCTTGGTTCTTGCGCAAAAATCCATCCGATTCATTCAATGGGCAGTGAACTCAACAACATATTGTTGGAATAAGTGACCGCCTCTGAAAAGCAAATCATATTGATTTGGTCTTGGGTGTAAGCGATATGTATAAAAGCGTTCATAGTCGCGTTTTGGCTTCCCTGTTCCATCGGTGATCTAACTCTAAGTTTAGTGTGAAACCACAGTTCGCCATAAATAAAAAGTAATGGAAGCGCAATGACATATATTCCGGATGTAATTTGTTCACTCTTTTAAGCGGGCCACCGATATTCAATCACGACATCGTGTCGATCGCTCGTCGGGCATTGTCAAAAACTATGCCTCCAAGTGTGTGCGATGCGGGAGTTCATAGCCACGAATACCCTACGGATTGTATAATCTAATTTTAAATGGTGAACATCAACGTCCCTGCATCATCTCTTGCGGTTCGAATACTCTAACCAACTCGTTGTGCTCATCCAAAAATGAATGAGCGAGTCGACCGGTTGAGGTTTAACCTATTTTCGTCGAGCCGGAAAGTGACTCATCTGTTTTCGACCTCGTTATCGTGTCATAGATATATAGCTGAAAAAACTTTGGTGGTTCATGATCGATGGGACATAATGATCCGATCGATGGTATATCGACCGGAGATTTTGAACACGTAAGGACTCTGCGGTGTTAATAGAGTCTTCAATTTTAGCACCGAAGGGCGTCATGGCAAACATTTGATTGTATGCTCTAATATGTTCCATAAAATGCCTATCTTGATGCAGCGTTTAATATAATCTGGAGGTTGAGGCTCAGGCGCATAAAATTTTACCCTCCACAACACGAATGGTATTCGGGCCTGCTTTGTTGATAGGAGTACTTTTAAGTCGCTCCTCGAGCCAAAATCCCGCCCACAATGGCGACAAACACGATGATGAGTCTCTATATCTTCATAAGGAGGTAGCGGGCCTACAAAAAGATGGTGAAAATATTAATGGTATTGTATGGGATATAATTTTTATGAAGCAAAAGTGTAGGAACACTGTAGTCAATAAGAAGCATGTACCTTGGTTGATGGCGAAGTGGAAGGGTCGTTGGTTGGAGCGACTGTGGGCGTGACCTTTTTGCGGCCGGTTAACAACAGCGGGCGTCGTTGTGTACGCTGGGGAGTATTTGAGGCGGTTTGCAATAAGCTGTGATGACTTTCTTTTTAGTAATTTGAATTTGAAAAGCAGTTGTACAGCGGTGAAAGTTAAAACATAAGTAGTTAGGACAATATCTTTGAAAGGTAATAAGAAACCGTGTGTGTGTATTAGTAGTGAATAAGGTAACATAGTATAGCCATGACGGTGGCTATAAAAGTGTAAGAAAGTACCAGGGTCATGTGAAACCACCGGTGGTGTAAGTTGTTATGATGACCGGTGTATGACAATCGCTATATTGACATCGGGAGGAAGCGGGCTGCAAAAAGATGTTCGAGAATATTAATGGTATTGTGTGGGATACAATCTTTTGCAAAGCAGAGAGTAGATATCTATCAATAATGAATAAGCATGTACCTCGGTTCATGGAAGAAGTGGAAGGTTATTTGTTTGAAGTAGTTTGTGGGACGGGACCTTTTTGGGAAGCATAGTTAACAACGCGCGCATTGCGTATCTTGTGACGGGAGTATTTGAGGAAGTGGTTTGCAACAAGCTGTGATGGATTTCTTTTTTAGTAGCGGGAACTTGAGAAACACTTGTACCGGTGAGCGGCTAGAAGTTAAAAATATAAGTAGTTAGCACAATATGTTGAAGAGTAATAAGAAGGCGCATTTGCGTATTAGAAATGGATAAGCTATGATAGTATAGTCATATAATGATAAGCGAACTAACCTTGTTTTAGAGTTAAGGTAGTAACACGATGGGTTGGGACTACGTCCATTTGTAAGTTAGTATGAGCATCCGTGCGACACCATATTAGGTACCTCTTGTTGACCAACATGAGAAGACAATCGAAAAGCGGATATTTGTGGCGGCAGTTGTTTTTGTTGCGGGTTTGTAAAATGTTGCTAAGCGGTGCATAGAATTGTAAAAAAGTAAAAACCGTTGCCATGAGAAACAACTAAAGAAAAGAGTATAAGAAGAAACAAATAACGATAAGCATTATTATCGGCATAAGTGTAGCTTATGTTACACGGAATAATGGTAAATCTGGACAATTAGTGGTGCGTTACTAATGTAGTTCTTGGTGTCGAGCTGAGCGAGAAAAGAAATCGATAAAGCAGGTACTTTAAAAGCGTAGTATGAAAGCGGATAGAGGTTGAATTAGCAATAAAGTTCGTGCTCTAAAGCAAGGAAAGTGGAAGCAGCGCACATACATGTCGGTACAGCGGTGACATTGATTGTCGGGTCTGTAGAGTAGTGGAATTCGCATCGAGAGGTGGGGCGTTTCCCTGTTGAAGTTGCTGACGCAGCCGTTAAGTTTGAAGCTTGAAACCCCAATAGGATTCATCTTTTGTAGCGCACCGTGTGCGTAAAAAGATTGATAAATTTATGGTTAAGAAGGTACATATATTATAAGCTTTGAAAGGCTCGCGACAATGAGCATAAAAGCATAAGCAAGTACCGAGTTATGATTGATAGCTGTTGAAGCCATCGGATCAGAATTCTCCAAAGGTGGCGTCATATCTGGAAGAGTATTCAAGGCGTGGCTCTAACGACTGAGGTTCGAGGTGGCGGTGACATTCGTATTATAAGATGTGGTGGTAGGTGGCGTGAAGCGAGGATGTAGGTTGATGTTTTCGCGCATGTTTTTCTTGTCTTTCATATTTGAACACAATAATATACCCACGGATATGACGGTAAAAAAAGGACAAAAAACAGCAACTAATACCATTTTGCCAACGACGATGAATAAGTAGCAAGAAATTATAAGATAACGAATCGGAAAGCATGAGTAAAAAACGGGAACTATTTTTTTGATGGTTAAGCAGCAAGAATTTATTAGAGAACGAATCGGAAAGCATGAGGAAAATATGGAAACAATATTTTTCTTGAAAAAAGGAATTGAAAAAGCACGGCTGCAACAACGACTATAACCAATTACCATAACTAATGAAGACGGGTCAACCACTAAGATTGTAAGCAACAAAAAGGTAGGACGCATAAAACCAACCACCAAGGCTGCAACAATTAGTATAGCTAATAAATATTGTAAGCAAAAAAGTTGCAAAGCCATAACAGTTAGCTGAAGCAACAAACATAAAGGAAGAAACAAAGCAATACATGTGACAATTATTGTAAGAAAGTGATACCTACAACATAAAGAAAGGGAAAATCGAAATAGAAAAGAGGTTAATAAAATACCCGTCCCGGTATGAATTAATAATAAACATGGGCAAGTAAGGTTTAATCCTAAAATAATTATTCAAAAGATTGGACCCGCAAGAGAGAATATATTCTTGGCATAAGAAATTTGCGACCATAAATTAAAGAAACCGGACACTTACACACAACCTAAATCGGTGACGAGGTAAGTTCCGAGTAACAACACCGAACTCTTGAGAAACCAATTTTGAATGGATAGGAGGGTTCGAAAGATAAGAGTGGAGAAGAAAACATATGGCGGACATGCAAGCGAGTGATAGGTGTATGATTCGGAGCAGGAGGTGGCGACCACTGTACATTCTCTTGTTCATCAGTGGGTCGGGCATGAGAGATGGGGATAAGCAACCGGATCAGGAGATAAAGAAGACCATGAGTGGACATAAAGGAAAAAGAAACCGGGGCGGGTCGAAAAGTGGGTGGATATAACCAATGGGCGTGAAAAAGAGAACAGGTCGGGGCAATTCGTAATTGTACTTAAGGGGAAATGTAGCAAACTTTTTTGAATTTGGAGGCCCCATGAACTATTGGGCCCTGTGCCAATGCACCTTTTGCACACCTCATTAGCCGGCCATGCTTGAAAGCCGAAGCATTATTGTTTGAAACTTTGAATGTGTACAAAAGCATATAGCCTAGTGCTATAAATTTAACCTTCATAGACGAAATTGTCAAAAGGGGCCTTCAAGCGGAAAGAGGCTCCCTGCAATTGTGGTTGATGATTAATCAGATTTACCTAAACTATTTATGTTTATTTGTCATTGCAGGTTATTAGTTTTTCTTGGGTTACATGCGGTAGACTATGTGAGGGGCGGGGAAGGGTCCGACCTACAGGCCCTAAGCCCAGTGAGTGCATTTTCAGCGATTTCATGTGTTAAAATAAATAAATAAATAAAATAAAATAAAAATCATTTCGACCCTCCCATCCAAGGTTTTCTAGAAAACAATTTGCTTCGGCCTTCCCACGAAATTTCTTCTAGCTCGCCTTTGGTTACTGCATTTATCTTGCAAAAGGTTTTCAACAATGGCCACATAAGTTGCTTTTTCATCAACATGTAAGAGTGGCAAAAAGTCAAAGGGCTCCCACCGGTGGATTAAATTGGTACATTAATTACTTGTAATTGATGTATTTACTCTTAGTTGTAATTTGATACAAGTTGACCGTTTTTCCTTTGTTGTGGTTGTCGGGCCGTCGTGTTTTATCTTCTTTGTGTCTGGCTTTCTTCTTATATTTGTATGTTGTTGATGTGTCGTACACCGGATTCTGGGAATAACATCCTTTTCAATGATTTGGTGTTGGGCTCGTTTCCTATGCTGAGGTTTTCTAGATGATTGGTCTCTTTTGTTGTGCCGGGTGGTGTTAAGATGGTCATATTTTTGTTAGTCGAGCTGGTTGATGTTTCAATTATTCCAACAGTTGAGCTTGTGATTGTGTTGAGAGGTTTATCATATATGAGATTTTGTTGTCAAGAATGTGATCCCGAATGAAGCAAACCGGTTGAAATGCAATCCCCCCACCCACACACGCAGGGGCGGCTATGTTGGTTTGTGGGAGTTTTCAAACACGACAAAAAGAACTAATAGTGTATGAGCCGATGGGGGCACACACGATAAACACGAGTATACGTGTTGAACGTAAACTAATACTTGAATAAACTTTACCCGTTATGCATGATAATGACCCGATCACTAATTTGACCCGTGGGCTTTTAAATGGTTCATGTTTGGGTCGTTTGGGGTGGAGCCTTGGGCCTTAGTGATCCACACTGATAGGGTGAGTAAGGGGAATGGGTTTGCATGGGTTTTTAACTTGTCTACCAAGCTAGGTATCCTAGTTTGGTTCGACATGTAGCCTATATAAACACACCCCTAGCTCCTGCATTATGCGCATAACATTACCTCTCCTAATCCTAAACCGATCCATAATCTCTGCTTCTTGCTCCTTTGTCGTTTGGTTACACAAGTCGACAAAGGGTTTTAAGTTGGTTCTAAACTTGTATTCAAGACAAGCGTTTAGGTGTATTGGTTAGCTATTGTTTACGGTCTCTAGTCGACACAACAAGCAACAACAACAAGGAAGCTGCTGCTCACCTTTCGTGGGTTATTATCTCGGACGAGCGGGTTATATCGGACAAGGTGTCGATATCGGATAAAGCATCGGTCGCGACAACGGTGGCATCAGGTCAACTCGTTTTGCGATTATGGGTTACGTTTCTTAATTAATAAACATGTTTTAAAAGGCTGCATGAAACATAGCTTAGTTATTTGTTTTATTTTATTTTGACAATTACATGCAATCCTTGTCAATTTTTTCAATAAATAATAACTAGTCACACACAAATTAAAAATTATATTGATAATTAGAATTAATTTTGTTAATTAGGATTTAATTTACATGTTAATTAAAATTACCTTGTTAATTGAAATTAAATTGTTAATTAGAATTACATGTTAATTAAAAATTACTTGCTAATTAGAATTAAAAGTTAATTTGAATTTATTAATTGTTAATTAAATTATTATGATAATTAGAATTACATATTGGTTTATAAATACATAAAATGCGTAATTACTTGATAATTGAGATTGCCATGCTATTTTATGTGTTTTCGACCACAAGACCCACTCAATTGCTTTTATAAGTGATGTATGGGGCAATCTAGGTATTACATCCTAGTGACGGTCTTATGGTTCTTCGTTTGGGGAAGACTCGCAAGAGGACTTGGAACAATATGTGGTTATTTATGTTGATGTTTATGCTTATATGTTTGTGATTCCTATATGTACATTATTACTTGTTTTGACACCTAATTGTATGCAATATGGAAATTAACATATCGTAACCATAACATTAATATTGGTCTTTATTTACACGCCTAAATACCATGCTCCTTGTGACTGCTATTTGATTCGTGGAAAATTGTTTTGTAAAATAAAGTGACCTAATATATGAAACACGTTTTCAAAAATTTAAAAACTAGGCGCTATGGACACTTGGGATGTCGACTACTTGGCTAGAACAAACTCAAAGGGGTTTAAAGAGGTGTGCAGTCGCACGAAAAGGATGTCTAAGGTTATGCTTTAGCGCTACAGTCCTCTGCCTCCACAGTGGTTCGATTAGACTACTAGTGAACCATGATGATCACTCTGGTGTCATTACCAAAAGTTTTTAAAATAGTGTTACAAAGTTGTTTTGCATGCTTCTTTGTACACGACTTTTACCACATTTATGTGTGCATACCTATTTGTTAATTTTAAGTCTATGCCATCCAACTATGAACACGTGCATTTGGATAAACTTCTGCAGTCGGACCTAAGGGCCTTTCAACCCGTGGTAATTATTTCTCCTTTGGTGGGACCTATGGTTATTTTTACGTTCATACTTGGTGGACTTATCTCGAGTTAACTTGGTGGGACCTTGAACCCGAGGCATAAGATGAGAACTAAACATGCTTTTGACATTATTACTTGATACTAATGCCTTAAACAATCTCATAAAGTCTAAGAGTTGAATTATGCAATTAATGCTCGTCGCTTACCTCTTGTCCCATTTTTTTATTCACTGGTCAGACCTATGAAAATTAAATGGGGTTGCGAGATGGATCTTAGTCTTATTAGTAATTAATTGGGTAGTTAATTCTTTTAAGAATGTAATTATCGAAAATAGTAATTGTTTGAACTTTTCAATTGTAGATGACTACTTGATCGGAAGCTTGATTCGGTGCTTTCGGGAGTTTCTTTGAGAAACAAAAACTCACTGGACCTAATTTCATTGATTGGTATCTTGACTTAGCATTATACTATCGGATGAAGATAAGGAAGCTTATCTAGAGCATCCGTACCTGCGGCTTTGTTGCTACTCACAGCCTTTGTCCTACACAGGCTCTTGCACTCATCTTGCTTGGGTCAAGGTTCAAAGGACATAAGCTGCCTTCATGCTCATGACCATGGGTTAGAGATCAATGAAATCTAACGCATCTTGGTGCTTATGACATGCTTGAGAGTTGAAGTCTATGTTCTCTCAACAAGCGAACAAGAGCTTCTAAGCTGCATTGAATTCCACTTGCAAGCGGGAAGAGGGTCAATCGGTTAGCTCATATGTTCTCAAGATGAAGAGCTACATTGACAATTTGGAGCGTCTTGGTCTTGATTACTACGAACTATGGGTTAGTCGATCCTCATCGTTCTTTCTAAAGAGTACATTACGTTTGTGCGAGAACTTTAATATGCACAACATGGGGAAAGCTGTGAATGAATTGCATGCTATGCTTAAGCAACATGAGCGAGGCGTTGCCAAAGAAAGATCTTTGCACTACATTATGTATGTGGGGCGGGTGGTAAGGTCAGAAAAACCAAAGAAGAATAAATCGTTTAAAGTGCTAAGGGAATCGTGGAAATGGAAACATCAAGTTTGGTTATGCTCTGAGTATAAGCAATACAATGCTTCACTTCTAAATCCAAACCAAGATTCCTCCACTACCAAGAAGGATAATCCGACAAAGGATGCTACACATCACCGATTGTGGTGAAATAGGACATTAGAGAAGGAATTGTCCTAGTATCTCGTGAGTTGATGAAAAAAAGCAGATCTCTTGCGACTAGTTCTTGGTATTTTCACTTTAGAACTCTACTCTTTCCTAAATCATCCTTAGTATATGACCTTTGGTTGTGGTACTCACATACGTAATAATACTCGGGGTCTAAAGGCGATGGGAAGGCTGAAGCCGGGAGCTTTAAGTGCATGCGTGGGCAATGGTCAGCTTGAGAAGTTGAAGTTATTGGAATCTATCATTTATCTCTCTAGTGGATTAGTTATTGTTATGAATGATTGTCATTATGCTCCCTCTATTACTAGGGGATTATTTTAGTTTCTCGTTTGTATGACGATGGTTTTATTAACCGTTTTGAATCGAATAATTATATTTCAGTTACTAAGAATAACGTTGTTTATTTTACTGCTATTCCTCGTAATGGTATTTATGAAATTGAAATATCTTGTTCGAATACAAATGAAAGTTCTATGTATCTTTGTAAGAAATAAAGAGCCAAGTCAAACTTGGACTCTGCTCTCTTGTAACATGGTGTCTTGGACACATTAGCAAGAAATGCATGGAGAAGTTGCAACACGATGGACTTCTCAACTCATCGACATTAAGTCTCTTGAAAAGTGTGTGGCTTGTATATACGGTAAGATGGCTAGAAAACCTTATTCATCAAGTGGAAAGGGCTAAAGATCTACTTGGACTTATACACTCGGATGTATGTGGCCCATTTAAAGCGCATCTAGAACAAGGAGAAAATTATTTCGTGACTTTCCTGATGACTATAGTCGGTATGGTTATGTTTACTTCTTTGAAACATAAACATGAAGTGTTGAAACATTCAAAGTGTTTCAAAGGAAGTAGAAAATCAACTCGGAAGACCATAAAAGCACTACGTTACGATCGTGGAGGTGAATATATGAGTCAAGGTTTTTGGATCATCTTAAGGAGCATGGGATTGTGCCCATCGAACTCCTCCTTATACTCCACAACACAATGGTGTATACGAGAGAGAAATCGAACCACCTTGACATGGTGCGTTCTATGATGAAACAAACTACTATTCCAAAGTCCTTTTGGGATTATGCCCTTGAGTCTGCTGCGCATTCTCAATATGGTTCCAACTAAGAAGGTTGAAAAGACACCATACAGTATGGCATGAGCAACCCCTAGCGGTCTTACTTAAAAGTGCGGGGTTGTGAGGCACTTACTAAGCGTGATACACTTACCAAACACGAAAAACTTGAACTGGAGGTGTTAAGTGTATCTTAGTAGGATACCTTAAGAAACTATGGGATATTCTTTCTATCTTCCATCGAGAACAAAGTTTTGTTGCTCGAAATCTTGAGTTCTTTGAGAGTAATCTTATGGATCTTAAAGCAAGTGGGAGTTTAGATGATCTTGAATTACTTCAAGAAGATACAAATCCTTCTTTAGACACTAGCATTCATCACGATGAGGATGATCAAGAAATTGAAGAACCTCAAAGTGATATTGTTCCCATTCGAAAGTCGATAGGACACGGTGCTCTGACCAGTATGTGTTTATTCATTGTGTTGAGGAACATGAGTTAGGGGATCTTGGTGAACCAATAACTATAAATTTGCATTCTTGGATCCTAAATCCAAGAAATGGCTTGATGCAATGAATGTGAAATACAATCCATGAAGACAATGATGTCGGGTCTTAGTTGAGCTTCCTCCTAGCGCAAGGCAGGTTGGCGACAGTGGCTCTTCAAGAAGCCGACATGGATGGTAAGGTATACACCTTTAAAGCTCGTCTCGTAGCAAAGGGCTTCGCTCGAACCTACAGGATTGATTATGAAGAAACCTTTTCTCTGTAGCGGACATTAGAGCTATAAGGATTCTCATACCATAGGCTGCATACTATGACTTTGAGATATGGCAAATGGGCGTCAAAACCGCCTTCCTCAATGGACATCTTTACGAAGAGGTCTATATAGAACAAAGCGAGGTTTTTGATCCAAAATATCCTAACCGTGTATCAAGCTCAGCGTTCCATTTATGGGCTTAAACAAGCGTCGAGGCAATGGAATAAACGTTTTATGATGAGATAAAGAAATTTGGATTTTCTCAAAATCAATATGAGCCATGTGTATATCGAGGAAAGCTAGGGAGTTATGTCACTTTCCTAATTCTATATGTTGATGATATATTGATCATGGAAACAATATTCCAATGTTACAAGATGTCAAATCCTATCTTGGAAGATGTTTCGCCATGAAAGATTTAGGAGAAAATTGCATATATTCTTGGAATCAAGATCTATCGAGGCAGATCTAGGCGATTGATTGGTTTGAGTCAAAGTGCTTACATTGAGAAAATCTTGAAAAGATTTTGTATGGAGAACTCAAGCGTGGCGCGATCGATGCAAGATAAGCCTAAATTGAGTAAGTCACAAGGTCTTGAAACACACCTTTCGAAAAAGCTTGAGCAAAGAATTCCTTATGCTTGGTATAGGTTCTATGTATGCTATGAGATGTACTCATCACGATGTTGCGTTACATACGAGAATGTGACAAGCGATTTCAAAGAATCGGTGAACTTCTTTGGACGTGTGAAAAATATTCTTAAGTATTTCGCAATACTAAGGATATGTTTACGATTTATGGAGGAAAAGATGAACAAGAGCTCGGGGTTTCTGCTACGCGATCTTTGGATATCGACAGATGATGGCGACTTAAAATCTCGAATGGATATGTATTTGTTCTAAATGGGTGATGTTGATTGGAAAAGCACAAAGCAAAGTATCTTTGCTACTTCATCTCTTGAAGGAGTATATTCTTTGCTTGTGATGCATCAAAGAGGCATATGGATTCGTGAAATTCATTTACGGGTTGAACATTGTTCCCACAATTGAAGAACCCATAAATCGTGTTATTGTGATAATCTTGGAGCCATTACTATAGCTAATGAGGCGGAATCACTAAAGGTGCTAGACATTATCTAGCTAAAGTTCATTATCTTCGATAGACCATTGAAATGGGCGATGTGAAGATATTGAAGGTTCACGAGATGACAATCTAGGCGATCCATTCTGAAAGCTTTGGATTTCCTAAGCATTCTAAATTGACTAGAGATATAGGTTTGGTACACCTAGTAGTCTCATCTAAGCGTGTGTTAATTAGTATTTGGATAATTTAGGTTGTAAGACAATTATTTTTTCGATTAATAAAGATACGAGGTAGTTGTTATTATATTCATATAATATTTTATTCCATATTTGCATGTTTAATCCATGAAATGATTTATCATACTAAATATGTCCATTGTCGATTAACAATATGGGAATATTGTTATGATAAAACACATGTAGTGTTGGTTATAATTCTAACAAGAATTTGGATTGTTCCGTAAACTCACATGTATTCACTAGAGATGCATATTGGATTCCCCGACTTTCAAACATTTACTTTTGGATCCTTGTCATAAGTAAAATATTGAAAATGGTTTGTTATCTTCATCCTTAGACTTGAGATGCAAGTAAGTTACATTATGTGGATATCATTTTTTGTAACTATCATGAAAACACTATCTCGAACAAGGTAGTTATAAAGCTATATTTCGGAGTGATGTGAGCGACATCCATAACACTTGTAGTCGATAAAGTTTGTTACTCCACTTATATGCGAGAAAGATACCATGGCGCCTCTCAGTTAATCGGATAGCTGTCGGCGGACCCGAAGGTAATACAAGATCATTCTTGATTACATTTGGTATATCGAATTAAAATCTATAACGAGATTCTAAATGGTTAAACTATATGGAATGATTTGAGATCCATAATCCATGGTTTAACGGTATCTATAACAAAGGATGATTCTGAAAGACATTGAATGACCATACTCGAGAAACTTTTACGAAACTATTCTCTCGGACACTTTTAGTTAAAAGCGAGTGAGGCGTTTGTTAAGCGTTTCGTCGTTAGTTTTGTGTGCCATTGACACACAACTCCCAGTGGGGCTGTTGGTTTGTGGGAGTTTTCAAACACGACAAAGCGACTAATAGTGTATGAGCCGATGGGGGCTACGCTATAAACACAGTATACGTGTTGAACGTAAACTAATACTTGAATAAACTTTACCCATTATGCATGATAATGACCCGATCACTAATTTGACCCATGGGCTTTTAAATGGTTCATGTTTGGGTCGTTTGGGGTGGAGCCTTAGGCCTTAGTGATCCACACCGATCGGGTGAGTAAGGGGAATGGGTTTGCATGGGTTTTTAACTGTCGACCAAGCTAGGTATCCTAGTTTGGTTCGACATGTAACCTATATAAACACACTAGCTCCTGCATTGTCGCATAACATTACCTCTCCTAATCCTAAATCGATCCATAATCTCTGCTTCTTGCTCCTTGGTCGTTTGGTTACACAAGTCGACAAAGAGTTTTAAGTTTGGTTCTAAACTTGTATTCAAGACAAGCGTTTAGGTGTATTGGTTAGCTATTGTTTACGGTCTCTAGTCGACACAAAGCAATGACAACAAGGAAGTGAGCTGCTGCCGGGTAGAAGATAATTGTAGTGTTGTTTTTGCCAAACTATATGTATACGTAAGGTATGTAAATCGGTTTAGAGATGGGACGAGAATGGTTTTATTGTTTGGTTTCCCGTGTTGAACGGTAAGGACCTGATGAGATTGATGTAGATCAAAAAGCTCGGGTAACAATTAAACAAGAACCATAATTCACTACTGTCAGGCATTATTTGCTCAAGTGTGTGAAAACTTGTGTGATGTTGTGTGTTGCTCTCCTTTTATAGAGAGGCTTGTAGGGTTTAGAGATAAACCCTTTGGGAGTGATCAATGGCTTCTAGAGTGCCAAGTGTCGCTCATCAGAGAGTAGATGTTGGGAATTTAGCAAAGACAGTTTGTACTGCCAAGGTTAATGGTTAGTACTGCTAGCCTTAACTGTGGACTGCAAATGAATATAACTAGCAGTACAAAATGCCAGTACAAATAGTTAGTACTGCTTATATGTTATTGTATAGTCGGTTAGATAAATATAGAAAAGATTCTATAAGATGTATCTTGTATAGAAAGTTATTGTAACCCTAGTAGGACTCCTTAGCCTATAAAAGGAGGTCCTAGGGTAGATTTAGAGTATTCGTATTAATATATTGAAGTGTTTTATGAGAAACATATTATGTTAATCATTCTCTTTGTCATTAAACATTAGATTTCGCATAGTGTTTAAGCTTTGTTCAAAGACAGCTTGCTATATTATTGTTTGTGTTAGAATTATCTAACTCAATCAACTTGATCAATTGCTCAACTGGGATCAACAAGTGGTATCAGAGCACTGTGATCTAGAAGCTGTGATATAAGAGAATTTGTGTTCAAAACTACTACTAAAGTAATGGAAGATTCAACACGCATGGTTACTGCATCAAAGGTGCCTATGTTGAAGATATGAGAATATGAACTATGGAGGTTAAGAATGCATCAGTACCTCAAGATGTTAGACTACTCTATGTGGGAAATCATCCTGAAAGGTGATTCTCTGCCTGCTAAGGGTGCTGATGGGAAGGATCTACCCATCAAAAGTAATGAAGACAAAGCTCAGAGAAGATTGGAGATCAAGACTCATAGTATCCTTCTGATGAGATTACCTAATGAGTATCAATTGAGCTTCTGTGAGAATGAAGATGCCAAGTCTTTGTGGGATGCTATTGAACAAAGGTTTGGTGGGAATGATGCAACAAAGAAATCAAGGAAGAACCTTTTGAAGCATCAGTTTGAAAACTTTGCTGCTCTAAGTAATGAAGGTATTGATCAGACGCGTGATAGATTGCAGAAACTTGTGAGTCAACTGGCACTCATGAATGCTGCAATTCCTCAAGAAGATGTGAATCTCAGGTTTTTAAGAAGTCTAGCATCTGAATGGAGCATGCATACTGTGGTCTGGAGGAACAACGAAGGTCCTGATAAGCTAACCTTAGATGATTTATACAATAATTTCAAAGTGTATGAATCAGAAGTGAAGGGAACATCCAGTTCAACCCCTGGCACACAAAACCTAGCATTTGTGTCCTCGAAAGGTCGAGAGGTCATCAAGAAACTCATTCTCTTGCTTGTAGAGTTTCTCTTGCTATCACAATGATTTTCTCGCTAGTGATAACATAGCGATCTTGTTATTTGTGCTTTCTTGGTGATCTTACTACCAGTACACATGTAGTAAATCAAGATTTGGAGCAGATCGGCCCTGATGATCTGGAAGAGATTGATATTAAGTGGCATATGGCAATGTTGACTATGAGGGAAAGAAGATTTTTGAAGAAGTCTGGAAGGGAGCTCAAGTTCAAGGCATAGAGCACTGCAGGATTTGATAATCCAAGATTGAGTGCTACAACTGTCAAAGGAAGGGACACTTTGCCAGAGAGTGTAGGGCTCCTAAGAAGATTGGTGACACTCCAAGGAGAATTCCTATTGAAGATACTAAGACCACTATAGCTTTGGTGTCATGTGATGGTCTAGGTGAGTATGACTGGAGTGATTAGACTGAAGATAGACCCAATTTTGCTTTGATGACCTATGCTTCTTCATCATCTGGTTCTGACTTTGAGGTATCTAATGAATCTGGTTGTTATTATAAATCATGTGTAGATACTTTAGAAGAACTTAAGGCTAGGAATGAATGTTTATGAGATGAAGTAGAGAAACTGAAATTAGATAACTTAGGGTATAAAGTTGGTCTAAAATCAGTTGAAGAAAAACTAGAATATCTTAAACAGAATGAACTAGAATATGTTGATAAGATAGCTGTTCTAGAGGGTCATATTTTTAAGAAAGACTGGGAATTAGTTTTCTCAATCAAAAACTTGTACAAGCTTCATAGGAAAAAGATGCTGCCTTAGCTGAAAAAGAAAAACAAATAGTCACAGTAGATAAACTTCAGTTTGCATCTACTCTTGTAAACAAATCTATTGAGAGTCATTTAATGAGAAAAGGTAATGGCTTAGGATACAATGAAGTATCTCCTCCACTTTTAAGTGATTATACCCCCCTAAGAAAGAAATCTCCTTTATAGGAGAAGTAGGAAGCACAACTTGAGGAAAGTCTAATAAGAATAGCCATGACACACCTAAGGTTAAGACACAGTCATCTGATGCCCTAATTATTGAAGAATGGACATCAGACAGTGATGAGAAAAACTTTGAATCAACACCTATGCATGCTAAGGTAGAACAACCTAAAACAATTAAACATGTTAGGTTTGAAAAACTAGTGTTTGGTGCAAGCATCTCTAGGAAGATAGCTGAGTATGATGAAAAACCTAGAGAGATGCCTAGAAGGCAAAATAATAGGACAAGAGGTAATCAAAGAAACTGGAACTACCTAATATCTCAAAAATTAGGTGATTATTTTACATTGGTTAGAAAGGCTTGTTATAATTATGGTAGTTTTGAGCATTTACAGGAAAAGTGTTTTTACTACAAGAAAACCACAAGGAACCAAAACAGTAGGGTGAATCATAAAAAGTTTTCAAAAAAAACTCACCCTCATGATAACAAGAACATGGTTCCAAGGACAGTATTGATGAGAACTGGTGCTACTAGAACCATTACTACTGTTCTTCCAAATAAGCAAAGGTCTTTTCAAAAATGAACAAATGTTTGTACTGCTAAGGCAAAAGCAGTTTCTACTACTGAGTCAAAAGTGATAACATACATTGTATTGGGCAATCATTTTTATGCTGTAAAGGCCTCAGCTTGCTGGGTCTAGAAACCAAAAATAAAGTTTTAGATCATGATTCCAGAAACAGCAGTGCATCAATGGATTTAAAACGCTTTGACTATGTTGATGTACAAGACATACCCAAGTCAGTAATGGCTTGGGTCCCCAAGAGAAACTGATTCTCTTCTTTTATGTGTAGGGCAACTTACAGGTGGAGCTAAAGGATAAAGCAATTTTTGATAGTGGTTTCTCTGGACATATGACTGGTGACATGTCCAATCTGGAGGATTTTGAAGCTATAAATGGTGGATATGTTGCTTTTGGGAATGATCTTAAAGGAGGAAAGATTGTTGGCAGAGGTACAATAAAAACATGAAAATTGGATTTTGAAAAAGTGTATCTTGTAAATGGACTTAAGTTTAACCTCTTTAGTGTCTCACAAATGTGTGACAAAAGAATTCGTCCTTTTACCAACACCTGAATGTCTTGTCCTTTCTCCACGATTATAAGATGCACGATGACAAATTTGTGCTTCTTAGAATCCTACAATGAGACAACATATACATTTTGACATAAGGAACATAATTCCCAAAAGTGCTTTAACTACCGTTGATGAATCCAAGCTTTGGCATAGGAACCTTAATTTCAAAACAATGAATAAATTTGTAAAAGGAAACCTTGTTAGAGGATTACCTTTAAAAGTTTTTGAAAATCCTGAAACCTTTGTTGCATGTCAGATGGGGAAACAACACAGAGCTTCTTGTAAGACCAGAGTTGTAAATACTATTCCTGAGCCCCTTTATATGTTGCATATGGATCTGTTTAGGCCAACCTTTGTGAGAAGTTTGAATAAGAAAATGTACTGCTTAGTGGTCACTGATGATTACACTAGATTCACTTGGGTTTTCTTCCTAGGAACTAAGGATGAATCTTGAGAAATCCTTAAGGCTTTTATTGTTAGGATAAAAAACTTAGTAAATCACAAAGTAAAGATAATCAGATGTGACAATGGAACTGAATTTAAGAATAGTGTGATGAATCAGATCTATTTGGAAAAAGGTATTGTAAGACAGTTTAGTGTAGCTAGAACTTCTCAACAAAATGGTGTGGCTGAGAGGAGGAATAGGACATTAATTGAGGCTGCAAGGACTATGTTATCTGAATCCAAATTACCTACTACTTTTTGGGGTTAGTACAGCTTGCTTTGTGAAAAATAGGAGTAAAGTAGTTAAGCCTCATAACAAGACCCTTATGAACTTGTGCATGGTAGGAAGCCCATGATAGAATTCTTAAAACCATTTGGGTGTCCTGTTACTATCTTAAATACCATAGACCACCTAGGAAAATTTGATGAAAAGGCAGACAAAGGGTTCTTTGGTGGGTACTGTACAAATAGCAAGGCCTTTAGGGTGTTCAACAGTAGAACTAGGCATGTGGAAGAGAACTTTCATGTTAGATTTAGTGAGAGTTCACCTAATATTGCAGGGATTAGACTTGACTGGTTGTTTGACATTGATTCTTTAACCAGAACTATAAATTATGAGCCAAGTACAACTAATAAGTCTGCAGGTATACAAGGAAATTTAAATGCAGGTACACAAGACAAGAAGGATGGATCTTCAGATAAATTTGTGTTGGTTGAAAAGTGGAAGCTGGACAAGCTTCTTAAGCCCATAGTGTTGCAGAAAAAGAGCCCATAAGATGATCCTTTGTAAAGTGGGGCAAAGGGTGATACAGGAGGTGGGGCTAAACCTTCTGATGTGCATAAGGTTGGTACTGAAGGACCACAATTTGAAAATGAAGTTCAGGATAGTCCATGAGCAAATTCTGCAAAGGGAGGAAGGCAAACTGGCACTAGTCCACCAGTTCCTTGTTGGATCGATATACTCTGACCAAACTAACTATATAGCTTGTAAGGGTTTAGCCACCTTGGATAAATCCTAATTTACTAACAATGAAACACTGATATAACTCTATTAAGTATGCGGAAACTACTTCAATAAAGCTAAGAAGAATAACTTTAAACTTCAAACGATTATATTAAAACCAAACTTTGAACCTGCTTATTATACAGATTCACTAACAAACCTAATCGCTAAATAACTCTAATATCGTACTCGCATGTAAGTTCTAAGTCGTATCTAAATATTCGTATCTCTAATGCCAATCTAGGGGTCCTTTTATAGGCATAAGAAGTACCCTAGTCGGTTTACAATTACAATCCTTGTACGACAAGTAATACTAATTCTAATCTAAGAATATTCTAGAATTACATAATAATCCTTGAACGATTTGCATAGCAGTCCTTTAGCCTTGCAATACTTTAACTTTCATTAAGCAGTACTTTGACTTTCTTCAGTACTTTGACTTTCAGCAATACTTTGTTTTTTATATCCCAACAATCCTCCCCTAACTTGAATTCTACTTGCTTGATTTCAAGTTCCTTTGTATCTTTAACTTTAACATCTTTGTCTTCAAGGAAAGATTGTGTCTTTATCTTCATATTTGTCTTGTACTCACTGTGTTGGGATTATCATCATCAAAGTAATCTTTATAAACAATCCTTTTCAGCAACCATTATCAGCAACCTTCATCTTTTCAGCTACTCAGCAACATATGGCAAAATGTACATCAGATCATAAAGTTTCAGACTATTCTCATCACTTCCAGGTGTGTAAACTCCTGTGAGAGGTGAATCATTGAAAATGTAATGGATTTTGATATCTCTTTACCAAAGCCATTAACTCTGGAGTAGCTAATGTTTAGGTGTGTAAAACCATGGTACATTGATAACCATATGATTTTTAGCAAATCATCGACTATCAACGCAGTTTGTTAAGTCTTTACCAATAGTACATTTGCTTTTGGACTAGTTAGTTCTTACAACCATGGTGAACTAATTACCATAAAAATGGTTTTTCCACAGCCTTTACCATAAGCCATTTTCTTGTGGGCTAGCCAACTCTTCACTATTACAGATATGATGAGTTGAAAACCATACAATTTTTAGTAAATTGTCAACTAAAAATGGATTTGATAATCACATCAGAGCCGTACCCTCATGATGAGTCAAACTCTTTCTTGTTTATTAAACATGGTGAGTTGATTACCATCAAGTGTTACTCTCAAAACAATTTGTTGCTGTAATCTTGTGCTTCAAAAAGTATTTTGCACTTTACAAAAATTGCTTATTTATTTTTATTAAAAGACTTTTCTTGGTTTTGAGTACATAGCGATTACTTTGAGAAAGTGTTGTTTGTCCGTGATTTTGAATAAAGTCTTGATTTTCAAAAGATTTATATAATAAAAACCATACGGTATTTATGCATCATCATACGCCAAAGTTGTCCATTTGATAAACAACTCAATGACCATAAGAGTTGTTTCATTCTCTGTTCAACCTCCATACCATGATCTAGCATCACGATCATAAGATCTCTTGTAAGTGGATATCTTCTTTACGCTAACATATGGATCATGGTCCCATCTTCTAACTCTAAAAATGCACTCCGATTCTTCAAAGAATCTCCGACTTGTGATCTCCCAAACTTCTTGATTGTTCGGATTGCATCGTGCTTGTTTCTTGTCTCCCGAGATAGTTATAAGATCTCGGCAAGACTAAACCGACTCCGGTTGGTGGAATATGCTCAAAATAATCTTGCACTAGTTGATCTGAGATGAAACGGATCTTCTCTATCTATCATATGCGGTATGTCCCACAATGAGTTGAATACTCTAAAACTTTCATCTTCTCTGTGAAATATAAGATAATCTCCTTCTTTGATTACGCAACTTCAAATGTAGAAATCTTAGACTTCTTCTCAAGCAACTTCTTTTGACTTAGGATGCTCAAAATCAACAACCCTTAGATAATTCCTCACTCATCAATGTATACATTCTCATTGTATCTTCTTTGATAGCTGTTCATCATCAGTTGTTCTCTTTCTCTTTAAACTTCTTTTTCCTGCATCCCCATTTTGCTTTTCATCATCAAAAGGAATAATACCTTCCAGTTGCTTTTGATAAGCTTCTCTAACAGCATCATATAAGTCTTTCATCTCTAAATATTTCAACTTATGTAATCCAGTATATCCTTGACTCTTCAGATAAGCCATCATAGCATTCCTTTCTTTAGCAATACTTTGTGGTCTTTTTGGTATAATAGCTTGCTTTTCTGGTTTTTCAATTTCAGCATCTAATTCAGCTTGTAACTTTCTAGCAGCTTCTTCATTTTTAGCTACCTCAAAGTAAGCTTCTTCTTTTTCTTTGATTCTACCAGAATACCTTTTCCTTTATCCTTTGGATCTAACTCTTGAGTAGATTGAGAAGTTTTCAAGACTTGAGATTGTTGTTGTTCAACACCACCAATACTAATACCTCTTGGTCTTGACATGTTGAGCATTATCTGAACAATGGTCTCATCATCACTAGCAGTATGTTCCTTAGAGGTACCGGCTTCTTCTTCATGTAAGACTGTTGAAGGCCCAACTTCCTCATCAAAATTTAAGATTCTTGGTGTAATAAGCTCTTGCCTAAAAGTACCTTGAAGAGCAGTACCTTGATCACCAGTTCTTTGAACATCAGCACCTTGATCACCAGTTCTTTGAACATCAGAACTTTGTACACCAGTACTTTGAGTATCAACTTGAGCATCAGTACCTTGAGGCTCAGTACCTTGAGGCTTAGCTTGCTCAATTTTCTCAGCTTCTTTATGTGAATCATCATAAGTTTGAGCATCTGGTTCTTCATGAGGTTCAACATCTTCATAAGGTTCAGCATCTTCATTCAAATTCTCTTGCTCCAAATTCCTCCCCAATGTGAATGAAGACTGCTTTTTAGGCTTCTTTCCCTTAGAAACCTTCTTAGGTGTGCGACCTCTCCTCTTGTGTGACTTCACCCACAACCTGTGATGTTGAACAGCACCTTCTTCATCATTAAACAATAAATCCTCTGTGATTGTAGCTTCAGTAATTCTAACTATCTTTCCAGCAACCTTAGCTTGAATGAAAGATTCATCATCTTGCAAATGTGATCTAGCAGTAGACCAAAATTGTTGGATCCACGGTCCAATGATATCAGGGTTGATCAGCAAAGAATAATTGATTGAAGATCCAGTTAGGAAATCAATTATATCATGAAAAGCGACATTAGATGGTGTCTTGTCCAAGTTAGCAACCATGTTGTGCTTACTAACGGTGTTACGAGCAACCATTGTGTGTTGGTATAAGAAATAATGGTGCGGTGAAGTTGAATGTTGATGAGAGAAGAGAGATATGGATGATAAGTATAAAGATGAGAGAAAAAATCGGAGGGCAGTTATTTATAGGTAAAATTTAAAAAAATCAAACCCCCAATTAATAAAGTTACCGTTGTTTGAATTTTACCCCTTATTTTGACCGTTGGAACAGTACGTTGACAAGGCTGCGGTGCTTTCCATGTAGCGGTATTTTCAAAGCAAGATTTCTGAGAGCGATTTCGGATAAGCGATCTTGTCCATCCTCTTCTTCTCGATAGCAAAAACCTCAAAAAGCATTGTATAGCCTCCCTTAAACAATGCATAGGACTAACTAACTAACTAATAAATCCTCCCTTAATTGTAGCTTAATAATTAATCATACCAATACTCACCACTAAATGATTGAATCTTGAAACATCAAATCCCTTTGTGAGTAGATCAGCTACATTGTCATCTGTGTGGACCTTGACAACATTAATGAGCCTATGCTCATAACAATCAAGAATAAAGTGATGCCAAATCTGAATATGCTTGGTCTTGGAATGATAAACAGGATTCTTCACAATACAAATTGTACTCTCATTGTCAATGTAGATAGGAGTATTCTTAAAATTGAATCCATAATCCAAGAGTTGATTACGCATCCACAAGACTTGTCCATGACTTGCGCAAACAACATATTACGCTTTAGTGGATGATGTTCTTTGCAATGGTTTGTTTCTTACATTGCCATGAAAATAATCTTCTTCAAGATATTGGCATCCTCCGGTGGTTGATCTTCATCATAATTATCACCGCATAATCACCGCCTCGAAAAAGCTTCCAAGTGAAAAGGTGAATCCTTAGGATACCACAATCCTAACTTAGGTTGTTGTTTAAGATAACTAAAAATCCTCTTAACTACATTCATATAAGAGACCTTAGGTGAAACTTGATATCTTGCTCATAAACATACAAAAAACATGATATCAGGTCTAGATGCAGTTAAGTACATAAGACAACCAATCATTGATCTGTAAAGCTTGAAATCCACAGCTTGTCCATCTTCATCCTTTCCTAATGAGTTTATAGCTTTAATGGGTGTGGTTACTGGCTTGATAGTACTGAAGTTAAACTTCTTAAGAATGTCAGTGACATACTTATCTTGACTAATAAAGATTCCAGTACTTGATTGTTTAACTTGAAGCCCCAAAAAGAAAGTTAATTCACCCATGAAACTCATTTGAAATTCTTGTTGCATGAGCTGCTCAAACTCTTTCACCATTGACTGTTTTGTAGCTCCAAAGATAATATCATCCACATAGACTTGAACAAGCATTATATCCTTTTTGTCTCTCTTGATAAACAAAGTCTTATCAATTGCACCTCTCCTGTAACCATGTTGCAATATAAAAGTGGAGAGTGTTTCATACCAAGCTCTAGGTGCTTGATGAAGGCCATACAAAGCCTTAACAACTTTGTAGACTTTGTTTGGATGTGCAGGATCCTTAAAACCAGGAGGTTGTTTTACATAGACTTCTTCTGTAATTTTGCCGTAAAGAAAGGCACTTTTGACATCCATTTGATAAACAGGAAAGCCTATATAAGATGCAAAAGCAAGGAATAATCTAATGGCTTCAATCCTTGCTACAGGAGCAAACACTTCATCATAGTCTACTCCTTCTTCTTGTCTATATCCTTGTGCAACCAATCTTGCTTTGTTCTTGATGACATTGCCTCTTTCATCTATCTTGACTCTGAAAACCCATCTTGTACCAATGACTTTCTTTCCATCTGGTAAATCACATAGTACCCAAACGTCTTGAAGTTGGAATTGAAGAAGTTCTTCTTGCATGGCCTCAACCCAACTCTCTTTGGCTAATGCTTGAACTACAGTCTTGGGTTCTTCTTGAGAGATAAATCAAGTGAATAAACATGTTTGTTGATCCTTATGATTCATCCTATTTTGTTTATACACAAAGCTAAGTAAAGCATTATGTGGCTTAGAGAAACTTTTAGGTTTGTTTCTTGTGAGCACCCCTGATGTAGAAGGTCCAATGATTTGACCAGCAGGATGATTTTTATGAACTCTTAATGTAGGAGTTTGTGGAACTTCAAGATCATCACCCAAATTTGTGAAATCAACTTCTTCATTGGAATTTGAGAAAATACCTTCATCGTCTAACTCATCATCAGTGTCTTCTAACCCAGGCATGTTTGGATCATTCAAATCATCAGAAGTACTGTCAATTGGTGCAGCAGTACTTTGATCCAAAGTTGTTGGGAATTATGTGAAGTCCGGATTATCTTTGAACTTAATGCCAAGTGTTTCTCTTGAAGTAAAGTGGATTCTCCAAGACTTATTCGATGAAGTATAATAGTTATTAGTTTGTTTACGGAAGTGTTTATTCCGTGTTTAGTTTATTTAGTGTGGATATACATGAGCTTTATTAGGAAGTGATTGTGTATATCTTTATTAGTTTTATGATTATCGTTTCTTGGAAAGCGGTTTAGCGATATTGTTTAGGGTTCCTTATCTATAAAAGGAACACATTAGAAAGAGTTATGTACCGATTGGAAAACGCAGCTTTAGTTAATATAAAGATCCATAGAGGATCAAGAAGTTCTTAGTTAATTGTTACTTGTGTTTATATTCCGCTGATAAACATTAGTAGTAGAGATTGTCTTTTATTGTGCTTGTGATTACATAGGCATACATAACGATCCACGAGCTCAAGATCTATCAAGGTCTTTGTTTGTTTCAACAAAAGTACTGTGATCTAAAGTACTGTGAGAGTAATTTGTAGACTTACCTTTTTTCTTTGCTTCTTCATAAGCTCTTCTTTGATCATCCTCATAAGATTGTGCTATTGTTTCTTGAAAAAGCATCATATTAAGCTCATATTGGAGAGCTTGATCTTCATCAGACAAAGTGGATTTTGGTTCAACAGTACTTTTCTCCTTTTCAATAGTTATACGTTCTTCATCAGGAACATCGTCAGGTCTAAGATTGACTCCATAATCAATGTACTGTAAATCTTCTTCCTTGTGAACAGCTTGATTTTCTTCTCTGACAGGAACATAGTTCATAGAAGGAGTCAAAACATTAAGATCAAACATCCAATCAGGACCTTTACCTTTTGATTGTCTTGATTTTCAAGGAATTCAACATGAAGACAATCTTGAACCTTTTTGGTAACCTTGTTGTATACTCTAAATCCTTTGCTATTGGTACAGTAACCCAATAAGTATCCTTCATCTGACTTGCCATCAAATTTTCCCAGAGTGTCAATAGTATTGAGAATAGTTAGAGGACATCCAAAAGGTTTCATAAAACGAATGTTGGGTTTGTTTCCCATAAGCAACTCATAAGGTGTCTTCATCTGAGGTTTAGTGACTAATACTCTATTTAACACATAACAAGCAGTACTTACAGCTTTAGCCTAAAATTGTATAGGTAATAAAGAATCTACAAGTCTTGTTCTATTTGCTTCTATCAATGTTTCATTCTTCCTCTCTCAACACCAATTTCTTTGTGGAGTTCTAGCAATGCTAAACTCCTCTTAATCCCTTTCTTGGCACAAAATTCATCCATAAACTTGTTTTGAATTCGATCCCATTATCACATCTAATACATCTTACTTTGACTCTCAATTTATTTTCAAGGGCTATTATAAGATCATGAATAGCATCAAAGGTTTCATCTTTAAATCCCAAAAAGACCCAACTAAATCTATCGCAATCATTTGTTACAACTAAGCAAGATTTCTTCTTGTTTAAGCTTGCAATGAAACAGTCCAAATGTATCCATGTGCAACAACTCTAAAGGATCTCTAATAGTTCTTTCCTCAATCTTCTTGCATGAAGCTTTGTGTTGTTTACCCTTCTTGCACGCCAAACATGAATGATCATTCCTGTATGTTTTGGAAGGTAAACCCTCTAACTAAATTGCCTTTAACCAACTTGTTGATATTCTTGAAATTCACATGACCTAATCTTCTATGCCATAGATGTGCTTCCTCAAGTATTGCCTTTGCTACTAAACATGTTGCTCTCTCAGTAGAGTTAAGATTCTTCAAATCTAGACTGTACACATCATTGGTTCTTGGTACTCTCGGTGTTACCAAGTGATCATCAACAAGCTTGAACTCAAGGAAAGAATAAGACATTCGTGTCGTTGAATAACACGGGGTGCTTTTGTCACTGATCCGAGATCTTGACAAAGGTTGAACTTGAGCTCCTTCATATAACGAACATTTTCAAAATCAATGCTTCCTACCTTGATGGTTCCTTTCCCAGTAATTCTACCTCCATTAGGATCATTCCCAAAAGCAACTCTTCCTCAAAAATATGATTTAAAATCTGACAGAATCTCCTTGTCTCTTGTCATGCTTCCAGAGTAACCACTATCAACAATCAAATGATCTTTAAGCTCCTCTTCTGGGTTGCCATGCACAAAGATGAAAGAGTTAGTGTCTTTTAGGAACCCAAGCCATTACTGACTTGTGTTCCCCTTGTGGAGTGACATACTTAAATTCTTTAAGTATGTAATCTTCACTGTTTGAAAACATGATCAATTATTTTCGTTTGTTCCAAAACTTGTGTTGGTTTTTCAACAAAACTTTCTTTTTCAACAAAATTATCTTTTTCTTTTTCAACAAAACTTGCTGAAAGTATTGTTTGTTCCCCATCAGTACTTTCTTTCTTAACCCAGTTGGTTTTCACTTTTTGTGTAGATTTCTTTGATCTAGGTACTCTATTTGAGGTGTAATGCCTTCTAAGTTGATAGTAATTGGATCTCCTAGGGCTTCCATTTGAAAAAGTGCTAGCAGTACCTTGATTGGGTGAAATCCTAGCAGTACTTTGAGAAGGTACTGCTTGAGAAACTTTTGATTTACCAGTACCTTGAAAAGTATTGCTTGATGGTACTGGTGGTTTTGAAAAAGTCTTTTCTGGTGAAGGTACATATAGTCTTTTGAGAAATTACTATGGTTTACCATTGTTGAATGATTTCAAATTGGTTTATTCTCCCTTGGCTTATGGTTGGTAGTCTTTGGGAATTTGGTTAAATATTCTGAGTGAAAGTCACATTCCTTAATCAAATGATCAGGACTATAACAAACAAAACATAATTTTTGACCCGTAATCCCAAATTTTTTTCCTTTAGTTCTATGACCAAAACTATCCTGTCTTTTTGGTGAATGATGAAAACTATCCTGAATTTTTGGTGAATGACCAAAACTATCCCAAAAGATTTAGCGATATTTTGAAAAGTTTTTCTTGAAGGCTTCTTGAATGTGTATGATACTTTGAGATGAAGGTCTTCTTGAACTCTTAACATTATCATCCTTAGGTTTCTCAATTGTTTCTTTTGGGATTCATCCCTAGATGGACTGAATTAGATTGACCAAGAAGCTTTTTCCTAAACACTAAATTGTCTACTCCAAAACAAGAAACATCTGTCCTAAGTGGTTGAAAGCTACCAGTTGGTGGAGGAAGCGCATTATAACCCTTGTCTTTCTTAAATTCAGGAGGTGTTTGACTAATTGATTCCTAATTACTAGATGTGTTTTCTTCTGAGCTAATGAGTTCATCATCACTAGTTATTATCTCCTCTGAATTAATTTGTTCTTTATCACTAGGTGGGTTCTCTTCTGTACTGCTATTCTCAACACCAAGACCTAGGCCAGTTTTAATGTGTGCTCTTCTTTGTTTTTCAACAAAACTAACATGTGAAAGACCAGATTCTTTCCAACTAGCCAATTTTTCTAACAATTCATCCCTTTCTTTAGTCATCTTTTCAAGTTCAGAAACCTTACATTCTAACTTCCATTCACTTAATTTTAATTGATAATCTTGTTGCTCATATTTTTCTGCCCAAGCCATTTCATTATTTTCATGAGTGATTATTTTGGCTTCCATTGACTCTAAATTTATTTGATAACCAGCTACCTCAGACCTAGCCCTTCTACAATTATCTCTTTCAGTCACATAATCTTTAAGCACTTTTTGATAAAATCATTACATTTAGAACATACCTCGGAGATAGTGGATGAACTTGGTGAAGTAGCTACCATGGCAAGCGAGCAGGTTCTTCTTCACTCTCCATGCTCCAATCAAAGCTTCCAAGACCATATCTTGATTCCATTGCAACAAAAGGCGGTTCCTCATCAAAAGTCGTGCTCCAATCAAACTCTTCCATTGCAACCATAGAGTGAGTTCTTGGTTCATCATCAAATTCAAAGACTCGGTCAACCTCGATAGATTTTCTTGAGCAACCAAAGCTTTTGGTGTTGGTTCAGTAATAGAAACTTCTCTTATTTCAAGCTTAGGTTTCTCAATCATCATATTTGCCTGATATTTAGCAAACTTTCATTCTCTTGCAAAGTGTCAAGTTCTTTGATAATTAAAGCAATCAATCTTAGATTTGTCAAATGCTATACCCTTTTTGGGTTTGAAGTCAACACCTCTTCCTGTTTTCTTCATGAACTTCTTGATCCTTACAGTGATCATGGCAACTTGCCATCTTATGTTGATTTCTTCTAGATCATCTTCATCAATTTGCAACAAATCTTCTTCATAAGTAACAGGTAAAGTGGCTTGTTGAGCAAAGAAGGAACATACAACATCTTCAGAGTTGATGGTGTTTGATGGTGATGAGGTGGTAATAGTCATGGTTGTGCGAGATATTACATTTATCACCAACATTACTTTGAGCAGGATAAGCGATACTTTTGGTGAAATCTTGCCTCTCTTTCGAAGACACAAAAGCAATCTTTGTGAGATTTTGAACTTGTTTGACCATTCATCTCATGCTCATATACCTTTAAAATATTGTATAGATCATCAAAGTCCATAGTATCCAAACCAGATTGTCCTCTAATCATAGTAGCAACCACATGCCATTCGGATGGCAAACTTCTTAAGAACTTCAAATTAGCATCTTCAACATATACTTTTGCTTCATATAACTCTAGCATACTAAGAAGATTTTGGAATATGTCATAGGCGACATCAAGACCTTCTCTTTCTGTGATGAATGTTTTAAATTTTGCTTCAGATTTCTATGCATCTTCTTGGAAGCATCATTACCTCAAATCTTGTCTGATGATAGACCCATAGTTGTTTTGCATCCTTAGCATCATGAAACTTTAGCGGTGACCATCGGGGATAGCGAGACAACAGTATGTTGAGAGCCTTTTCTTGATTTCTTTTGTAGGCTCTTGGCAAAGTAGGCTAAGTTGGTTTAGGTTGTCTAGGAACTTCTACAGGTTCTTCAAGAATGACATTACCATTGACAATCACATCCCAGGTGCGTGGTCAATAATAGCAATGTCTCGCCTCATCTTCATGCTCCGAGATCATATTCTCCTTTCTTGATGATAGGAATCTTGAGTGAGGTGATGGATGGGGTGGTGCAACATCGACATCTTTTAGGGTTTGTAGTTAAATCGGTTTTAAGGGTTTTTTCTTAATCAGAGTTTTCATACAAGCTCTGATACCACTTGTTGGATCGATAGACTCTGACCAAACTAACTATATAGCTTGTATGGGTTTAGCAACCTTGGATAAATTCTAAATTACTCACAATGAAACACTGATATAACTCTATTAAGTATGCGGAAACTACTTCAATAAAGCTAAGAAGAATAACTTTAAACTTCAAACGATTATATTAAAACCAAACTTTGAACCTGCTTATTATACAGATTCACTAACAAACCTAATCGCTAAATAACTCTAATATCGTACTTGCATGTAAGTTCTAAGTCGTATATAAATATTCGTATCTCTAATGCCAATCTAGGGGTCCTTTTATAGGTATAAGAAGTACCCTAGTCGGTTTACAATTACAATCCTTGTACGACAAGTAATACTAATTCTAATCTAAGAATATTCTAGAATTAGATAATAATCCTTGAACGATTTGCATAGCAGTCCTTTAGCCTTGCAGTACTTTGACTTTCATTAAGCAGTACTTTGACTTTCTTCAGTACTTTGACTTTCAACAGTACTTTGTTTTTTATATCCCAACATTCCTACTGATACTTTTGTCATTAGCTCACCAGTTGCTACTGATACGCCAATCTTTAGGCCAGAAGTTTCTACTGCTAAGCCTAACAGCTCTCCATATCCAAGGTTTCCTATAGTGGACAAAGATGGGAAGTCCTATCTCGATCTCGATTATCCAAATGATCCAAATATGCTGGTTTGGAGCATATTTATGAAGATACTGATGATGAGGTTGTGGATAATTTTTCTATAGAGGTCGATCGCATAATATGGAGTCTTCTTATGCTACAGTCCTACACACACTACTGTAATTCACAAAGATCATCCAAAGATCAAATTCTTGGAGATTCTCAGTATGCTATTCAAACAAGAAGTAAACTTAAAGGATTGAAGAATCAAGGATTATTTGCTCAAACCCTTCATCAAAGGAATAGCCACAAAGATCTGCAAAATTACATGTTTGCTTGTTTTCTGTCACAAATGGAACCCAAGAATGCTTATAAAGCATTACAAGATTCAAGCTGGGTTGAAGCTATGCAGGAGGAGTTGTTACAATTAAAGCTTCAGGAAGTTTAGACCTTGGTAGACTTGCCTAGTGGGAAGGAGGCAATCAGGACAAAATGGGTATTCAAATGCAAGAGAGATGAAAGAGGCATTGTTGTCAGAAACAAGGCAAGGTTAATGGCTCAAGGATACACTCAAGAATAAGGCATTGATTATGAAGAAGTGTTTGCACCAGTGCCAAGAATAGAGGCTATCAGACTGTTCTTGGCTTATGCTTCATACAAGAATTTCATAGTGTATCAGATGGATGTGAAAAGTACTTTTCTATATGGGACTATTGAAAAAGAGGTATATGTCTCTCAACCATCTGGTTTTGAAGATCCTTAGTTTCCAAATAAAGTTTACAAGGTGGAAAAGACACCGTATGGATTACATCAAGCTCCCAGAGCTTGGTATGACACCTTATCCAAATATTTGTTGACCAATGGGTTTGTTAGAGGCACAATTGACAAAACCGTGTTCATAAAAAGGACAAAAAGTGACATTTTACTAGTTCAAGTTTATGTAGATGACATTATTTTTGGTTCAACAAATAAGGTGTTATGTGATGAGTTTGAGAAGTTAATGCTGTGAGTTCTAGATGAGTTCCATGGGTGGTGACTTTCTTCTTAGGCCTTCAAGTCAAGCGGAAAAATGAAGGCATTTTCATCAGTCAAGAGAAGTATGTGACTGATATCTTGAAGAAGTTTGGGTTTAATGATGTGAAGCCTGCTAAGACTACCATGGATCCAAGCAAGCCTCTGGTCAAAGATGAAGATGGTGAAGAGGTTGATGTGCATCTCTACAGATCCATGATTGGGTCTTTAATGTACTTGAATGCTGTAAAGGGGATTTTTAGGTACTTTAGGAGTCAACCTAGGTTGGGCCTTTGGTATCCTAAGGATTCACCTTTTGATCTGGTTGCATACTCAGATAGTGATTATGCTTGAGCATGTTTGGATAGGAAGTCAACTACTAGAGGATGTCAGTATCTTGGACATAGGTTGGTTTCATGGCAGTGTAAGAAACAGACAGTGGTGGCGAATTCTACTATTGAAGTAGAGTACATTGCTGCTTCAAGTTGCTGTGGTCAAGTGCTATGGATTGAAAATTAATTACGGGACTATGGGTACAATTTCATGAACAACAAGCTTTATATTGACAATAGCAGTACAATGTGCATCATTAAAAATCCTGTTTTTCACTCAAAAACAAAACATATTGAGATAAGACATCATTTTATAAGAGATTTTTATGAAAAGAAGCTTATTCAAATTGTTAAAATTCATACTGATAACAATGTTGCAGATTTGCTCACAAAAGGTTTTGATGTGGGTAGATTTCAGTTTTTAATTGCAAGTATTGGTATGATGAATCTCTAATCAAAAATCTTATCTCTTTGTGTTTTTGTAAAGTTTTTTAAAGGATTTGTACTGTTATTGAGGTCAAAGTATGCTTCTATTGCTACCTTAAGTTTTCTTATAAAAGCAGTTTGTACTGTCAGTATAAATTTTGGTACTGCTTTTATAACCTGACAAGTTATTATGTGAGAACATCTTGGATTGTATTTTTCTTGGTGTCTACTAACATTTACAGGTTAAGAATACTTCCCCTTGAGTGGTGATGATAGACTCCTTGGACTGTTTAGAGCATGTATGCATTTGGAGTGGAGTTGTGCACTAAGGAGTGCAATGGTAATCAGTTCACCATATATATTTTTGAAGAATTGGCTAGTCCAAGAGAAAATGGCTCCTGGTAAAGACTTATCAAATCCGTTTCTTGTTGATAGTTTACTAAAAACTATATGGTTTTTAACTCACCATACTTCACAGTGAAGAGTTAACTAGTCCAAAGCAAACAGCTATTGGTAAAGACATCTCAAATCCGTTGATAGCTGGTAGTTTGCTAAAAACTATGATAAGTGTTTTTATTTACACTTAGTTTTCTCAAAATGTGGTGGACAATATGTTTTTCAAAGATAACTAGTTTGTACTGTCAGATAAATTTTTTGTCCAAAAGTTTGTACTTCTAGTGTAAGGTTTGTACTGCTAGCGTAAAATTTTTGTACTGCTGAGTAGTCGTTGGTACTGTGCTGTTAAAACCGTTTTTACTAGATGTTGGGGATTTTTATCCTTCTAGTCATATTTATAGGGTTGTTATTTGTGAAAATTATTCACTTTCCATATCTTTATCTGATTTTCTTTATAAGAACGATTCTCACAAATACAACTCTCAAACCCTAACACAATTTCAATTGCCAGTACCTACTGTTAATAAAACTTATTCCGATCAAATCCCAGCAGTGAACCAAAACTTTTATCATCGAATTCGTTAAATCTCACAATCAAGTTGCTTTCTTGGAAAAACTAGAGGGTAGTGAACAATTTTATTAGATAGTGGATTTTCTTAATCAATCATACATCAGGTATGCTCTAATCACAAACCCCACTATCTATGTCTCCCATATTCAACAGTTTTGGCTGACTGCAATTGTCAAAACATTGGAACAGGGGGACAAACAACTATAAGCTTAGGTAGATGGTAAGATAATTAGGATATCTGAATCTTCTTTGAGGAGACATCTCCACTTGGAAGATGAGGGTGGAATATTTTACATACCAAATACTGAAATTTTTGATCACTTATCCAGAATGGGGTATGATACAGCAAACCAAAAACTGACTTTTGAAAAAGGTTGTTTCTCCCCTCAATGGAGGTTTTTACTACACACACTTCTTCACTATATGAGCCCTAAGAAAACCTCTTGGGAGCAATTCAGTAGCAATATTACTATTTCTCTCATTTGCTTATCAACAGGAAGGGTTTATAATTTTTCTAAACTAATTTTTGAAATTATGGTGAAGCATGTGGATTCCAAATCAAAATTTCTAATGTATCCAAGATTTATTGCAATGACTTTCTGAGTAAAAGCAAACTACTCACCCATAAAGAAATTTTTCCAACACCTTGTTTGCAACAAAAGTTTTTTGCAAATATGTCTATGACATCAAGGTTATTTAAAGAGGTGGTAGTTCCTTTGTTTCCTAACACGATTGTGCATGTACAGGGTGAAGGATCAGCAATCCAAGCTGAGTCCCAACACACCCATTGTTGTTCGGATGTAACCTATACACCACCGATTACACACCTATAGGAGAAAACACAGGCGGTGTTGGGAATTATGCAGTAGGATTTCTGGCATCAATGTAGAAGGATTACGCTAAAGTAGAAGCGTATCTGCTTGAAGAAGAGATTCTTTGAAGTTCAAAAGCCGTGCTGTGTTTCTTTGAAGGGTGGAAGTCGACTAGGATCTGCATGCGCTTTATTATTTAAATGCTAACCCATCATTATTCTTGTACTGCCCGAGGTTAGCATGGGTATTATTGTACTGCTCAATATTGTTTAGTGTTTAGCCATTAAATGCATGCTTGCATGTTTAGTCGATTGAGTGGTAATAGATTAGGGTTCCTTGTCTATAAAAGGAACTTGATAGTTTGTAATAGATAACTAATTCGAAACATAGAGTTTCAGTTAATAAAAGATCCATAGAGGATCTAAGTCTTCTTAGTTATAACAACTTGTATTTACATTCCGCTATAGAATACGAGTTGTAGAGATTTTCTATTAGTTTGCTTATGATTACATAGGCAACACTAACGATCCACGAGTGCTCAAGATCCGCAAGGTGCATGTGTGTTCAACAAGTGGTATCGAGCCTCGGGAAAGTCTCTACGATAATGAGAACCATATTTAACCTCACCCCATATAACCAAAATACATTCACCATGCCCGAACCGATGATGAACCAAGTCACCAACAACAACATCAAAACACAACCTCTATGCAAAACTTAGTCTTTCAACATGAATGGTAAGTTTCTTATCTCGAAAAAGGAAGAGTATGATCATGGACAATGAAGATCGAATCTGGATCTCCAATATTGATTGGAATCTTTGGGAGATAGTGAAGAAAGGAAGCGATCGAAGAAGACTATCCCGGATCTTGATGGTAAGTTTACCATTGCTCCTCCCAAAGCTATTTGAAGAGATTCTAGTTTGTGCAAAGAGCACAAAGTAAGAACCATCCTTCTTCAAGCTATTCACGAAGATCACTTGGGTGACTTTCACCACATGGATGATGCTAAGGACATATGGATGGCTCTTAAAGCAAGGTTCGGTGGCAATGAAGAGTCCAGGAGAATGAGGAAGTCCATCTTGAGACAACACTTTCAAGAGTTCAACATCTCGGAAGAAGAAGGTATCCACAAGGGATCGACGGGTTTCATAAGATTTTGAGTCACTAAACCAATTGAATGCAAAACGACAATGATGATTGCAATTCAAAGTTCCTACGATCTTTGCCTCCATCATGGTTATATGTAAGTATAGCTCTTAAGGCTAAAGGTGGGTTGGACATGCTCACTTTTGATAAGTCGCATACAACAAACTCGAGATCTCTTGAACGATGTCGGATCTCCCTACCGTGCATCCTCTTACGCTCATCTGACCTTTGTTGGGACATCTCACTCCAATATGATGATACATGCTCCTAGTCCAACTTACTTATCATCATCATCTTACAATCGTCCCACTCCATCATGTCCTCAAGCTAAAGCGGCAAGATTTTGGAGGATGTTCTTCATTCATTTGTTCTCGATTATGATACTCAATGACATCTTGTCTATGAAGATTTTGAGCGGTGGACCCACTTGATATGGAGGAGATGAAACCGAAATGGCGGTGGCCATGCTTTCGATGAATACCAAAAGGTTTGAGAGAGGTCGGGAAGAAAGTTTGGCTTCAAGGAAAGGATCCATTTCGTTTGACGGAGAAAGGTCAAGTGTTTCTCTTGTCACCGGATGGGTCATTTCTCAAGGAATGCAAAGATAGGAAGAATGGAGAGGAGCTAACTATAATTCCTATCGGTGAAATGAAGGAAGCTAGTACTTGAGAACTCTTGTCACCTTGGATGAACAGGTCAATGGGCTGCACATGAACTGTGAATGAGGAAGTGGGCGTCTGAGAGAAGCTTGGATTCTTTGGCAAGATGTACTTGAAGATAGGCATGATCAATTTGCCTTGATGGGACTTTCTCGGTACACAATCGATATTTGGTTGTAGTGAAAGATACAATGAACTTAAAGAAGCTTATGATACTATGAAACCTAAATACAATGAATGCTATGTTGATAATGAAGCTTATAAACTTTCGTTAAAAATATTAGAAAGACAAAAGTATGGTTTCAAAAGAATCGGATAGCTTATGAAGAAAAGATAAAGGGGTTACAATTTGATCTAGATATTGCAAACATTAACTTAAAATGCAATCGAAAAGGAAAAAGTCGATGCTATTCTTTGAGAACCTAGAGCTTAAAGAGAAACTAGTGAGGAAATAGCTAGACATAAACAATGGTTAATATCGGTGACAATCTAGCTAGAGAACTCTATAGTAATCGGTCGGTGAACTCGGAATAGGTTTAGGTTTTCAAAAGTATGTAGGTTTGGAAGCTAGGAATGATGGGCGTAAATCTACACTGCGGGCTTAGAACATTTTAAAAAGAAGGTGATTTACATCGTCCCTGGACCTATTAGAGGTGAATTCATGCCCACCGACCATCCATTCGTTGACTTTGATGGATCACACCATCTGTATGGCAAAAGTCAAAAGACTTGCCGACACTTTGAAGCTTCATCTTATGACTTTGTCTCTTTCTCGGCGGTGACAATTCATCGGATCAAGGGTCTACTTTCATTTGTGATTCAAGTGATAAGTCGACCTTCCCAAGCCCTCACCGAGCCTACACCCGATTACGCACCCAAGTCTATCTACAAGCCTTCTAGGGTAGCTCTTGAGAATCAACTTCCAAGACAGTTTCCTCGAAGACTTGTCCTTTAAATCTTTGCATAATAAGTGCGTTAAAACAATTCCTTTAATGTTTATGGTTTAAGTACTTCTACATGTAATAGAACATCTTCTTTGTTGAATAAATCTTCCAAAAGAAGACATGTTTTGTATGTGGAAGTAAACTTCATTTAATTAAGGATTGTGATTTCTATGAGAAAAGATTGGGTGTATGTGCTACTCAGTAGAAACCTAGACCAGAGTGGACCAATGTTAATAATATTCCACCTTATGTCCCACAAGCTACTTATAATGACTCTCCTTGGAGGAGATCAGCTGATAGACCATATGTGCAACCTACTAGCCCATACTTTTAACATGGTTATTGGCCTGCATATGTTGACTCTATGAATAATGGGAAAGGATGTTGGGAGTGCTTTGTCAAGTCCTCGTGAGTTGTTCTTGGAATAATAAGGGACCTAAATTTCAATGGAAACCCAAGAACAATGGTGGATCTTTCTCATCGCTAGACCTAAATCTCATGATCCACAAGGTGTTCAAGTCAAGAATGACTTGAGCCTCCTTCGTTACTAACATTCTTTTGTATATATTGTTTGTTCTATAGGATCATCCTCTTAAGCATAAAGATATCGGTATTGTTGATAGTGGTTGTTCAAGAAGCATGTCCGGAAATAGAGATATGATGCACAATTTTATTCCTATTGAAGAAGGAGGAATGTGACTTTTGGTGGAAGTGATGGTAGAATTCTTGGAAAGGCACCATCAAGACACCCCTCTTGAACTTTGAGAATGTGTACTATGTTAGGGAACTTGACACTTCAACTTGTTCTCGTCTCACAAATTTGTGACACCAAGAACACGGTACTCTTCATGAAGATGAATGTCTTGTGCTTTCTAAAGAGTTCAAGCTTCGAAGATACTTCAATTACCGAGAGTTCCTCGAACTCACAATCTATACACATTCAACCTTAATGAAGTTCATCACGAAGGTGACCTCACTTGTTTGGTGGCTAAAGCATCCTTGGATGAATCTATCAAATGGCATAGGAGAATGGCTCATGTGAATTTCAAGACCATAAACAAACTCTCTAAAATGGGTCTTGTTGAAGGTCTACCTCAAAAGTTTTCTCAATGATAATAATTGTGTTGCATGCAACAAAGGGAAGCAACACAGAGCCTCCTAAAAGCTATCATCGCTATGAGCATTATTTACGAGCCTCTTGGTTTGTTACATATGGATCTATTTGGTCCAACTCAAGTCGGAAGAATTGATCACAAGTATTTTGTTTGGTTATCATGATGGCTATAGCGATTTTGTTGGGTGTTCTTTCTAAGGACTAAAGATGAAACAACTCGATCTTGAAGACTTCATCACCCTCGTTGAAAATCAGTTGAACAAGAAGGTTAAGGGAATTGGTGTGATAATGGAACATAGTTCAAGAATGCTATTATTATAGAACTACAGAGGTCTAAAGGAATAAAGAGGGACTATAGCAATCCAAGAACCCGCAACTGATTGGTGCAAAACCGTCAAGTTTTCTCATGCAAGCTAGCCACTTGTGAATGACCAACCGTAAGGAACTTAAAAGCAGCTCAAACACCAAATGCAATTTAGATCGGGAGAATCGGTGGATTCCGGGTCGTTAAGTCCCACGGAGGATGAATGGTGTTTAACACAATCGGATGTCGAATAATCGCTAAGGATAGTGATCGGTAAGGATTTTGAGTTATTTTATAAAGAAAAATTTAAATTACGGGGCTTAAATGCAAATTAAAGGAAATTAAAAGATAAACTATATTAAATAAACGCTATCACTATTTTTAAAGCGATGTTTTGATTTTATGTTTTATAAAACTTAAATTAAAAACTACGTGACGTCAAAGTAAAATGTGAAGCTGAAGCAATATTAATCCTAAAAATATGAAAATGATATTTTACAAACCTAATGATAAAAGAAAATTTTAAGAAAAAGAAAATTATTTTTATAACTATTTATCTAATTATTATTAATTAAAACTAATTTTAACTATTTAATAATAACCTAAAATACAAGAAAATAGGAAATAAAGCTAGAAAAATAAAATTATGACTTGGAAAAATCTAAAATAACAAAAGAGAATTTTCAAAACTATTTTTATATTTTTCGATTATTTTCTATTTTTATGAATTTTAAACTATTTAAAACTAATTAAATTACTAAAAATTACAAATTAAACTATGAAAATCTGGAAAAATAATTTTTTACTTTTTATATTTATCTTAACCTAAGAAAAATGAAAAATTATTTTTTGAACTTTTACGATTTAATTGTATTAAAAGCTAATTAAAATGACCTAAAAGCTGTTTTTAATTAAGAAAAATAGCAAGCAGTGTTGGAAAAATATGAAAAATTCAGGAAAAGTCTAATTTAATATGTTGAATCTAAGAAAAATAGAAAAACAGTGCTTGTGTGGAAGAAAATGAAGCGCAATGCAAGTGCTTATAAATAAGCACTTGAATAAGCAAAGAGTACCAAATGAGCACCAAATGAACACGAAGCTATAATATGCTAAAAGTACTCAAAATGCAACAAATTACAACAACTCTTAACCTCTGAAATACAAGATGCTTGATTTGGTTGATTTGAGTTTAAGTGCTAAAAGCAGTTTTGAGGTGCTACTTTTGAGCTAAGAAAATAAGCACTTAAATAAGTTGGAAATGAAAACCAAAAGTTGGAAACTAAACTAGACACGGCTAGCTACTTTCAAACCAAAAAGCGAGACCAAGAAAAGCTCGATTGAGCTTGGGACAAAGCTCTGCAATAGTGAGAAAACTCGACTTTGGTGAGTTTTGTGAGCAGAGACAATAAGCCCTTTTGACAAGCTCTTTTGGAGCTTTTAGAAAATTTCTAAAATTCTACAAAAATAATAATAAGAAAATAGACCAGTTGAAGTTTTAAGACCAAAAGTTTCACTTGATTTGGACCAATAATGAACTCATGAAAAATCTCCTTGGGTTGGTTAAAAGCGGTTTTCATATTTTGACTTTTGACACGATTGTGAAACTTTGACTTTTATGAACTTTGCAATCAATTTATAGGATTGAATATGATGTATATGATGAAATGGAACTAATGCAAGCTATTTCTATGAATTTTAAACACAAAACAAGATTTTGATTTTACAAAAATTCAACAGTTAAGTAATTAAGGCAGTTAACATGAGATTTTGACTTTGAGAGTTTGCGGATGCAATATAATGACGATATGAGTTCAAATGAGCTATAACAAACATAAAACAACAGACCTCAACTCTTGAACAAACCTAAAGCACAGTTTAAGCACAAATCCAAACACACCTTTTATTGGTGATTTGCACTTTTAAACTGGCTAAACTACGATCTAGCATATTTTATCACTTACAGCGATTAATATTATCCTAATTACAACTAAGTGGACGGGTTTAAATTACTTGATGACCACAAATTCAAGTACAAGCACAAAATGCAAATTGACTAAAAAATGAAAATGAGATACAACTTACAAATGCCCTAGCTTATTTGTGTAGTTTAAACAGAACCCAATATATACTACTCTATATCAAATCCAACCCAAATCACTTCGCTCTGCATCAACCCATTTCCATTTCCTTATACTGCTTGAACCAAAATGTTCTTCTCGGTTGACTTTTGTTGACCATCAACCCATTATGCTTGGCTGAACAACAAGCTTACAAAAGCTATATTAAGCTTGAATAAGCTTGTTTGACTTTAATGTAAGCTATTGAAGCTTGAATTCAAGAACTTGAAACTTAAAATTTGAAGCGATGAACATGAAAACTTGGAACTTATGTTGAAACTTGAATTAACACTTAAAAGCAGATTACAATGATTCTTTAACTTAAGTTTGATACATTAAAGCTTGAAATTACAATTTTGAAGCTAAGTTAAGACATTGAAGATTAAAAGCGACATACATGAATTTTAAAAATTAACTCTTGGTTTCTTCTCTTGCCTTTCTTCCTCTTTTATGCTCCAATTGACTTCCACGTGTCTTACGAGCCAATCCACTCTAAACTTGGCCAATGGATGAGTTTTGAGCAATTTAGGCCGTTTTATCATTTTGGCGGGAAAGCTAGTTTGACTTGTAGGCTCTGATTTTAGCAACTAGGGGGTGGCATTTATTGTGGTGGGTTTGTGATGATGTAGTGGGGTGATGGGGAGGGAAAAGGTGATGGGAGAGGGCTTGATGTGTTGCGAGGCAAGTGGAAGAAGATAAGCAGGATAAGGTGGGCGGGAAAAGGGGTTGTTTGACTTTGGTTTGACTTGGGGTCCAAAATAGGTAATGACAGGGGTCAAATGGGTATAATGGCGGGGTCAATTTAGTTTTGACAAGGCTTGGCTTAGGTTTATATGACAAGGACTAAATTTGCAATTATTCAATCTTGAAGGACCAAATCGCCAATTTCTCAAAGTTCACACAAGGACTAAAGCGACAAACTTTAATAGTACAAGGACCAATTTTGACATTTTCAATTTTCAAGGACTATTTGTGACAATTTCAAAACTTGAGGGACCTTTTACGCCATTTGACAAAAGATTTATTCAAGGACCATTTTGACAACTTAGAATATTTGGGGACCTTGAATAACATTTTCTTTATTTTGTTTTACCGAGGGACTGTTTTTGACAACTTTTGAAACTTGGGGACTAAAGCGCCAATTATGCAAACTTGATCGTTTTCACAGTTTTGATATTTTGCATTTAAAACACATAAAACACTTATTTGTGATATTTTTATCATTTTGATGCATTTACGAGTGTTTTCGGATGTTTTGCGGTTTAAATGGTACAAAATGATGAGTATTTAGACACTCATCAATCCCCACACTAAGATATTGCTAGTCCCTAGCAATGTTTTGAGAAAAATTAATGGATTTCATCTCTTTACCAAAAGCCATTACTTACGGAGTAGCCAAATGTTTGAGTTCAAGTAAGAACCTTGGTACACCGATAACAAATGATTTTGAGCAAATCACCGACTTTCAACGGTTTGATTTGTCTTTACGAAGCCGTTTGCTACGGACTAATAACTCTTAGATAATATATCTTTGGTGAGTGATTACCAATTATGGTTTTCAAGCGCCTTTACCACAAGCCATAAACTTGCGGGCTAGCCAACTCTTCACTTTTAAGGATATGGTGGTGAATACCATACAATTTTGGGCAAATTGCAAGCCGTCACGGTTTGAGATATCTTTACCAAGAGCCGTTTGCTCTGGATTAGCCAATCCTTTTGTTTATTAGACATGGCGGATGATAACCATAAGATGAGTAAGTGCAAAACACTTACTCCAAAAAAAAATTTTGGCCAAAATGGGGAATTAGGCGGTATAATTACATGATAAAATTCGTGAGAATTCCCCCACACTAGAAATGAATATTGCCCTCAATATTCAAAGTACCGCGGTTATGCGAAACATAGAACGTAAAAGGAAATACTACGGCCATTATTTAGCAAGATTTTTTTTTTTTTTTTTTTTTTTTTTTGATGAAACTCTTATATATATACACAACATGTGGGCAACTCCCCACACTAGGGTGGAACACACGGGTGAAAACCCATGTAGCATGCTCTTGTTTTTGATTCCCGAGTCGCTAGCTTGACTCGATCCCGCATTCATTGGTTCATGGGGAAAGTTTGTAGATCCGGGACAATCACGGGAGGAATGTCCTCTCCAAAATAATGCTTCAATCGATGACCATTCACTTTAAAGTTTGGACCATCGGGTTGAGATAACTCAATGGTGCCATAAGGATAAACCTTAGTGATAGTAAATGGTCCGGACCAGCGGGATTTTAGTTTTCAGAAAATCTTCAATCTTGAATTGAAAAGAAGGACTCGATCACCAACGTTGAAAGCGCGGTTCTTGATTTTAGAGTCATGAATCTTCTTTGTCTTTTCTTTGTAGATCAAAGAGTTCTCGTATGCTTGATCACGGAGTTCATTTAATTCATTCATTTGAACTTTCCGGTGATCACCGGTATCTGAATATCGAAGTTGGCATGTTTCAAGGCCCGGTATGCCTTGTGCTCAAGCTCAACCGGCGGATGACATGCCTTCCGTATACAAGCTTGTATGGAGTACACCGATGGGTGTTTTATAAAATTGTCGGAAGGCCAGTCGTCATCTAGCTTATCCGACCAAGAGGCACGGTTTTCGCCAACCGTCCTCTCGAATTCTTTAATCCCCGGTTGGAAACTTCCACTTGCCCACTTGTTTGGGGTGGTGCAGCGATGAGAGGCGGTGAGTTACACCATACTTACGCATGACTCTTTCAAAGCGGTCATTGCGAAATCGTACCACGATCATCGATTATGGCTCGTGGGTTCCAAACCTAGCAAAAGAGATTTCAAGAATTTCACAACAACTCGGGCATCGTTGGTAGGCAAAGCCTTAGCTTCAACCCATTTTGACAAATAGTCAACGGCCACGAGTATGTACTTATTACGCGAGAAGAAGGAAATGGCCCGTAAAGTCAATGCCCCGGATGTCAAAATCTCACACACTTGAATGGCGTTTTGCGGCATTTCATTTCTTTGTGAGATATTCCGTGGCGTTGACAAGCGTCACGGGCTTTGACAAATTCGTGGGCATCCTTGTAAATTGTGGGCCAATAAAACCGGAATCAAACACCTTTTTGGCGGTGTAGTTTGGACTATGATGGCCCCGGTGGGTCGGCATGGCAAGCTTTGAGAATGTCAAGAGCTTCTCGTCCATAAACACATCGTCGGATGACTTGATCCGCGCAAATTTTGAACAAGTAGGGTCGTCCCGAGTAATGTTTAACATCTTTAAAGAATTTGTTTTTGTTGGGACGACATCCCTTTCACTATGAAGTTACCCGCATGGTAATTTGCAAAGTCGACAAACCATGGGGTAGAAGAGTCTCCACGAAAAGAAACCGCATTGAGTGTCTCGAGAGGAAATGTTTCATTTATTTCCTTTTCTCGAAAACATCTTGGTGAGGGTTTTCTAGGCGGGACGAGATGATCGTGACAAGGTTCTCGGCTCCTTTTTATCACGTATAATGATATCAAATTCTTGCGGGAGGAGAACCCAGCGGAGCAATCTCGGCTTTGCATCTTGTTTTGCAAAGAGATATTTGAGAGCCGAGTGATCCGTATACACCACGCATTTGGTCAAGATGAGGTATGGCGAAATTTCTCAAACGCATACACCACGACTAATAATTCTTTTACGTAGTGGTGTAATGGGTTTGAGCTTGATCATAGTCTTACTTGCGTAGTGGATAGGTGAAAATGCTTGGTTTTCGTTGCCCCAAGGCGCACCGATAGCAAAATCACTTGCATCGCACATGAGCTCAAAGGGTAAATCGATCGGGGCAACTAGAATGGGTGCTTAGTAGCTTTTTCTTTAATGTTTCAAAAGCTTGATGCACTCGGAGAGAAGATAAAAGGAGCTTCTTTTCAAGAAGATGGGTCATAGGCGGCGATTTTAGAAAAATCTTGTATGAATCTCGATAAAACCGGCATGACCAAGAAAACTCCTAATACCTTTGGCGGTAGTAGGATGAGGCGGTTTAGCAATAACATCAACTTTTGCTCTATCGACCTCAATCCCGTTTTGGAAATCTTATGGCCAAGGACTATGCCTTCTTTGACCATAAAGTGGCTCTTCTCCCAATTTAGGCAGAGATTGGTGTCTTCACACTTTTTAGCATTTTGTCTAAATGGAGAGACATGTCTGAAATGAGTCCCCAATGACCGAGAAGTCATCCATAAACACCTCCATTGTTTCCCGATCATGTCGTGGAATATGGCCATCATACATCGTTGGAGCGTGCGGGAGCATTACATAAGCCAAAAGGCATACGTTTGTAGGCAAAAGTTCCGTATGGGCGGTGAATGTGGTCTTCTCTTGATCACGTGGATCAATGGGGATCTGAAAGTAACGAGAAACCATCAAGGAAACAATAGTACTCATTCCTGCTAATCTCTCAAGCATTTGGTCCATGAAGGGTAGAGGAAAATGGTCTTTCTGGTGGCGTCATTCAACTTACGATAGTCAATACACACGCCATCCGTAACCAATCGAGTTGGAATTAACTCGTTTTCTTCATTCGTGACAACACGTTATGCCACCCTTTTTGGAACACAATGAATTGGGCTAACCCAAGGACTATCGAGATTGGGTAAATCAATCACGCATCAAGAAGTTTGATAACCTCTGTTTGATAACATCATGGATTTTGGATTCACTCTTCTCGATGTTGAGCTATTGGTTTGAAGTCATCCTCCATCAAGATTTTGTGAGTACAAAACTCGGGGTTGATACCCTTAATGTCGGAGAGTTTCAAGCAATTGCTTGCTTGTGTGACTTCAAGACCTTTATGAGCGATCTTTTCATCTTTACTCAAATCTCGAGCAATAATGACGGGCAATTTATCATCACCTTCAAGAAATGCATACTCGAGATGAGGTGGTAAGTCCTTAAGTTCGACTTGAAATTCTTGATTTTCTCAATGACTTGACTTCCTTGTTATGAAGCTCGGCGGGAGGAGTGGAGGAGAAGTGTCTGATTTAACAACTTCTCAAGAATAAGAATATCTCCTCGGATTAATCTCATGGTGATTAATCTCTTACGGAATTGCATCACTAGTGTGAGGGGTTGATGAGTGATCATCTTTAAGCAATTTCTCAATGAGAAGTATGTCCCCTCGATGTCAATTGGGCGTGATCAATTTCCCATGGAGCAGAATCACTAGCCAAGTATGCTTCAATCTCTTCCAAGATGAAGTCGCTTCCCTCAAGCGGAGTGAGAGAAGGAGTAGAATTGGCTATGATAGGTTGAGAAGATGTGGTGGGATCCCACTCACGGAATTATGAGAATAACCAAGAACTTCTTGAGAGTACTCTTGAAGCAACATCAATGATATCTATTCGGTTAACAGACTCGGAATCATAGTTTGCGGAGTACCTCGAAGTTTGATCAAGGTTAAAGGTGTGACTTCATTACCAACACGTAATGTGATTTCTTGCTCAAATACATCAATGAGAGCACGGCCCGTTCTCGGGAATCCTCTTCCAACAATGAGAGGAACCCGTGGATCGACATCGAAATCAACAACTACAAAGTCGGTGGAAAATGGAACTTTCCTACTTTCACAAATCGTCCTCGGCAATTCCAAGAGGACGGGATATTGTACGATCTGCAAGCTCGAGAGTCATGCATGTAGGAGTAAGGTCAGGAAGAAAGTTTCTTCCATCTTGAATGAGGCATCGGGTTTATGCTTGCACCAAGATCGGCTAAGGCAAAGCATTCAACCATTCACGGAAATACACAAGGTAAGAGGAACTTTCCGGGATCTCCAAGCTTCTCGGGAAGCTTCTTCAAGATAGCTGAGCGGTTCTCGTTCGAAGGAGTTTAGCCATTTCAAACGACTTTTCCTTGTTGCTTAACATGTGTTTGAGAGTTGATGCAAACTTGGGCATCAACATGATAGCATCCATAAAGCTTATGTCAAAATGTAGTTCTTGGAAAATTTGAAAGAATTTTTCCATTTGATGGTGGCTTTTCGCGGAGCTTTGCTCATGTAAGCGTGATGGGTAAGGAATAGAAGTTTTGGATTTGGTATTTTCAATGGGAGCTACGGAGGTTCAAAAACAACTCTGGATTGGATTTGGGTTCGGGACAACACGAGGATGGACATTCTTTGGTACCTCCGTTATTAGTAGGAAGTTCCTTGTCCTTTGTCGCCTCGGGTTCACTTTCCACTACCTTCGGGAGAGAAGAAGAAGAGGTAGTAGGAATAGCGGGTCCATCATATGAAGTACCACTTACGGTTGTGATCGCCTTTGCATCGCCCCTCGGATTAGCGATCGTGTTGCTAGGTAAAGTACACGAGCAGGGTCGATCATTTAAAGACTTCTTTAATTGATGATCGGTGACCAACAACTGTTTGTCTCCTCTTGAGTCTTCATGAATTGCTTTAAAAGCTCATCGGATGTTGATACGGGAGGAGGTGGAGGGATAATTTGAGGCCGTATGTTACGATTATAGCGAATTCCCTTGATTAGGATTCATATTTCCACGAAATTGATTCCCTCGATTGAAAGTGTTTTGATTAAGATTTCCTTGATGTTGGAAACCTTGATTGGGTCCGGAATAGAAATTACCTTGGTTTTGATAACCTTGGTTCATTCTAGGTTGGTTCGATTCGGTTAGGATTACGGTTAAAACCGGGTGGTGCACGATAAGTATTAGCTCGGTAGTTTGGTTCATTTTGAGGGCGGTATTGATTACCTCCTTGATTTGAAGTACCGGCTATAGCATTGGCTTCAAACGGACTACCATCGGTGGCGATCAGTTGTAGTATGCATGAGGACCACCACAAGTAACACAAACTTCAACTTTCTTCACTTCACCATATGATGGTGCTTGTGAAAGTGACTTTCTTTAGTTAGCAAGAACCAAAGCTCGAACAATATCCGTGAGTTTGTCAATCTTAGCATCGGTGCTAGATGTACTCACGGAGATGAAGTAGAAGGTCCGACATTAGGCGAGTCGATATGTCTTTGTGCGGAAAGGGCGGACACGGGACTTGTTTTCAATGATTTGCAAGGCTTCTTTTGTGGTCTTGCTCAAGAAATTACCTCCAGCGGAGGCATTTAGAGAGTCTTGATTAGTGCGGTTCGGACCATTGTAGAAAGTATCCATTTGCATTAACTCGGTAAAACCATGATGCGGACACTTACGGAGCAATTCTTTATAACGATCCCATGCCTCCCGAATGATTCATCAAATCTTTGAGAGAATTTCATTATCTCATTCTTAAGACTTGTAGTTCGGGATGGAGGATAGAATTCGTTAACAAACTTTGTGACTAGATCTTCCCATGTCTCAATGGAGCGAGGGGTTGTTTCTCAAGCCAATTCGGGCTTGTCCTACAGAAAATGGGAGCAGAAGAAGCTTAATTGCTTCATGTGGGACATTCTTGTATTTGATGGTAGATGCAATCTTGTTAAACCATCGAATGTGTGCATGAGGATCATCCGCTCAAAACCATAGAATTGGCTTTGGGTTACAGTTAAGTAACCCGGTTTGAGCTCAAAAGTATCGACCGCGATGGGTGGGACAACAATAACATCTCCGTAACCCTCGATGGGTGCTTGGAGAAGCTCATTCATCGGCTTGTCTTACGCCATTACGGCGGTGGTGGTGGTGGTAGGCGTTCCTCGATCACGGTGAAGGAGCGAGCGTCCTCGTCTCGAGGAATCTTTCCAAGTTCGAAAGTGGACTTGTAGAAGCTGGAAGAGCAGTGCGCATGCACTAAGTATAAAAATCGGTTTTCAAAACAAATGCGAGGCAAAGCGACAAGTGAACTTAACCAATAATCACAAATGAAATGGCTTCTTTGAAAAAGGTACACCAAATCACAAGGACACAAAGGCAAGTTTTAAATCGATGTTCGGGAACTTATTATGGTCACACCCCAGGTTAGTAGGTGTCTTGCCTTGATTTGCGGTGGTTGATTTTATGTATATATTAAGTACCACTGAAAAGGCGTAGGTATAGATTTGTCTTGATGGTTTAAAAACTTTTGGACAATATTTTTGGTATCGTCTCGTTTAACCAAATCGTATTTCTTTAAGAATCACCTTAAAAGAAACACAAGCTAGAAAAGCGTTACGATTGTTTTGTTGTTTTATATTTTGTTTGGTGTTTTAACACTTTAGGAAAAGTGTTAATGAACTTTTGATTTTGTTATAACTTTACAAAAAGCTGTTTTTACAAGCGGTGGTATATGTGCAAGTGCAGGTGCGAAAATGCTTAGAACACGCTTCTGACCTCCCGTGGCGCCAAAATTTGATTGGTGCAAAACCGTCAAGTTTTCTCGCATGAGCTAGCCACTTGTGAATGACCAACCGTAAGGAACTTAAAGCAGACTCAAACACCAAATGCAATTTAGATCGGGAGAATACGGTGGATTCCGGGTCGTTAAGTCCCCGGAGGATGAATGGTGTTTAACACAATCGGATGTCGAATAATCGCTAAGGATAGTGATCGATAAGGATTTTGAGTTATTTATACCTAAAGAAAAATTAATAAATTACAGGGCTTAAATGCAAATTAAAGGAAATTAAAAGATAAACTATATTAAATAAACGCTATCACTATTTTTAAAGCGATGTTTTGATTTTATGTTTTATAAACTTAAATTAAAAACTACGTGACGTCAAAGTAAAATGTGAAGCTGAAGCAATATTAATCCTAAAAATATGAAAATGATATTTTACAAACCTAATGATAAAAGAAAATTTTAAGAAAAAGAAAATTATTTTTATAACTATTTAATTAATTATTATTAATTAAAACTAATTTTAACTATTTAATAATAACCTAAAATACAAGAAAATAGGAAATAAAGCTAGAAAAATAAAATTATGACTTGGAAAAATCTAAAATAACAAAGAGAATTTTCAAAACTATTTTTATATTTTTCGATTATTTTCTATTTTTATGAATTTTAAACTATTTAAAACTAATTAAATTACTAAAAATTACAAATTAAACTATGAAAATCTGGAAAAATAATTTTTTACTTTTTATATTTATCTTAACCTAAGAAAAATGAAAAATTATTTTTTGAACTTTTACGAATTAATTGTATTAAAAGCTAATTAAAATGACCTAAAAGCTTTTTAATTAAGAAAAATAGCAAGCAGTGTTGGAAAAATATGAAAATTTCAGGAAAAGTCTAATTTAATATGTTGAATCTAAGAAAAATAGAAAAACAGTGCTTGTGTGGAAGAAAATGAAGCGCAATGCAAGTGCTTATAAATAAGCACTTGAATAAGCCAAATGTACCAAAGAGCACCAATTGAACACGAAGCTATAATATGCTAAAAGTACTCAAAAACAACAAATAACAACTGCTCTTAACCTCTGAAATACAAGATGCTATGATTTGGTTGATTTGAGTTTAAGTCTAAAATCAGTTTTGAGGTGCTACTTTGTAGCCAAAGCATAAGCTACTCAATAAGTGAAAATGAAAACCAAAAGTTGGAAACTGTACTAGACACTGGCTAACTACTTTCAAACCAAAAATCGAGACCAAGAAAAGCTCGAGGAGCTTGGGACAAGCCTCTGCAATAAGTGAGAAAACTCGACTTTGGTGAGTTTTGTGAGCAGGCAAATAAGCCTGTTTGACAAGCTCTTTTGAAGCTTTTAGAAAATTTCTAAAAATCTACAAAAATGATAATAAGAAAATAGACCGGTTGAAGTTTTAAAACCAAAAGTTTCACTTGATTTGACCCAAGAATGAAGCAATGAAAAATCACCTTGGGTTGGTTGAAAGCGGTTTTCAATATTTTGACTTTTGACGGTTGTGAAACTTTGACTTAGATGAACTTTGCAATCAATTTTTAGGATTGATTATGATGTTATATGATGAAATAAAACTAATGCAAGCTATTTCTATGAATTTTAAACACAAAACAAGCTTTTGTTTTCCAAAATTCCAACAGTTAAGTAAATTAAGGCAGTTACATGAGATTTTGACTTTTGAGTTTGCGGATGCAAAATAAAGGCGATATGAGTCAAATGAGCTAAACAAGCATGAAACAACAGACCTCAACTCTTGAACAAACCTAAAGCAGTTTAAGCACCACAAAATCAAAAACACATTTTATTGGTGATTTGAACTTTTAAACTGGCTAACCAACGATCTAGTATATTTTATCACTTTTCTTGATTAATATTATCCTAATTACAACTAAGTGGACAGGTTTAAAAGGTTTGATGACCACAAATTCAAACACAAAGCACAATGCAAAATTGATAAAAAATGAAAATGAGATACAACTTACAAATGCCCAAGCTTATTTGTGCGACTTAATCAGAACCCAATACCACTACTCTATATCAAATCCAACCCAAATCCGCTCTGCATCAACCCATAACCATTTCCAACTTATACCAAATGTTCTTCTCGGTTGACTTTTGTTGACCATCAACCCATTATGCTTGAAGCTGAACAACAAGCTTACAAAAGCTATATTAAGCTTGAATAAGCTTGTTTGACTTTAAATAAGCTTATTGAAGCTTGAATTCAAGAACTTGAAACTTGAAATTTGAAACGATGAATGTAAAACTTGGAACTTATGTTGAAACTTGAATTAACACTTAAAATGGATTACAATGATTCTTTAACTTAAGTTTGATACATTGAAGCTTGAAATTACAATTTTGAAGCTAAGTTAAGACATTGAGATTAAAAGCGACATACATGAATTTTAAAAATTAACTCTTGGTTTCTCTCTTGCCTTTCTTCCTCTTTTATGCTCCAAAACTTCCACGTGTCCTTACGAGCCAATCCACCTCTCGACTTGGCCAATGGATGAGTTTTGAGCAATTTTGGCCGTTTTATCATTTTGGCGGAAAATTGGTTTTGACTTGTGGGCTCGATTTTAGCAACTAGGGGGTGGCATTTATTGTGGTGGGTTGTGATGATGGTGGTGATGGGGGGGGAGAAAAGGTGATGGGAGAGATTGGAGAAGGTTGCAGGCAACAGTGGAAGAAGATAAGCAGATAAGCAGGTGGGGGCGGGAAAGGTGTTTGTTTGACTTTGTTTGACTTGGGGTCCAAAATAGGTAAAAGGCGGGGGTCAAAATGGTATAATGGCGGGGTCAATTTAGTTTTGACAAGGCTTGGCTTAGGTTTATATGACAAGGACTAAACTTGTAATTCCAATCTTGAAGGACCAATCTGCCCAATTTCTCAAAGTTAACACAAGGACTAAAAGCGACAAACTTTAATAGTACAAGGACCAATTTTGACATTTTCAATTTTCAAGGACTATTTGTGACAATTTCAAAACTTGAGGGACCTTTTACGCCATTTGACAAAAGATTTATTCAAGGACCATTTTGACAACTTAGAATATCCTAGGGACCTTGAATAACATTTTCTTTATTTTGTTTTACCAGGGTGTTTTTGACAACTTTTGAAACTTGGGGACTAAAGCGCCAATTATGCAAACTTGATCGTTTTCACGATTTTGATATTTTGCATTTAAAACACATAAAACACTTATTTGTGATATTTTATCATTTTGATGCATTTTCGAGTGTTTTCGGATGTTTTTGCGGTTTAATTGGTACAAAATGATGAGTATTTAGACACTCATCGAGGACATGTTGAAGAAATTTGGTATGGAAGGTGTCGGGCGCAACAACACCTTATGAAGCTCAAAAACAAAACCAACAATGAACCGATCTACCGTGAATGTTCATTTATACAAATCTATGATTGGTTCTTTAATGTATCTAATGACTTCAAGGCACGATATTACTTTTTTGTGAGTGTTTGCTCTCGACATCAAGTCACTCCACTTGCTTCCCATCTTAATGCGATCAAGAAGATCTTTAAGTACCTCAAAGGCCAACCTCATTTAGGCCTTTGGTACCCAAAGAGTCTCCTTTTAAGTTGGAAGCATATAGTGATAGTGATTATCTTGGTGCAAATCTGGATAGGAGATCCACAACCGGAGGTCGCCAATTCCTTGGAGCGAGATTGATTTCTTGGCGGGCAAGAAACAAACCATTGTGGCTACCTCAACTCTTGAATCGAGTATGTTGTTGCTTTGCAAATTGTTGTGACGGGTCATTTGGATTCAAAACCAATTCTTTGGATTATGGGTATAACTTCATGAACACAACACTTTTATTGATAATCAGTACCATATGCATTGTCAAAATCCAGTTTTTCTGAGAGAACCAAACATATTGAAATCAGGCACCACTTTATAAGAGATGCATATGAAAACATTTGATAAATGTGGCTAAAATTCATCTGAGATGATAATGTGGCGATCTGTTAACAAAAGCTTTTGATGGACCAAGGTTTCAACACCTTGTGGTCAATATTGGAATGCTTAACCCTTAGCGCAAAGTTTAAGGGAGGCATAACCTCGGGGAGGCATATGCCTCAGGGAGAATTTTGTGTTGTTTATTTTTTTTGTTTGTTATTTTCTTAGTTAAAAAAAAAAAACTAACTTCTTGAGTTTGTTGTATGTAGTTGATGGTTATTAACTCACGGATATACCTTGTGTATATCAAAGAGTTAGCTAGTCAAAGGTGCGACTTTGGTAAAGACACATCAAATCTGTTGATAGTTGTAATGATTTGCTCAAAATCATAGGGTCGCAACCACCCATGCTTAATTCTTTGAGAGTTGTATGATCATCAATTCACCATGGTATATTCCTTGTTGGAATCCAAGAATTGGCTAGCCCACAAGTATATGGCTTGTGGTAAAGGCAATCGAATCCATATTTGGTTATCAATTCACCAATTCTAAGAATTGACTAGTCACGAGCAAGCGGCTACGGTAAAGACACATCAAATCCATTTATATAGTTCTTGATTTGCTAATAAATCGATGGTTATCAACGTACCATAGTTTTCGAACTTAAACATTTGGCTACTCCGGTAGTGATGGCTATTGGTAAAGAGACACCAAATCCATTATTTTCTATGATTCACCTCTCACGGAGTTAACTCACCGGATGTGATGAGAATAGATGCAACTAATAAGTATTGATGTACCTTTGTGTCATTTGTTCTTGCAAAGACACAGCGTTTCAAAGTTTGGTCATCATAGAGATGAGATTATTATTGGTTCTTTACTCGATGTTTGAGAACAATCCTCTAAATCTTGTAGTCTCTAAGATCTATCAAGGTTAGGAAGCTGGAACTTAACCATGTCAAATTCCGGTTTAGGGAGGATTGTTGGGAATTATGCTAAGTAGGATTTACGCTATCAATTAAGAAGGATTTCATTGAAGTAAGCGAGAATCTGTGAAGAAGAGATTCTTTGAAGTTCAAAAGCCGTGCCGTGTTTACCTTTGAAGGGTGGAAGGCGACTAGGATCTGCATGCGCTTTATTATTTAAATGCTAACCCATCATTATTCTTGTAACGCCTTGAGGGTTAGCATGGGTATTATTATCTTGCTCAATATTGTTTAGTGTTTAGCCATTAAATGCATGCTTGCATGTTTAGTCGATTAGTGGTAATAGATTAGGGTTCCTTGTCTATAAAAGGAACTTGATAGTTTGTAATAGATAACTAATTGAAACATAGAGTTTGATTAATAAAAGATCCATAGAGGATCTAAGTCTTCTTAGTTATAACAACTTGTATTTACATTCCGCTATAGAATACGAGTTGTAGAGATTTTCTATTAGTTTGCTTATAATTACATAGGCAACACTAACGATCCACGAGTGCTCAAGATCATCAAGGTGCATGTGTGTTCAACATATGTGGTACTATGGTGATAACATCAAATAATCACGATATTCTAGCGTTAAATTCACCCTTTATCGTCACATTATGATTAAAATGCTATTATAAACATCCTTATTCCTTATTATTTCATTTCAGGAACTATTTCATGCAAGGAAGCGGTATTTGAACATTTCTAAGCCCAAGGATGATTTTCTCTTACATTTTTCTCAAGACCACGACGTAACCAAGTGATGAAGTTATGACATAATCAAGTTTATGAAAGAAAAGCGGCATAACAATATGGTGGAGTTACGCGTAACTAGACCTCGAACAATGAAGCATAACAATATGGTGGAATACGGCGTAACAATGAGTGGAGTTATGCCGTAATGTGACTACAGAACATGAAGCATCAACTTTACAAAGACTACGACGTAACCCTCAGCCCAGGTTATGCCGTAACAGTAGATAAACATCAGATTTACAAAGACTACGACGTATCCCTCAGATCAGGTTACGCCATAACCATGGATAAGTAGAATATTATGAAGAGTTACGGCGTAACTAGTTAATAAATGTTACGCCGTAACTAGTATCTGAGCCTATAAATAGAGGAAGCTTTCATCAATTTTAGGCATCTCTCTTTTCCCAAACCTTTCTAGGGTTTGGGGAGATCAAACACAGAAGAAGAATCATGGTTTAGGAGTATAAAGAACGAAGTTCACGTCTACGATTTCCGTTGTATTCGAGTTTGGATTCGTTTTATATTTTTCTAGGGTTTATATTATGGATTCATGTTATTAATTTAAGTTTGCATTTATGTTATTGATCTTCTCTTTATCTCTTTGTAGACATTTACTAGTCTGGTCATAGATCGCTAGTCTCGGTAATATTATAAGCTTGTTAGTATCTAAAGAGTTGGGAGAATTAACCAAGCGATCTCGATCTAATAGGTTGCAAAGTATGGAAGAAATTGGCCATAGTATGACCACTCTTTGTGTCTTGAACCGACCAAATGATCACCTATCAAGTGGAGGTATTTAAGAAGGGGAAATCTAAGTTCCTAATGGTCGGGTTTCCATAGACTAGATCTAGTAGATTTGGCCCTTAATATCGCTATTACCGAATGATCCGGATGACTGTTTATCTTGGTGAGGAATCTAAGAACCATAGGCCATGAAGAATTAACCAAAGGAGTTTGGCTATAATTAACCACTATATTGAACCTTTATATCGAGAATCAGTTCTTATTTGTAATCTTTATTAAGCTTTGCTTTTCTTTCTCTTTATCCTAAATTATTATGTCTGTGTGATTGGAATAATTAAATCTATCTTATCATATCAATATCATGTCATTTTTAATCATATTAGTTCTTTCAAGGCCACAACTCTCTTTGTTAGGAATTAGAAATTCCGGTATTAAAAAGTCGGTCACCTCAAGTATATGTAATCATTAGAAAGCTCGTAGTCGTAGTTATTTTAAGCTAAGTAGTATTTAGTTAAGTAACACCGTGGAGGCAGACGGGTCTTTACCCTTGTGTGCACGATCCATGACCCGTTGTGTGGCATTTTATTGTAAGACTATAAATACTCTCTACCTTCCAAGGTAGAGTTGGAGCTCATAATAATATTTTCTTTCTCTCACTATAGTTCCCAACTCTCTTCCTTTCTCTCACTAGAACTTTTCTCTCTAACATACTTATCGCCTACTTTGATCATGGTTTAGAGTGTTTGTGAAAACCAATATCCTACAATTGGTATCAAGAGCCATGGTTTGATCACTCATCTTTCATGCTCTTTGTTTTGGTGGATTTCATAAGGTTTTGGGGTATTAAGGGTTTAGGAGAGTTTGATTCATTTGGACAAATTCTAGTGTTAAAGTTTGAATTTTGCTTGTACTTTTGTGTTTAGGATCATCATATGTGTTTATGTTTTGAATTGGAAGGCTTAAATCATTGTGGTTTGGTTGTTTTGGATTGATAAAGTGGTTATTTGTGAAAGAAGGACGAGCGAGTTGAGTCTCGGACTTGTTTTTCTTCAAAGCGAGTTGCTTTGTTATTTGATGCGAGTTGGTACATGCGACTTATTTGTTTAGCGAGTTGATATTTATCGACTTGGGTTCTAAGCGAGTTGTTTCTTTAAGCGACTTGAGATCTAAAGCGACTTAGCTATTTAGCGAGTTGTAAAGCTAGCGAGTTAATTTAAGCGACTTGGTGTTTAAGCGAGTTGATTGTGTTGCGAGTTGATACTAAAGCGAGTTGGCTATTTAGCGACTTGATTCATTAAGCGAGTTAAGTTGTGTTGTGAGTTGATCTTGATGCGACTTGGCTATTAAGCGAGTTGATTACTTAGCGAGTTGTTAAGTAAGCGAGTTGTGTGGTTAAGTACTTATTTATTTAGGCTTGTTACTTCTTCGTGATACATTCTTACGGTTGTTCTTTTGGTTTAGTAAAATCCGTGAAAGAATCAATTTCCGGTTTAATCAAAGAATTGTAAAATCCGTAGAGCTTGAAACATGTCTACAAGCGTTCCTACTATCATCTCCATTTTGTTGGGGATGTTCAAGCGGTGGCTCGGATACTAAATCCACCCATGCTTGATGAAGCCGACTATGACTCTTGGGCTCACGAATCAGATTGTCTTGTCTTGGAAAAGAAAATGGGGTTAACATTCTCAAATCCATTGATGAAGGACCTTACCGAGTTGAGACTACTAGAGATGTACTTGATCTTCTTGAAGATGGAACTCGATTTATGGAATGGACGGACCAAAGATGTATGATGAGCTTGACGATAAGGAGAAAAGAGATTCGATCACGGATATCCGAGCTTCCAACATTATCTTGCAAGGTCTACCAAAGGACATCTACAAGCTTATCAATCACAACACCGAGGCAAAAGGCGTATGGGATAACGTCAAGATGCTTCTTTACGGTTACGAGCTAGCTGTTGAAGACCGAGAATCACAATTTGTATGATGAATTTGAGCACTTCAAGATGAAACCGGATGAAAGTGTTTATGAGTACTATGTGAGATTTCATAAGGCGGTGAATGACATGAGGAACATCGAATGACTATGCCTAACATTAATTTGAACTCAAAGTTTGTAAACAACATGAATCCCGAATGGCACAAGTTTGTTATACATGAAGCTCACTAAAGGATTGAAGAATACGAATTATGAGCAACTCTATGCCTTCCTTCTTCAAAATGAGAGGCATGCCATGTTTGAAAAGAGGATTCTAGATCGGTTCAAAGCTCGGGGAGAAGCAAGTTCAACAAATGATTCAAGCTGCTTTTACACAAAGTTGGGATTACCACCAAAGCTTCTCAAGTTGTACCCATGGGAGATGGTAATCACAAACTCATTCTGATCCAAGGTTCAAGCAACCGGATGCTAATCTTGTCATGGAACATTTCATCAATCAACTGGCACTCATGGTTAAAGAAAACAGGATACTTTCACCTCACACTAACAAACTTCACACCAACAATGAGATCGAACTAACCAATCTTCACAATCATGCTTTGATCGAGATGGGAAAATTATTGGGCAGCCAGTTCAAGAAAGCGGTTTGATCAAAGAAAGGTGGGCGGTGGAGGTTATGGTGCAAATCGAATCGAGGAAGGAATGGAAATCAAGGTCAAGCAAAGCCGATCAAATGCTATAAGCGTGGTGGTGAGGACACATTGCAAGGGCGCACATCTCCAAAGCGTCCACGAGAATCTTGATTACTTGAGAGATAAGATCTTGCTTGTACAAGCTCGGGATAATGGTCTTGCTTTGGATGAAGAGGAGTTGTTGTTTCTTCTTGAGGGCAATGCCAAGACCTATGATGCGAGATGTGGATGGCGGCAAATTCGGAGATAGGTCACAATCATCGAATGCCTTTCAAGTCGGCGATTGTGATGCATCGACTACGATGTGGATGATGGACCAGCGCACACACAATTTTATGGCTAGCATTTCTCCAATGGTTTCTCCCAAGGTCTCATCTTCACCACAAGTGGGCCATCCAAAGACAAACTCATCTCGGAGGTATTAAAACTATACGATGATCTTGATGTGCAAAAATGCATGACAAAGTACAATCAATGAAACTATTGAATCAAATATTGAAAATATGGGTAATATCAATGTTGTCCCATATGATCAATATGTGAAACAAAGTGAAAGTGAAGTTGTACCAAGTGATGCATCTTCTGCGATCAACAATGACTATGTTTTGATGAATACTTTGCATGTGCCCACGATGATTACATTATCTACGAGGCTGAATGCCTATAAAGAACGTGTTGCTATTTATGAACAACGTGCAAAATTTGAGTTGACCACCGTGAGCGGGAAATGGATGACCAAATGCGTACAACTATTAGAAAAGTAGGTTTAGAGAAGAAGTATTAAAACAAGAGTTAAACTCCTTACAAGAAAAGCTTTCTAAAGCGCTAAGCAAAAGCAAGAACTTCAAGAAAATGTTAAAATGCTTAAGCAAGAATTGATGCTAAGGAATCAAAACTTTTGAATGATTTTCTAATCTAAAACCTTGAAAAACAAGCTTGAAAATAAGTTATGCGTACAAGGAAATACCATTTGATTGCTCACTTAATCACTAAGCATAGAGTCTTAGCGATAAGCATAGCATTCCCTTGTTGAGGAACCAAATCCAGAGGTCATTAAAAGGCTAGAAATGCTCATAAGGTTCTTTATGATGGCAATGAAATCCTTAAACCTAGGCGAAACCTAGTTGCGTTGAGTGCACTAAGGAAGATAAGAAATCGAGATGAAGTCACTAGGGAAAAGATGAACAAGAAATTAGATGATCCTAAATGTAAAGAAGAAAATAAAGATCACACCCCATGATTACAAGAAGGAAAACTTGATTTCCTTGAACATGTTTAAGCCTCGAGACATTGTTGACTCCAGAACAAGTTTTACGGAAAATGGATTTAGATAAGCGAGAAAATGAAAATATTGTTGAAACAAACCCTCCCTTTGGAAAATGCCTAGAAGCATTGTGTATCCTCCTAATACACCAATGCATCTTGTTCCTAGAACAATTGCCACTAAAAGCAAGACCTTAATTAGTCAATATGTTATCTTTCAACTATTTGTTGATTTTGAGAAAACTTGCAAGAAAAGGATCACACCCTTGGTATAGCGAAGGAGAAAGGGGTTTGAGCAAGCGAAAGAATGTTATTTAACGAAGTCATGCCTTTCTTTAAAGCGCTAAAAGATCATTTTGAAAGTCTTAAAAGGGAATGAACTTAGACATTAAAGAAATGGAAAAGGAGTTTGATGCAATGATAGTTGAGGTTAGTGACCATGAGCGAGCACTAAAATATAATGAGATTGAGAGAAAGAACTTGCATACATTAAATGAGACTCTTATTACTGAATGTGTTGCTCAAGATATGTTTTTCACTGCTACAAATTGTTCTATTAATGCTTCCCAATTTCATGAACTATCTGTTGCCCTGAAAGTCTCCCATGATCGTGTCATTGAGCTTGAAAAACTAATTACGAACTAAATGAGAAAATTGAGCTGGATGATCACGACAATTTGGTTAAACATTTTTCTAATCTAGAAGTTGAGCATTTTAATTTACAACTAAAATATCAACATCTTAAAGAAAATGTCAAAACTTCAAATATCAAGACATCCTCGGATGCTCGAGTTTGATGCGGTTTTCAAATTAACAAGCGTGATGAGCAGATTCAAGCTCATTGCAACACGATCGAGAAAGTTGAAAGCCCAAATCTCTCAATTAAAGGGTCAAATGAACAATATGACGGGCTCCCAAATGCCTCCTCCTCTAGATTCTCGAATTCTCAAGCGTTTCATCTTCAAAACTTAGTAAATGCATTACAAAGGAAAGCGAAAGTTTTCTAGAAGAAAATGAAAAGGTTAACGTCATTTCAATGAGTTATTTGAATCTATAAAGGTCACTCGTAACAAAAATAACGAAAGCGGTAGCCTCGTTACAAAAGGAAATTGAGAATCTAAAGAGTCGGGAAAAGGGAAGATGCCAATGACCAGCGGGAGAATGGTGTATCAAAGGTACATATACGTAATAAATATGCTTTGTCATGAAATATGTTCCTCCTCATCTTAGGAATAACAAACTTGCTATTCAAACATATTTCTCACATCTTAAGGACGACCTAGAATGTCTCAGTGAGATTGTTGAAGAGGATAAATTAGAGAAACCACTTGACAATGCAATTGGGCATGCATGCTTATATGCCAAACGATCTCAAGAAATTCTAGAATGCTTAATCATAATATGCCCAAAGTCCTTGGGTGAGAGAGTTAATCCTTTGATTCCATGTTCGATGCCTAGTGCCAAGTATGATATTCATTCGATGCCAAATGTTTTAATGTGAACCTTAGTGTGCCTTTAAGTAGTTGATTCGGATCATCAATGCTAAGAAAGAGAACTCTAGTGTGCCTTCTAGGAGTACAAATCCAGCACTTCTAGTGTTATGAAAGTGAACCTTGGTGTGTGCGCATGTAATTCGGATCCCGAACATCTAAGCAGGAGATGCAAGAGTAGCAAAACTAATGTTCCCATTCCTCTACAGAGTGTCGGTGACATTAAAGCAAGCGGTCAAAGTCTCAAGACAATACAAGGAAGGACACGACCTCACAAGCTAAGAATGTGCATTGGAGAGAGTAGAAGACCAACCTAGGAACTTTAAGTTTGAGCGAATAAAACAAATCGTGTTGATTCTAGTATTAGCCATAGGCGTCTTGTAATTAATTGAATTACGATACTATTTGCAAACCTTGTATTGATGTACGCTTGAATTACATTTCTAATCATGAATGTGGTGTTAATGTTTTGCCTAATGATGTTAATTGTCCGATTAATATTGTTAATGCTAAAAATCATGCTAAGAAGGCTAAAAGGCAAAAGCGAAAGAAAGTTAGAAAGCGGTGGAAACCCCGGGAAGAACATTTAGTAAGATAGGCTATCATTGGATACATTGGTCATAAGACTAATCGAGACAATGCCCACTAGAAAATGGATGCCTCTTGGTAGAACTATTCCCTTAAGAAGTGAGCACACTTTGAATAGGGCTATCTGAACACTAATCTTGCATCTATTCATAATGATTCCATTGCCTTAATTTACGATATGAATGCTTCTATTTACGATGTGGGTGTTCCAACCATTGTTACTAACCAAATGGAACCCATTCTTGCATGGGGATCCCAATTATCGATTATCCATTCTTATGCGTGTTCAGCTGCGGATCGTTCAAATCGTTACGTGGTACACGGACTCATTTGTTCCAAGCATATATTTGGCGACGGTCGCGGCTCATGAACCGTGAGCAAATTCATCGGAGACAGATTAGATTCGGAATGATCATTTCGGTGCAATTATGGGTTATGGTGATTATGTTGTTGGTGATAGTGTTATCTCTAGAGTATACTATGTGGAAGGTCTTGGTCATAATCTGTTCTCTGTTGGTCAATTCGTGATTACGATCTAGAAGTAGCCTTGAGAAAACATACTTGTTTTGTAAGAGAACTTGATGGTAAGGAGCTGTTAAGAGGAACTCGTGGTTCAAATCTATACACCATCTCTATCGATGATATGATGAAGTCTTCTCCAATTTGCTTGTTGTCAAAGGCTTGAAAACAAAGTCATGGTTATGGCATCGTCGTCTCAATCACTTGAACTTGGCACCATCAATGATCTCTCGAGAAAGGACTTAGTTGTAGGTTTACCTAGACTAAAGTATGAAAAGATCATCTTTGTTCGACATGCCAATTGGGAAAAAGCAAAAAGTATACCCATAAACCCAAACCTACAAACTCAATTCTGAAGTTCTTCATACCCTTCATATGGATTTATGTGGACCAATGAGAGCGAGAATATCTTTGGGAAGAAATATGTGTTAGTTGTGGTTGATGATTACTCTAGATTCACGGGTCAAGTTCTTAAGGACAAAGGATGAAACTCACGATATCATCATCAAACTCATCAAGCATTGTGAGTTCGACTTAACAAAACCGTCGAATTATCCGAGCAGACAATGGTGCGAGTTTGTTAACAAACAACTTAGTGAATTTTATGAAAGCATTGGAATCGACCATCAAAGAAGTGTTCCACGAACTCCTCAGCGAGCGGTGTAGTTGAAGGCGAAATCGAACTCTTGTGGAAGCCGCTAGAACAATCTTGATTTACTCAAAGGTTCCAATGTTTCTCAGGCGAAGCTATTGCCTTGCATGCTACACAAAATCGTTCCACGATTCACTTTGTTCATGGAAAAACTCCATATGAACTGGTCCACAACAGAAAACCTAATCTCTCTTTCCTTCGTGTGTTTGGTGCCTTGTGTTATCCAACTAATGAGGTCAAGACTTAGGCAAGCGAGAGCTAAAGCGGACATTGGAGTCTTTGTAGGGTATGCACCAAACAAAAGGGATACCGAATCTACAACAAAAGAACCCGAAATATCATGGAAACAATTCACGTCACATTTGATGGTGACGGTCAAGCGGGTCTGGAAAATCGATTCGGGACCCGCACTTCAAAACAGTCCCATTGGTTCATCCCTTGTTCCAAACTCTTCTCAAGAAACTCCATATGTACCTCCATCGAAGATGATTTAAAGAAATTGTTTGATCCTATGTTTGATGAGCAAGTATGAGCCAAGTGCTAATGAGCGGCGACTCCTCGTGAGGCTACTCGTATTCTGTGAATGAAGTCAATCCTTGATCTCTATATCATTAAGTCAAGAAGCGCTGCTTCTTGAACCTTGATCTCATCAACAAATCATCATTCTTCAAATGTACATCATGGAACTATTTACGGCATCAATGATGAAGTTAATCCCTTTGCTACTCACGAAGATGCTCCATTTGAAAACATATTTGCTCTGAATCATCATCGAACCATCTTCTTCAGAAACTTTGACTCTGCTACCTCGGTCCCTCAACAAGCGCCACATGAACACCTTATAAAATGGACTCACGATCATCCACTAAACAACATCATTGGAAATCCCTCTCGTCTGTATCAACACGGAAACAACTTGCAACCGATGCCTTATGGTGCTTCTTCAACTCCGTACTCTCAAAGATCGAACCAAAGGATGTTAAAGCGCCATGAATGAAGACATACGGTTCAATGCTATGCAAGATGAAATTCATGAGTTTGATCGACTTGATGTATGGGAGTTAGTACACGCTCAGATTGTGCTATGATTATTGCTCTAAAATGGATCTTCAATGTGAAACTTGATAAGCATGGTGATGTGTTGAAGAACAAGGCTCGATTAGTTGCTAAAAGATACCGTCAAGAGGAGGGTATAGACTTTGAAGAATCTTTTGCTCTGTTGCTCGAATCGAGGCAATCGAGAATCTTTTGGCTAATGTTGCTAGTAAGAACATGGTAGTCTATCGGATGGATGTAAAGCGGCATTTACGAGCGGAGATTTTAAAGAAGTCGTCTCGTCGACCAACTGAAGGATTTGTGAATCAAGGCGTCCTACCACGTTTATCGTTTGAAGAAGGCTCTTTACGGTTTAAAGCAAGCTCGAGGGCATGGTATGATACACTATCAAAGTTTCTTCTATCTACCGGATTTAGCAAAGGAGCAGTTGATCCAACATTGTTCACCGTGAAGTCGTGCAAACATTTAATTCATGTTCAAATTTATGTTGATGATATCATCTTTGCCTCGTTGACCCCAATGAGTGTGACCGTTTTCAAATGAAATGAGTTCAAAATTTCAAATGTCAATGATGGGACAAATGTCATTTTCTTGGGATTACAAATTTCACAAAGTCCGGAGGCATTTTCATAAATCAATCTAAATATGCAACCGAGATCTTAAAGAAATTTGGATTTGATTCAAGTGACCTGCTGACACTCCATGATTGATCGAACCAAACTAGATGAGGACCACTGGGATCATGATTGACCAAGCGAAATATCGTAGTATGATTGGATCCACGATGTACCTCTTGCTAGTAGACCGGACATCTTGTTCATTGTTTGCATGTGTGCTAGATACCGTGCTAAGCCTACTAAAAGCACCTTGAAGCGGTTAAGCGGGTCTTCGGTATCTCAAGGAACCATCAATATGGGACTTTGGTGCCGAAGGACACGGTATGTCACTAACGACCTATCAGATCTTGATCATGCGGGATGTCAAGATACTCGTCGGAAATGCGTGGAGGTGCTCGGTTTTTGGGAGATAAGCTTGTGGCTGGTCTTCAAAGAAGCAAATGAGTACTTCTATTTCCTCTCTGAGGCGGAATACATAGCCATGTCATCTTGTTGTGCTCAAATCCTTTGGATGAGATCTCGATTAACTCGACTATGGCTTTGTATTTAACAAAATCCTACATCTTGTGATAATAAAAGTGCTATTGCTCTTTCATGCAATAACGTTCAACATTCAAGAGCTAAGCATATCGACATTCGAAATCATTTCATCGAGGATCAAGTGGAAAAGGTGTGGTGGAACTCTATTTTGTGAGGTCCGAATATCGGTTAGCGGACATCTTCACCAAAGCTCTTCCAGAGAGCGTTTTGAGTTCATACTTC